>CAEMYA010000126.1:7364991-7421912 GCA_903131615.1 Diplodus sargus
GTGTTTGCAGATGACGTCTGCTGCTTGTTTGTGTGGTTAATTCGTTCGTGAGTGGGGTCAGTCGCAGCGAGTGAACCCGGAGCTCTTCATGGGAGAATAAATGACACTTGAGGGCTATTTAGGTAACCGTGCCAGCGAAACTGTGCGAGGGAGAGAAACAAAAGCGTTAGCGTAGCCGCCTCACGGGCCTCACGCTCGCTTTGTGCGGCTCTTTAGAATTAATCGCGTATTGTTTTCTTGTTAAGCAGCTGGAATTAACAACAACTTGGCTGTGCGTGTAAAAGCAACAAATGGGACACCCCTGGCTACCTGTAATTATTTTGGGAACATTACAGCGTTTACATAATGATGGCTGTGAGCATCTCCTGCGAGTGTGTGTGTGGGAGAACGTAATGTGTGTGTGTGTATAACTGAGTAGATGGAGACGATACCTTTCTTTGCTTTCTCTGGCAAGTGTTCACAAGCAGCTGAGTTCATTTAGATTAAGGGATGATACGGATGCTGAGAGGAGGGAAATGGAGTGAGATAACGCAGATCAGGAGGAGCGGCGGTAAAGACGAGGAGGGGCCGAGTGAAATGTAGATAAATCACCTCGATTTACTTCGTTTGGCGATAGGAATGTGTGTTTAAGATCCTCCAACTCGGACGTCTGCGTAAAGGCAGGTTATAGATAATTCAGCGCGGACGTCTGCTGAGCCGGGATGTGCGTTCATATATTAGTAATGTAAGTATAGTATTATTTTTATCAGGGCTTAATGGGATTCACTTTTTTTATTTTTTGCCGCTTGGGATGACATTACTGTCAGCTGTGAGGAACTTCAGACTCACCAGTTATTTTAGGGACCTGCCACACACTCACACACACACACACACACACACACACACACTGAATCGCTGTGGAGGCCTGAAGGTTAGACTGTCTGTAACCAGCTGGGAAATCTTACTGAGCAAAGCAATAAATCACCAGCTTGTAGTTGAAATTAAACGATAAACGCTATAAAACGTTATTTCATCTTTGTGTTATCATCAACAAATCCGGAAGACCAGAATCAACAAACACGAAACCTGGAATGTCTGGAAAACACCTTAATGTTGCAAATTGTTTTGGAGGAGAAGAATTTAATATTCACAATGTTATTGAGGTAATAATACAAACTGTTCTCCATAAGTGAGTAAACAAGCTGTTCTCAGGGGAAAATAATGTCCCAGCACTCTGTTTGAAGCTAGAAAGGTGGCGGGGTCCGCCACATATCAACAAAGTGAGACAGTGTTGTCCATTAAGTTTGTTTATTCAGTCGTGAAATCAAAGAAAAGCCTGTTTATTTAGTCTGTTTCGGCCTCAATGACAATCTTTCTTTTCTCATTAACATTTCTTCCCCCGAAACTACAAAGTGCACCTTCAGCTGAAAACATCACAAGTCCTGCATTCAAAATATTTAAGTTAGTGAATGTTTTGAAGTGCAGGTTGTTTACAGTCGCATGATTCAGATGGAGGAAAGTATTTTTCAGTTACGGGGGACAAAGTCTGACAAAGGAAATAATAAACAATAACTTTAATGCGTATAAGTTAAGGAAACAGTTCAGAAGGCTCAGTGATAATGCAGAATGGCATCTTTGTAATAATTTAATTATTAATTTGAATTGTTCCATATATTGTGTAAGTATAAAGTTCAGTTCAGTGACGTTGATTCTGCAGCGACTGAAAAGGAGCAAATGTCATTTTAACATCTTTTAAGCTTTTAAGCTTTATTCAGCTCAGACTCTAAAGATCATTCCAGCGCTGATTGTGCTTCATATGATCGTGTATATTTACTTCCCACCGCTGTGTATACAGTATGTCATGATGACAGCGTTGTTTGTTCCTCTGGACATGTGATGTGTGCTGGATTAAAAGACTTTCATAGCGAGGCTGCGGACAGAAGTCGTTAGCGGGATAAATTCATTGCCGGTCGCCTCGGGGGAGATTTGACAATCGTAAAGAAACAATAACAGCCTCATCCTCGCTGTCGCAGGAGCGATTCGGCCCGACAATCAATTTATAAATGCTGCCACGTCTACAGTGGTGTCTGTTTCCTCTGCAGCAGAAGAAAGATGTGAAGTGTTTACTCGACTTTCTACAGCGAAAGTGATTTTTTAGTCGGGCTGTTCTAACTGTTCCTGTTCCTGAGCTGCAGAACAACTCCTCTCCTGCAGCTTCTCCCTGATAAACGACGTCTCTTCTCTCTCGCTTTGCTAAATATGGCTTCATATATTCAGTGTATCTACGTATGGGGTCCTTTATGCTGCGCAGCCACTGTATATGACAGGGGGATTACTGCACGTAAACGCACAGCGGAGCCGCGTGGAGACGAGGTGATGGCCTGCTCATAATCCAGAGGGTTTGTTTGGAGTTACGCTGTAAACATTAAATATTACAGAGGGCATCGTAGGCGGTGCCTCCGGTGGACGTATGCATTAATCATATACTGCTCAAACCTCCTGCGCTGTGTGGGAAAATCTCTGAACGTGGCCGCAGCGGAAGGAAGTAAAGTGAGTTGATGTGCGTCCTTTGTGTCTTTATCTCTCCTCGCTTGTTGTTTGTTTGCTTGCTGTTTCTCATTTCCTCACTTTTTCTGTTTATGGTATTTCTTTATGCAATCCCATCAGTCGTACAGCATCCATCATGAGACGTCTCATCATTAGTGGAGAAGCGAGGCGACGCCTGAAAGTGTTAATCGCCACGTTCTGAAGTTTTCAGATCGTCTTTGACTTCTTCGCGATGGGAGTTTTTGCTCGTACAGTAACTTTACATTCTGCTCAGAGACGCTGAATCTATATTTGTTTATTTCCTTTTACAGATCTCGTCCCCGTCGGACTTAATTAGGCGGGTTTATCGTGTGGTCTTGTTCAGATAACAGTGTTTGTTTGTCAAACAGAGGCCGTGGCCCTGAACTCCAGGCCTTATCAGGAGTTGTACGTTGTCAGAGCATCAGACGAAAAGCCCCTAAAGGTCTTGTTTAAAGAGTGAGGCAGCTCTGGTTTCGTTCCTAATCCTGACTTCTGCTGTCACAGAATCACTCAGCTGCTGGAACGCGATCAACATTTTTGCCGTTTGTTTCCGACCACATCCTTAAAACGTAAAAAGCCTGTTGATACCACAAACTGAGCGGCTTGGCCGTTCTCTTCTGGCACCGATAACACGTCCAGTAAATGTCAAAGTAAGGACTGTTTTCGGCTCAGTGTGTCTGACTGTCACGCTGCCTTGCAGGTGGTGACAGGTTGCTGTGTGTTCGCTTTGTTTGCACCAGATCTCAGGCAATCGGCGCGAGTGTCACAGGGAGATTTATTACTGTGACAAAGCGCTCGTTTCGCTGTTCTCGTGAAGACGTTCGGTCATAACTCACTGGTTTGCAATTGGATATAAGATTTTCAAGGAGCTGAATCGGCTCAGATTGTAAAATATTCCTCAATTTGATGCTCAGGTGGGCGATCAGTTACCTGGAGGCGGAGGAGGTGGAGGAGGTGATACTTGAGAACAAAACTTTGGATGCACAGAACAATTTACTTGCAAAGTAACTGAAGCTGCAGCAACATTCTCGATGTTTCCCTCTGAAATGTTGCATGACTTGGTAATACAACTGAGAGTACAGCACTGATTCTGGTTCCTGCTCCTTTTACGTTTCAGATTCCTCGCATATTATTTCGTGGTGTATATTGTAAAGAGACGTATTGATGCCCGCGGTCGAGGCCTGCACGCGGTCCAGCTTCGATTGAACGTTGGGTGTTTCTGTTGAAGCGAGCGGGTTACCACAGAAACAGCACAGACCTGCAAGCAAAACCGATGATGTAGATATCGTCTCGAGTCCGTTTTCCCCTGCGTCGCCCCGTTCCAGCCACGTCAGGGAATATCAACGAGTACACAGGCGGAGAACAGAGAGCTCAGCGCTGCTCTCTCGTCTGAAGCTTGCACAGGTTTTTGTTCCTGCCAAGCTCAGGCGATCGCAGCCGGCTCTCTGCAGGACGTTTCGTCCCGCTCCTCGCTGAAACTGGCAAACAGTGTCGGACCCGCTGTAATTACACCGTGGTCTCAACTAATCTCTGTTCACTTTGTGGTGAGAGGTTACAGCACAGTTGGGAACTGTTGGCTTGTGTTGTCAGGAGGTGTTATTGGCCTGCTTGGCTCAGGATCAATAATCCGCTCTTTAACAACAGTGTGCTTTGTGCGAGGGGGGAAATTCTAACTATGTTGTGATGGAGAGCACAATCCCGGTCCTGGCACCGCAAATAGAGGTTCACTCGAGAGGAAAACTTGAATATTCAGCACTTAAATCAACTCAAATTAGCCGCGGAGAGACGGATTGATTAAACGAGGGTATTATCGTTTATCAAAGCGTCCAGCTTCTCGTCCGTGATCCGGAGCTGGAAAGCTTTTCAATCGGATCAGATTGTGTGTTGAAGCCACACAAACAGCGTGGAGGGATGGAGCCCTGTCATTTTGAGACGAAAAAGAAAAATAACCTGCATTTATTGACACCAAAATTGCTCTGCATTGGACCTTATTATTACCTACACACCCTCGGAAGTGTAATCAGGTGCAGCTGCAAAAATACCCAGCGGGAAACCACAAATAGGACAGAAACATTATAGGAAACACCTGCTGACTGTCATCACGACATATTTATATCATATGTTTCAATGTCAGATGTTCCTGTGAAACGTTTCATATAATGAGGGAAACACATGTGAAAGTTCTCCCTACCTGCTCTGAAAGCACCTTTTCCAACTGTTTTTATCTGCCTTCACAACGATCTGATGACATTTTGATGATTTCGCCTCGAGCGCACGAAGTACGAGGACGCGACCGTCCGCCGGTCTGTCTGTTCGTACTGAGGTGATAAACGGCGACTGTGACTCCCGATCTGGTTCATATTTTATGAAGAAAATGTTTTTTGTGTCTTTGCTCTGATGGCGCTGCAGTTTGAGGTCCTATTAGTCGACCACGGACCTCAAAATCTGCTCAAACTGAGCTATCTAAGTTTCCTGATGATGCAAAAGTTATTTTTCTCCCTAAAATATGATCCAGTCACGTTATAAAGTTGTGGGTTTGGGAAGTTCAGTGCCGCATGTTGCTGCACTGACACGAGGGTGAGAAGCACTGGGAGCCCCAAACCACCAGAACCAGCACCAGACTTTGAAGCTTATTTCACACAGTGACCATGTTGTAACGTTGCAGAAGCTCCGGGTACCTTTATATCAGGGGAGTCACGTCGCCACCTGGCAGCTGTCGTCTGACTGGGTCTCTGCCTCCGACACTGTGTCCAGATTTCCCTCATTAGGTCCGTTGTGCCTGGGTCAAAGGTTTGTCCAATCAGAAAGTAGGATTTTAGGAAGTTGTGTCCTTGAAGAGACACGAGTGTTTGAATGAGGCGCGACATAAACACATATAAGATAAATAGAGATACTCTAGTGGAGTCCCAGAATAAAATAAAGAGCTGGGAATTGTCTTAATACGTCCACTTTCATGTTTTTATTACTTTTTTTAATTTGATTAATTATTAATCCATTCAATTTCATCAGTGCCACTCATTGTTTTATTAATATAACCAGACGAATCACTGATTTATAGACAACATAAAGGAACAATCTTGATATGGACCCGTTTATCTTTTATATACATACAACAACAAACAAGAAAACAGCTCTCACACTATAATAGTTTGTTCCGGCACCGCTGCAGATAAAGTTAAAGTCAGCTGCTCAGATAAGTGTCGTACACTCACATTTTCCTTTGCTGTTAAATAATTAATTCCCTGGGCCATATTTCTTTCATTTTCATGCAGAACTGCTGAAAAAAACAAAAAAGATGAAGCGTAATATTGACGACCTCACGATAAGGAAGCCTAATAATCATTAAATATGCTCTGTGTGCGAATCAAAGTCTCTCACACACCATCGCAACGTAATTGTGACCAAGATATTTATACTTTACAGTCTGAAAATGTAGATTCTCGCTCTCTCTAGTCGTTTAATGTTGCATATTGACCGACAGACCAGTATATCTGCAATACGCCGTTCTCATTCCAGCTCCATGTGTAACTTCTGTGTTTACTACGTATATTACAAATGCAGGAACAGTGTAGGATGGCGAGGATAACGTACAATCGCAGGCTCCCTTCGGGGTTGTTGTTGCCTCACGCCTCCCACACACAGGCCCAATGTTCACAACATGAAAACAGCTCCATACACTCACACAGTACAGGTGCACATGAATCATTACACAACAGGTTGTCATTGTTCCGCACCCACGTGCATCACACGTGACCTCTGCGTCTGAATGTTTATCAGAACATGCGAGTAACGCAGAGGAGGACAATAGCGGCGTTGAGCGAGTGGAGCCGCCGGGGTCAGTGCAGCTGTGACAGCCGGGCGCTGACGGGTCGCTCTCATCGCAGCCGGGTCAGCGACAAACATTTTGAGCGGCGCAGAGGTCGGCCATATTACACAGCTGCTGCGATCTGAACCGCCGCTCCTCGTGTGTTTTTTTTAAAAGGCTCGACACTCTCTTGCGCCGTCTCGCTCGCACACTATCGCGCCCGTCGTGTCCGCGCTGAATAATGAAAGCGCTCTGACACGGGCGGCCGATGAAAAGATCTTTTTTATATCGACTGCAGGCTGTAAATACTTCATGTTTCCTCCCCGCGGTGAAAAAAACACCTCTGGATAAGTGGGGTGAGGAGACAGGTGATGAATAATCAAACACTTCTCCCGAGTGCTGCTATTAAAATCTAGTGATTCACTTTGTACATTATTTCAGAGATGTTTGAGACGAGATGTTACTATATTGTGGACATTGAAATCACTATATCACTATAATCCCTGGGTTGCTTTTTGAATGTAGCAGATTACCAGTCGTAGTGTGAAGATGGTGGCGAGTGGATGAGATCTGGGTGGATGCGAAGAGGCGAAGCGTCACTAAAGTAGTTTAGCTTATTACATTTGGGTTCATCCTTGTACATTTGCAGGAACGAGACTCCTTTTCCTGATATTCGTCGGCCTTCATCGATCTTCAGGCGTGCAGAAGCTGCTCTCTGAATGATCAAACATTTGCACAAATCAGGTGAAACAAGACCGACTTCTCGCATGTAAGAGCAGCTCCATCAAACATTTCTTTTAAGCGATCACACTCACGGAGGCATTATGTGTGTGTGAGACGAGCCGACGAGCTAAAACGTTCGACTTGACACATTTTCCAAACATCTTTTTTACAGCAGAGAAGCTCCAGCAGGCAGCCAGCGAGTCGCCGAGCCGCCCGCGTCATATCTTCTAACTAATGCGCCGTGACCTGACACGACTGATTCCCGCAGTCAGACCGACCAAATTAGGCGAAGGCCGCGATGAGCCGGGGGTTACTCGGTTGTTAGCCAGCGGTTTTAATAAGCTTCACAGGCACGTCCGGGGTCAGACGGAGTTAGCAAAAGAGACATAGCTGCTTTTTGTTGTGAACTCACATCTGCAGCGTCTGGACTCTGTTCAACAGGTCTCGCTGATGATTGTGCCATTACTGTGATTTTCATACTGACCATCAGCGTCTGCGTCAGCGTTCGTGCACGTTTAAAGACACACTGAGTGACACACACTCGTTTGTCTGCTGAGGTGAAGCTTCCTCTCTGATTTGTGTTGTTGTGCAGTTACTCCTGAAGAACCGTCAGCTACAAAAAGTTCCTCGTCCTGTGTTGTTTTTGTAGCGTTTCCATGTGACGCTGAACCCGAAAAATCAAACGTAATCACTGCTCTGATTTTGCATGTTACATTTGCTGATGTGTGTTCCGGTAAAGTAGGACGTCAACAGGAAGCCGTCATCAGGATGAACTTCCTGTTGAGTCAGATCTGAAGCGTGAGTCGCCTCGATCGTGTTGACGTTCTGCTGATTTCACAGTTAAAATCTCCTCAACCTCTCAGAAAACACGTCTGACAATAGCTTACGCATGAAATCAGATATCGATTGCAGAGATTAACCTATTTAACCATCAACCACAGATGAAGATGTCGCGTTTTTGTACCTGCGAATGCCTCCGATGGCACGACGCATGTTCCTGTTCTTTATTTCTCAAAATGTGCTGAGAGTTGCTCTTGTTAACAGCTTCTGGGGAAAAACACCTTCTGGAGATCATTTTTACTGAAAACCAAACTTTGACCTGATTCTTTGTTTAGTTTCATTCATCATTCTGCACTGAAGCACATGGTTTTATTATGTTTTACTCTTTTAAAAGCCAGCAGGGAAATGTTGTTTGGACAAAATTCAACAAACACCCCAATTAAAAATGTCTTTTTTTGCTTAGTGTTGAAGATAACAGTGAACCATGGCCCGTGTTTTCTTGGTTCAGTAGCTCTCCGGCCTCTCTGGACAATAAACGAGCTACAACTTGTCTTTTGTTTTTATTTAATCTTCTTCTAAACGACGCTGACACATCAGGACAGTGTCCAGCGGCAGGATGTTTTACAGCGTCTGTGGTGCAGTTAGAGGAGGAGAGGGACGATTAACTCAACTGGGAATTAAGTCATTATAAATTACTCCAAGTATATTTCTTTGTGATTATAATCTCTGACAATAATTTCATCTCAATACACTTTGGACGACACATACGCAGATACCCATCTGACTTTAATAGGACGATAATGTCGCTCTCTGTGATCGCTGCAGGCGCGATCCAGGCTTCGTATGTTGTACGTTCAATCACAGGAATAGTCTTTAAAGAAATCCTGAGGAAGGCTGGAAATGAGTTCATCAGGTCAGAGTTGTTGATCTTTGGCTGCAGAGAAAGAGAGGCTGACCCACCGAAGAAGAGTTTTACAGCGTCACATATCTGCCCGGTGACAGATCAGCGTGCTATCAAACTGAACATCATGTCGTCACGCCTGGATTTGACTCGCGTCTTGCTCGCTGCGGCGTGTTTCAACACGACACTCCGTCTCCTCTGAACTCTGCGTCACCTCATTATCAGATGCGCTGTCGTGCTCATCTGCAGCTCTGAGGTACGAACATGGCGTCGGAAGGACGAATACACGAAAACAAACCCTCAGAGTTTTGCAATCTACTTGATTGACGTCCGTGATGTGTTTCAGAAACAAAGCGAGGTTCCTGAGCCTCTGTGTCTCGTCGATAACATGGAAAGTTGATGATGCAGGATGCGTTTGTGAGGCCGCATGATGGATTGTTGCTCGGGGGCATTTTGTGAACCGAGCAGTCATTGTGTTTTTCCAAGAGGTTTGTTTTTGATCCTTGCTGCTCCCCCTCGGCCCGCATTCACGCACGCATACTCCCTCTTTTGTAATTTTATTTGTCGGACGGCGTAATCGAATGAAAGGTAAGTACTCTCGAACAAAACAACAGTAATTGTTAGTGGCCATTGTGTCGAGCCCCTCCACAACGTGCACTTGAACGCAGAACGCTTCGGGACGATTCAGAGAATCTGCGTCATTCATTTTCGATCGCCGGCGTATTTTCTTTTTTGTACAAATGTAAGAAAATGACACGGGCGTTATTCAAACTAATCGCCGTCCGTCCGTTTCAATCAAACGGGAGCAACGACCTTTTAGTGTTTCTGTTTAAATCATCTATTGTACAAAATTTGAATCACAGCACGTCTCACACACAGAACGCGTCCCGAGGCTGTTTCAGGATGAAATCACCAGAAGTGAAACAGGCCCAGAAAAAACCCGAGAGGTCCCTCTGGCCGTCGATACCACTCCTAAATCAGATGTGCAACAATAGTGATAAAAGCTCCGGGTCATTTCCCGGAACAGAGCGCTCGCGAGGCTGAACAACACATGTTTGCAGAGGACCTTGATCGGTGTGGATCCACAGCGGGGCCCGAGCTCCGGCAGCATATCATGGCAGCAGAACACACAGGCCTAATTAGCCTCACACCTTCGAGGATATTAGTTCCACGTCAGCTGCCGCCAAACGGCCGAACAGACGTGTTTGTCTGTGACAAATAGGCACAAATAAAAGCATCAGAGACTCGGGAAGGTTTGTCTTCAGGGCGTGTCTGTTAAAATCCTCTTCCTGCAGTGAGCGTTACAGGCACTGACTGCACATTTTTTAGGGAAAGCCTTATTTTGCATTCGGCTGCAGGGCACTCGGTGATGTCGGATCTAAAAATATGCAGATGGGAGAAAAAACGTCTTCAACCGGAGAGAGAGAAAGTAGTCAAACTTTAAAGGAGCGTCTCTGGATTTGAGGACATGCTTCACTTTCTCTCAGGAGAGATGTTGTTCTCAGCTGTACAGAAACACATGTGTTAGATTTGGAGCTCTCTTCTCTGTGCTGATTGGAAACACATTGCAACATATGCGCTTCTCAGCCTCACATGGAAACTTCAGAGCATATGTAATGACGAGAAGAAGGTCTCGGGGGCCAGGAAGGGTTGAGACGCCCATTTTTCTGTCTCACCTCCACGCGCTCTCTCTTTCGTCATCCCTCCTGGTTAATCATTGCCTCCACTCGGTGCTACGTTGCAGAAAGTGGTGCGGGTGAAGGCTGGCGTGTTGGGAAATGAGTGTCCATATGTGTGTTTGTGGAACGGGAAAGAGGGAGAGATAAGGAGGGAAACCCTTGGGAAAGTGTGATACACAAGCGTGATACAGCACCGATGCGCCGTAAGCGAGAGCATGTGCTCGGCCACATGTTTGTCAGCCCGCTGCAGCGGGACACACAGAATGATGACTGAGCAGTTTCTGTCGTAAGAAGTTACATAACAAAGCTTTATTTATAACACACCTAAAGAGCTGCAGTCGTTATGTTAGGACACACTTCATCTACCTGTCTTTTAGTATTGATTTCCCAAACAAACCGTCACTATTTTCCTCACATCCTGAAGCTGCTCGAGCCGTTTTAGTATTCAATCTCCTCGACCACCTCCACGAAACAGTTCGATTTTCTCTTTCTGTTCCTGACTAAACCCTCGACTGTGCTGCCTCGTGTGAGGGGAAATCACGAGACAGAGGCTGGAGTTGATTCATAAAACCTATTTATCAAGGAGTTTTATTGCAGAGGATCATTTCTGAATTAAACGTCCGAAATGATCTTTCAGAAAAGTCTTATTATTACATACATTCTGGATCTGTTGGCTTTCAGTGGCTCGGACGGCACTTTACGCCAGATAAGCTATTTTATTTTACTTTATTTATGTATTTTGAACATATTAAACCAGGTGCTCATCGACTTCAGTTGTTCAGGAGAATGCTGCGTTGCTCCAGAAATGTTTGTAGACTTTGAAACTTCACCGTCACGGGAACGAGAAAATAATGACTGTTGTGTTTCTGGGTGAACGTATCCCTTAAAACTGGGTTTACTTACATACAATGAGGCCTCAGATGTTGTTAATGCTCAGCCTGGTGTGTCTGACGTAATGTGGCTCTTATTTTGTCATTCCGTCAGTTTCACATGTTAACGACTTGAAGTGCCTTCAACGTCCAAATGAGCAGTTCCCAAATCAAAGCCGACCTCTGACGGAGTCATCGCATACCAGAGCTGCTTCTTTGTTTTACGGCACTGTTTGCGTCGCTGTGTGCGGTGTAATCGCAGTGGAAACAGGATTGTGACATGTGTCCGATGGTGTTAAGGGCACAAAAGTCAGCGCTGTGATCTCAGCTGGACCAGTCGTGACCTGATGTCAGACAAGACAAGAGTGAGTCTGATCCCCGAGGCGCCCGAGGCAATCAGTCAGTCTGTACTCCAGCTAATGCTAACTGCATCCTGTGGTCATTACACTGAACAGGCCATTAAGAAGAAAGTATGGCTCTTTGGTTTAGATATTATCTGAAGTTCCGACTTCCACTAGAGCTTTGTAATATACAGGGCGGACCTTTAGATTGTGACTCCTGCCGGGTAATTCAGTCCAGACTTCAGAAGCTTTGTTGACATGTCGGGTTCAGAGACTCTTTGATTTGAATTCGGGCTTTTCTTGAGCGCATACATTAAAAAAAAAGCTGCACATTCTCTCACGACGCATTGTTGCTCTTATCGCTCGAGCTAAACAAAAAGAAAAAGTCCACACACACATCAGCACGAGCCCGCCCTCCCCCCACGCCACGAGACTGGAACAGAATGGAATTTGAAACGTTTTAGCCAAAAATGTTTCCATGGTCAAGGTGTTTTTTGCAGAAACGTTTCAGATTTCGTTCCGTTCTCCGGCTTCAAACGACTCTCTCGGGGGAGTTTGTGGCGCCCGTCGACACGCAGGTGAGTGACCTCTGGCACACACGCTCAGTCAGACACTGACGGGCTTCAAGATGAAGGTGGACGGCCGCCAACTGTGAGTCACAGAGCGAGCGCAGCTCTGCTGAGCCGCAGCTGTCTCGCTGATGGGACGAACAGCGTTTTCCTGGAGGTTTTCGGTTCTGTACGTGATGTTCCGGACAGTCTAAATTTGGGTGGACCGTCCTGATGCATCTTTCATTTGTGCATCTTCATTTAAGCGTGTCTTTGCTCGGTATAACTGGACCTGATCAGCTTCACAATGCACATCTCCCCTCCACAGTAACTGAGCCTGTTTATGATCTTTATTCTTTGTCCCGGCCTTTTCCCGTTTTGGCCCGTCTGATGCACGTGGCCAAGTTGAAACGAGGTACCGGGAGGTGTGTTTGCAATGAGCTTTGATGGATTGTGTGTCTCTGTGTCATCCAGGCAGTGTGGCGAGCGTAGATAAGCCCCCTTATGAGGTGAAAACCCCGTCCCCCGTCCTGCAGTAACCCCTCCCAGCACCAACAGCAGGAGTAAGGGATGTCACGGCTGTTCCTCCTTTTGGCAATGCTCATTGTCTGCTGCAGCGTCCAGGTGGGTCCTGAGTGCACACACACACACACATATACACACTTTGTCCCGGAGGCAAACAGCCTCTATGCAAGTCGTTGAACTTCCATTAGTCACTGGCCTTTACAGAGCGGGGGTGGGTTTGTTTCTGTACCTCTGCTGCCGTCTGAAACGAGCCAGAGAGCCGCGGCGATGAAGCCGAAACAAACTTCCCGTCACTGTTTTTAATGACACGAGCCCCCTCACATACAGTCAACACGTTAGTGGGACACACGTCACCTTGATGGATTATTTCCTCGTCTGGGTTGTTTACAGCTGCTGTATATGTGAGGTACAGTGAAGCAAATGATTGTAGATGCCAGCCATTTTGTCCTGCTGACACTACAGACCATCCTGGTCTAACTGGACTTCATGTGCTCCGTTATTTCCTCAGGTGTCTCCCACCGCCACCCTGGATAAGCTGAAGGAGAGCTGGAAGTTGTACATGATCGAGTGCGAGAACAACAACAGCCGAGAACCAGCGAGCACCGGTGAGCTGAACACACCGTCTGTCCAAAGGAAATCAACACGGGCATGTTTTCACCTTTTAAAGTCGATATAATAAAATGATAAGCACACAGTTACCCACTTACACATCCAGCAGATACAGAGCAACATTAGCTGTCACTAGCAGACGTCTCTCTGGGCACTTGATACACAGGTTTGATCCACATAAATGTGCCAGAAACAGCGAAATGACTCGTTTCACTGTCATAATTTAAGCCATTCGGTCCAATAATAGTAATTTCAATAATATTTTGAAAAGTCCAGAAGAGCTGCACGATTAAATTACATTATTCCCCTTCAAGTTAGCCTAATGCTAAAGCTCCATTGCACTAAAAAGCCTGATCTTAGCAGGTTTAAGTGGGATTTTTTTGCCAATTAAAGAAGGGTAAGTTACCTTTTTATACGTCTTTTAGCTCCGTTTTGGTCTCCACCGACTCCCGAGAGACATATTGGACCCTGTGGCTGCTAAAAGCTCCGCTATGTTTACCCGGTAGTTGCAAACATTGTCTGTCTGAGCCCTGCACAGTGGAAATGCATATTGCCATCATTAAAACCTAATTGTTGCTTTTAACGTGCATCATATCACCACTTAATAAACCCCGTAAGCACTGAGTAAATGTTCCTATCCAGAAAAAAAGCAGCACGTGAATATATTAATCTCTGGTTAATCATTATGACAACATTGCTGTGAAAGAGATATTTTGCGTCGACATAATTTGCTTTCACATTAGAGAGGAAGTCAGTATTTACCCTCACCTCGCTGTGCAGGGGCAACTCTCTAATGCAGCAGAGCAGGTAATGGTTCGGTCACCAGACTGTGGAGTGGCAGCAATTTCCTCTCCGGGCTCAAAACCATTGTGTAATCACTCCGCTCCCAACCGCTCCCAGTTTTCTGTTTGCTGCACCACACTCTCTGCTGTCTGCACACACGGAGAACCAGTTTGAGTGTTTAACTACATGATGAATGCTGCTCTTGAGCTGCATTACAGTCTGTTAGCTTGTGTTGCTCTGTAGATGCGGAGATGCTCCAACTTTCAAAAAGGCCGCTTCCATCACTGAACACAGTATCGCAGGTGTAGAGGAGGGACGGACCACTTTATGTACATTGGAACTCATTGCAGACACTTTGGAAAGACAGAAATCCTTCTTATCTCAGTTTAGGATGACATTTAGGATTTTTTTAGTGTCACATGATTCCCATGTGCATTTAGGAAAAAATCTTTAGTTCAATTAAGATGGCTCTGTCCTAAATTCAGAGGTTAACGCAGACCGTAGGCTGGTGGAGAAACTAACACTGTTGTTTGCTTGTTGGAGATGTTAATATCCATGTCTGCCTGTTTCTAGAAGCTAACACTGATGTTAGCCTGTTGGAAAAGCTAACACTGATGTTAGCCTGTAAAAGAAATGAACACCAATGTATGCTGGTCTCTAGAAACTAACGAAGATGTTAGCCTGTTGAAGAAGCTAACACCAATGTTAGCTGGTCTCTAGATACTAACAAAGATGTTAGCTTGTTGAAGAATGTAACACCAATGTTAGCCTAGCCTGTCTCTAGAAACTAACGAAGATGTTAGCCTGTTGAAGAAGCTAACACCAATGTTAGCTTAGCCTATCTCTAGAAACTAACAAAGGTGTTAGCTTGTTGAAGAAGGTAACACTGATATTAGCCTGTTGAAGAAGCTAACACCAATGTTAGCTGGTCTCTAGAAACTAACAAAGATGTTAGCTTGTTAAAGAATGTAACACTGATGTTAACCTGTTGAAGAAGCTAACACCAATGTTAGCTTAGCCTGTCTCTAGAAACTAACGAAGATGTTAGCCTGTTGAAGAAGCTAACACCAATGTTAGCTTAGCCTATCTCTAGAAACTAACAAAGGTGTTAGCTTGTTGAAGAAGGTAACACTGATATTAGCCTGTTGAAGAAGCTAACACCAATGTTAGCTGGTCTCTAGAAACTAACAAAGGTGTTACCTTGTTGAAGAAGGAAACACTGATGTTAGCCTGTTGAAGAAGCTAACACTGATGTTAGCATGTAAAAGAAATTAACACCAATGTTAACCTGTTTCTAGAAACTAAAAGAGATGTTAGCCTGTTGGAGAACTAAACATCAATGTTTCTCGAAGCTAACACTGATATTAGCTTATTTTTAGCACTGATTTCAACTTTTAAGCTTTGAATTTCACAGACCGTGTAAGAATGAGTATATATCCTCTACTCCACTAACTCAATTAATGCCTAAAAATAATCAAGTTCACAGTTAGAGTTTCTTAATTTGCCAGGAGATATACGGTCTGAGACACGACAGGCCGAGATCACAGCCATGAGTTTGTCTTTGAAACAGACAGAACAGGCGATTAGGATGTTTCTGTTACCAGTTCGCTGATCTGTCCGCGCACTAACAGCCACAACTGTTTATATCCTTTGTTGAGAAGATGAAAGTTGAGGTATAACCAGCAGGTCGGCGACGGAGGACTCTGAAGTCAAGATGAAAGACCGTGATGTGTCGACCACACAGACCATAATGACCAACATCACTTCAAAGACATGTTACTTCCCCGACCACTCCAATCTGTACACACAGCGTATAAGGGCTGTGGAGATATGGAACAATCCAACATATACATCATGTTGGTTTCTGTCCTCAGGTCTTGTGTGCAACAGGACTTTTGACAATTACGCCTGCTGGCCCGACGGACTCCCGAACACCACGGTCAGCGTGTCGTGTCCGTGGTATCTGCCCTGGCACCATGAAGGTAAGAGACATGTGGGAGGGATTGTTGATGCAGAGTAACTTAAAATATCCTGCAGAGACAGACAGCTGTCCGTGATGACTGCACTTTCCAGTAAATCACACGGACCGTGTGTGTGTGTGTGTGTGTGTGTGTGTGTGTGTGTGTGTAGTTCGGCACGGCATGGTGTATCAGGAATGTGACGCAAACGGTCAGTGGGTGCCCATGAAGAATACCAGCGAGTGCGACTCGAGTGATCCAAGTGAGGTGAGAGGAGTCTCTTCTTCCGAGAAACCAATAAGATATTAATCCTGCACCTTCTCACGTAACGACAACAAGTCTAAAGTCCTTTGTGTGTGTGTGTTTGTGTGTGTGTGTGTGTGTGTTCTCATCTGAAGCAGTATTACAGTCATATTCGGGTCATGTACACGGTGGGCTATTCCTTATCACTGGTGGCTTTGGTGCTGGCGCTTGGCATCCTCATATTCTTCAGGTAATAATGATTTTCATTTTGAATTCAATTCTGAGAAATACAGGCGGACACAATTCCATCTCGTATTGACACGGCGGCCATTTTTCACTAAGATGTCAGGCTCAAGGGGAATGAAGCTAACTTTCGTAGCGGCCAAAACGTGTAATTACAAAGTGACGTGATGCGCTGCGGCCTCTTTGTTCCCCACGACACGAAGGACCAAGTGATTTTACAGCCGGGAAGTCAAACCATTTTGGCTTCGTGTAACGTCCTCGGCTCAGGGTGGGAGGCTTGAAAACTGGAATAATGTGACACTTCTGTGTTCCGGGATGCAAATAATACAAAAATAGAGAATCTGATAAAGGATAGTGAAAATCTGGAGGGGTATCGGGCAATATATCTGAGTGAAACAACATATTTGATGACCCATTCGCTAATGTTTGATTACAGCCAGTGTGAATCACTTCAAGGCTGAAATGTATAAATAAATAAACAAATTGTTGGCTATAAAGTGGTCGGTGCATATGTTAGCTGTTGTCTAATGTGAGGTAATCAAATGTGATGTCACTCCTGACCGTCATTCTCCAGCTGCAGATCAATCAGGACGCAGTGAAAATGGCCGTCGTGTGAATAGGCAGCTTAGCTTAGCTAAGCACAGAGACTGGAAGCAGGTGGAACAGCTAGCCTGGCGCTAATTAAAACGTTATATAAAAGTTTAAAATGACATTTTCCTGCCACGTCAATACGTCTGCTAAAACTTGGAACAAACAAATATAAAGCTGTGCTGCAGCTGCGGCCGTATTGATCACAGAATCTATCCTGCCGTTCATCAGGAAGCTGCACTGCATGAGGAACAACATCCACATGAACCTGTTCGCCTCCTTCATTCTGCGAGCGCTGTCCATCCTCATTAAAGACGCTTTGCTGGAGGCCACCAACATCACATCGCAGGACCTCGGCAGGGACCCGGAGCCGGGATTCCCCCAGGCGTCCATGCCTCCAGTGGAGCTGCTGTTCAACAACGGGGTCAGTACCGATCCGCGGCCCGGCACCGAGCTGTACGTCTCTCAGAGATAACAGAAGGACCGCAGAGATATTATTAGAGGGTTATGTGATTTTTGTTTTTGCTACGGGGAGGGTCGTCTGAGAAAGAGGCTCTTCATTTTTAACACCCTGCATTTATCTTCCAGCCTCCGCTTGTGGGATTAATTAAAAAAGGAAATAAATAGTCACAAACGAGGGTTTTAACATGAACAGCGGATCATCAGAGGACAACGATCCTGATAATGTTTCACTCGCTAAATAACATCGCTACCAAAAGTCGTCCTTCACTTTCTTCTGTGTTTTCATAATTCATTTTGGAGCTTTTTGCTTTATTCGTCACATGTTTTAAAGCAGCTAATTTAACTTTTGGCTCACTGGCGGATTCATAAATATATATAAGCTTAAATAAGATTACTCCGTCTTTGTAAAACTTTGTATAAAAGTCTTTGTAATAAGTAATACGGCCCTTTCGAGTCCTTTAAGCCAAAAAAGATTATAATTATTTTCTATACAAGCGTTAATAACTGATAATAAATACATTTAAAAGTTAGTTAGACTCAATAAATGTTTGCAAACAGTTTAAAGAACCTCGTAAGACTTTATTAACGTTCTTAAACAGTCGTCAAGTTTATTATAAGTGCTCATAATAATAAATAATATTAGAGCTACAGTAGATTCTGAGGGGGGTTGTTGCTTTTTGTAATATTAAAGGCTGAGATATAAAAATAATCCTCCGTCCGGACCGAAGTTCAGTCCATCAGAATCTGGGACGATTCCAGAACAAACCCAGAAAGCACTCAGCGCCGCGCAATCTATGTTTTAAATATCGGATAATATTTACATTTTTCAGTCCGTACTCGACCATCATGTTTAGATAATATAGATAACAGACTATACAAAGAAAAAACACAAGACTACATCAGATCTGTTAAATATTGCACAGCCGTAATTATGATCCATTTAAATACACATTTGTATGTAAAGGAAATAATAACAGCAATTGTAGCCACGAACATAATTGTGGCTGCTAATTATCCATGAAGCATCGAGGTTGTGACGGCGTGTGTTGGTGTGTAGAGTGTGTAGTTTGTGTGTTGGGGGTCACATCTGGCGGAGGTCGGAGTCAAAGTGCTGCTGTTGAATCTCTCGGCCGTCAGCACAAAACCTGGACCCAGGTGGCGGCAGAACGAGCTCCCATGTGTTGTTTTGTTTTTCTATATTTCTCGCAGACGACCGTCAGCTGCCGCGTCGCCGTGGTGATGATGCAGTACAGCATCATGGCCAACAGCTACTGGCTGCTGGTGGAGGGCATCTACCTCCACAACCTGCTGGTCATCACCGTGTTCACAGAGAGGAACTACTTCAAGATCTACCTGTGCATCGGCTGGGGTGAGCCAGCCGCCATGTTGGGTGTAAATCAAATGTGTGTAAAAAACGAAGGAAACTGAGTCGGAGCAGATAAACGTGAACGGCTCTCGTTTCTTCACAGGTACCCCGTTAATATTCCTCGTCCCCTGGGTGGTGTCGAAATACCTGGATGAAAACTACGAGTAAGTTTCCGCAGCGCTTCTCCTCCTCCTCCTCCTCTTCCTCCTCCTCCTCCTCCTCTTCCTCCTCCTCTCAACAGCACCTCACATCTTAGAAAGCTGGCAGATGTGCTCGTCTCCTCAGCTCACGGTCAATTTAACACGTAATTACTAGACGAGGCTGCGGATTAATGTTTTCACACGAACTGCAACTGGACGCCAAATATAGAAACTATGTCAGTCGTGTTAGAAAACTTTTTAAATATTTGATGATAACAGTCAGCGCCCAAACTTTATTATACAATCTCTGAGGGCCTGCAGCATCCGGGGGGGAATTTGAAGGCAGGACTTTCAGAAGACGTGTTGTGTTGTTATGTAAAGCTTTAAAAAGCCCTGTGGCGACGCTGCGTCTCACAGCAGCTGCAGGACAGTGTGATAACATGTACAGCGTTTGCTATATCAGCTCCTCTCTCACTGATCTTTCCTCTAATAACTTTCTTTTTTTTCTCCAGGTGCTGGGAGCAAAATATAAACATGAATTACTGGTGGATCATCCGATCGCCGATACTGCTGGCAGTTGTGGTAATTTCCTCTTCTCATCCCGACGCCGTCGCTCTGCTTTTCCTCGCTCGCTTCACGTCACATTTTCCAAACGTTTCTATCCAGAAAAGGCCAAATAAGTTAAATAAGTCGCTCGGCACTCTTGAATTCCTGCAATTCTTCCTCCATTCAAACGCTCTACAATATTAAACACGTCTCTTTTATTCATGAAGTGTAAAAGGCTGTCTGTGCTGGAGGGCCAACATGGGGGAACATCTTCGGACTCAAAGGTTTTTGGATTAAAGATGAATTCCCCACCCGCCCTTTTTTTTTTTTTTTTTTTATAGGCTTGCGCCGCTGAAGGTCATTTCAGAGCTTTTTATATAAGTCCGATTTATCACGGCTCTTTAAATTCAGCCCACTTACGCAGACATCCTGGCATTTCTTTCCATGCATTAATCGTCCTGCTAAGTGGCCTGTATCCCGCAGGAATTCCTGTGTTTGAGCTGTCGCAGGGACGGGACGGCCGCTTCCCATTTCAGTGTTTCCCTCTTTATCCTGATCCCAGCGGAGTCACATCACAGCAGAGCGCTGCAGTCAGTAGTAAACAATGTGTTTGTGACCTGCAGTTGTTCTTTAAATCCTTATCTCTTCTAATCCTGATTATATGTCACCATATGGCCGTTGTAAACATTCCTTCATCACATAGTCTTTTGCAGACGAATGTCACGTGTTGTAAAATCCTTTACACAGTCCTGCGTTTCACAAAGAGCCGAACTGGAAGTGATTTTCATTACAGAACCCCCCCGCTGTGTTCGGAAATGTCAGCTGTAGTGTGAAGGCTTCCCTGATAACAAAGAGCCTCTGCTGCGTGTGCAATAATGTTAAAGGTTGCGTTCACTCAAACGACCCAAAACACGTGTTGTACTCTTTCTGTTCCTTTGTCCCACCAACGCTTCTGATACATCATTGTTTCCTGTCCAGCTGAACTGAATCTCTGTTTCTTTCACAGATCAACTTCCTCATCTTCGTCCATATCATCAAAATACTCGTGTCCAAACTGCGAGCGCACCAAATGAGATACACGGATTACAAATTCAGGTGAGTTCAGACCTCGAGGCAGGTTTTTCTTCTTCGGATTCGATCGTTTCTCTCTCGTCTCACTCGTGCCTTCTCGCTCTCAGGTTGGCGAAGTCGACGCTGACTCTGATCCCTCTGCTGGGAATCCATCAGGTGGTCTTCATCTTCGTGACGGACGAGTCCACCATGAGCACCATCGGGCTGCGTCTCACCAAGCTCTTCATCGACCTCTTCTTCTCCTCCTTCCAGGTTGGATGAACTTAAGCATCTTTGAATGATTCATGAGCAAACACCACGGCTTTAATGAAATATGAAAATATGAAATATCCCGCTTCAAGGCTGACAGGATGAATCAGGTTTGAGTTGGCGTTAGTCGGTGATTCAGGGATCTTGAGACACTGCTGAGGCATTTTATGGTTCCATGAGTCCCTCTGTTTATGCTGCACTTGGACAAAATTAAAAAATGAATAATGAAATTTGTTTGGGGGGAGAGATGAGAGAGCTGAGCACCACAGAAGATGGATAGACATGCCTCATTAGGATAAAACACAAAGTTTCAAGCACCGTCTTTGTTCCGAGTCGAACAAGATTAATTGGAAGACGCACGACTGCAGCCGAGAATTCATTTATCTCCTAATCAGATCCAAATCAACGTTCACGCTGCAGCGAACTGACAGCAGAGCACTAAAGTTGAGTTTAAGCTGCTTCAGTGATCTGTTCAGACGTCTGAGGCTCCCTTCCCCCAGACATTCTGCAAAGTGCAATGTTTACATTTGTGTCAGAAGGGATTATATTAACATAATGTTGCATCTGCGCTGCTAACTGGCTGCAGCACGCTGGGACATAACAACAGTGACCTTTTTGCTGCGGGGACATTTTCAGATTACAGCAAAAAAAACAACGGGGGACAAAATTGGCTTGATTGATTGAGCCGGAGGGAGACGAGGACGCAGTCAGAAATGATAAAGTTCAGCCATGAGACGGAATAAATTCTATGAGACCATTTAAACAATGAAATTAAATCTTACATGCCGGGTTTTGATTCCCAAAAGTGAGCAGTAACAAGCAGCAGATCATATAAATCATCAGACTGTGTTCAGAAAAGTTGTTCATCATAAAATTCTATTCTATATTTAATGCGCCAATGTCCTCAAATGCGACGCACGTTATCGCATCACGTCAATAAACTCCCTGTTGAGTGTTCTTGATTTTGTATCTGTCACGATCGTGTTGATCTTGGATGCTGACTCAGTGTTGTTGTCTCCACAGGGTCTGTTGGTCGCCATCTTGTACTGCTTTGTCAACAAAGAAGTGAGTCTCCTCGAGACGAAAACACAATTCCTGATACCGACTCGCTTTCTGTTTCTGGGTTTTGGCTGCTTGTGCGGGAACAAATCTGCTGCATGCAGCTGGACAGGACGCTGCTCAGAAGTAGCAGGGTCCAGTTTCTAATAAATAAACGATGTGGTTTTGGATTGTGTAACAGCGGATTCAGATTCCAGCATTTTAAGCAGTTGTATCTGTGTCAGAAAAACCCTGAAAAACTTCTCCTCTTCCCTTTCCTCTCCGTCCTCTTCTTCAGGTGCAGTCTGAGATCCTGAAGAAGTGGAAGCGCTGGAAGCTCGGGAGGAACATCGAGGAGGAGTACCGCCACACGTACAGCAACACCCCGAACACCAAGACAGGCAGCCTGTTGAACCACGTCCCTCGACTGCCTCACCTCCCGGACATCGCCAAATCCTCCACCCCGGCCTGCACGCCCGAGGAGAGGCACATGCTCGTGGCCGGATGCCACAACGGCGCGATCCACAGTAAGGACGACGGCCGCTGCACCTCGCCGCTGCACAAGGGAACCATCAGCAACTGCACCCTTGTGGAGGACATCGGCCTCATGGACAAGGTGCAGAGCTACGAGGGCCAGCGGGAGAACGTAGAGAGCCACCTGTGACGGGCTCCTGTGATGAGAACTCGGAGGATAAAGTTGGAGGGCGCTCGGCTCTCGCGTGGCTCTGACATGCTGCCCCGGGTGGCTGTGAGGAGCTGAGCTGATAGAGTCATCTGTCAGAGGGATCAGCGTGACTGAGCGGCACTCAGCGCCTCTCCACAGCCTGAGCAGCGGACGTTCCACGCCGAAAATGTCTAATGTGTGCTGTGAGCCTCGTCTGTGGATGTTTGTCGGACACTGAGAGAAAACTGATGCGTGCTGAGCATCTGGAGGCAGATAAGCCATGTAAAATAACAAGGAAAACCTCAAACAACAGCGGCAACAACAAAAAAAAAAGACACAGGGTCCTCGCTCGCTTTTATTTTGTGCTGTGTGTCAAATGTGTGTTTTGTGGTACTGGAGCTTAAAGACAAACTGGACATTGAACTGCATACAGACGAACACGAGACACAGGACCAGGTGTTAGAGAACAGAGTCAACGCTTCTTCTTTCTTCTTCTTTTGTCGCTTTGCTGTTTCTTTAATGAAAATGTACAGAGTTCGAAGAAGCTCTCTGCTGACTGTACCTCAGACGTGACGGCGAATACAGTGTTCTGTTGGATATTGGCAGCTGCTCTCATTCCTGGCTCACATGTACAACAAAAAAAAAAAAGGTCCAGAGATGAATTATAGCTAATAAGCTAATAAGCTGCTGAGGGCGACTGTGTAAATGTGCGAGGTGTGTTGTGAACGGGGGGGTGAATCGTTGCAAATCTGTGCCATTGAATATGTTTTTTTCTCTCCCCGCCGTCTCATCAGGAAGTCGCCTGACTCACGAACGCCTCGCCGTGTTATTTGAGTTTCTACACCGCGCTGCGCTCAGCCTCCCCGCGGGACGAACACTGATAGGGGAGACCGTGCTCTCAAATCAAAGGATAAAAAATACGCATCCACTGTAAAAGCCACACATGCATGAAGTGTGAGTCTCGACACTGTGACTCAAAATAACGTCTCTGGAACAAAAGGGTGTTGTCGACGTTGAATATAGGCTGTCGTGCATGCAGATTTAGCGAGCTTCGCTTATAAACCGCGTTGAGTCATCACATCCGTATCCATTGTGCAGAAAAAAGACAAAATCAGCGACTGCATGCCAGAGGTGGGAAGTAACGAGGTACAAGTCCTTTGTTACCGTGCTTACGTTTTCCAGGTGTCTGTACTTATTTTTCTGACAACCTTTTACTTTTTCCCTCCTACATTTAAAAACAGGCTCGTTACTTTAGTTTTAACGCATTCGAGCGGAATTATTTTTTTATTTCGCCTCGTTGCTCGTCGCCTTTTCCAACAGAGAGGGCGACTGGAACGGGGAGGAAAGTCGCGTTAGTGTCTCGTTTCTGCAGCTCTCTGCCTGGATGTTACTTATTTTCTCACTTTGTCGCTGCTCGGGACGCTTTACCAACCAAAAACTCAACAATCGCCTGCCTTTGTGGTGCGTTCAGGAACACCTGGGACGAATCAGACTGATTCTACCTTTAAGTTTATAGTCTTAGTAGAAATGAGGGATCCTTTTTTACTTTGATACTTGATAAGTTGAATCACTTCTTCTTCTTCTTCTTCTTCTTCTTCCACCTCTCGTCTTTGTGCGTACTGAATAAAGAATGTGTGTACTTCTTGCCACCTCTGCTGCATGCGACCCGGTTACTCCACAGACAGTGTTTTTTAAATTATTATTCAGCGTCTCGACTCTCCGAACAAAACTCTGCAGCCTAAAAAAAAAAAAGTTGAACAAAAAATCCTCTCCAGCGAAGCGTTTGCGTGTCGAGGGAAGCCGAACGAGCGGCGGTACGTTCGCTTCGGAACACATGTATTGTTAAAAAAGGGAAGCCGAGCCCGCCGAGCCGCCATTAATCTTTTGAGTTTCGCCAGAACTAACTTGACTTTGTATGTATGACTATTTGCACAATGTTAATTTATAATTGGTAAATACTGTGTGTATATATATATATATATATGTGTGTGTGTGTTTATACAGGTGATTTATTTGATTGCTGTCGATATATTTCATAACATATCCGTGCGAATGTGCGTGCGTGTGTTCAAGTATATTTTCAGGTCGGTATGAATGTGTGTGGTTCAGTATTTGTTGATGTGTTACAGCGGGATGAATCATTGGCTACTGGGTTGATATAAAGCAGCGAAACGGGCTTTAAAACAGCGACGAGGGACGATAAGTCGGTGTGAGGCTCGAGGACGACGCGGCTGGGTTTCATCACGGAAGCCGTGCTTCAGCGACGAGCTCGTCATCCACGTAATAGCTCTGCATTTACACTTCAGCCAGGTGCTGGTGTTGGAAAAAAAAAGAAATTGCAGGCCGAGTCTGTTTTTCATCAGCGTCTGTCGAGGATTGTTATCAAGCAGGTGGATCCTCGCTGGCGCTGCTGCTGGAGGAGAATCTGCAGCGATCTTCACAGAGAAATATTCAGACGCTGACACGGAAACAAAGGAATGTCGTGCACCTTGAGTTAAATATAGTATTTAGTAGAGTATATAAGTATATTGCTGATTTTATTTCCAACTAATACATGTATTTTAAGCTGTGACCATGTATGTTTTTTCGAAGCCAGCAGCTTGGGTCTCTCCCCCGTTCTGGACCAAAGCGGTTCTGTCTGAATGTATTCTTTAAGAGGCCCCGATTTCCTTTTTACGTCTCTCTTTAAAAAGGTGGTTATGTACAGTATATTTTCTGTCAGCGAAAAAGCTGGAAGAGTTCATGTGTGTACAGTTCATCATATATTGTGTCCGCTTATCAAAACTTTGTCCAAATGGTGAAAGAATAAATTACAGTGAACGTGAAAGAGGATTTTTTAACTTTTTAAGTGTCATTTGTGTTGGTTCACCATGAGAGAATACGTGCAGTTCTGAACTCTCCAGCTCTGTTTGTTCATTTGTCAACTCTTTCGTGGCGTTTTAATTAGTACAACAGAGTGCAACGCCGGGAATACCTTCCAGGCGAGACCGGGTTTAGTCGATATGTCTCCCTCCTCTCTATGACGGATGGCCTTTCAACTTCGAGTTTGGGTATAAGAACAACTTTAATGAGTCCTACGAGCTCATTCTTTCTCATGGCGGTCCAGCCAGCAGGGCGTCGTGTGCGATAGCCGAGAAACTGACGACTAAAAGGACAGACGAGGTCTTAACGATGAGGATCAGAGGACGCCTTCTTACAGTGTAGACTACCTTTAATGTTACCAGGAACTTTACGCTCACGATTATGTCAGCCGAAGGATTCAAACAACAAGAATCAGGATCTTGATTCTCGCAGAAGGGAAAAAATCCGTCCTACAACTTCACGAAAACAGGAAATGCAGTCGCTTGGCGGAAACACTAATCTGTGAAATAAACAACACTGTTGATACAAAGACAGAAGGTTTACAGCATGAACCGACCGTCTCCTCCCTGCTGTCAGCTGTCCATCAGTGACAAACGACAGATTCCCTCAGGGGAGCGAAACTGGTGGATCTCAGGGTCGCACGTGAGATAATATTGTTTGGCAAATCACGTAGGCATAAATCCCACGAGGCGTGACCTCCCGTACATCAGCGCAAACACCGCCAGAAGCGTTTGTAGCGGAGAAGAGTTACAGCACTTCTTATTGTGTCTAACTCAAGAATTCCTGTAGTTGCGTCGTCCATAATTGATGTTTGGTTTTTATGTGCTATGTTTGAATTTCCAGATGAAATATTCAATATATTTTTTAGCACGCACGACACCTCCGCTGCTCCACCTCCAGTCTGCAGGGAAAACGCCGAGAGATCCAGAAGAACAGAAGTGATTATTTTGGCTCGTCGTCTGTGAATTCCTTCCCGTACGGCTGCTTTCTCTCTTTCAGCAGTACGATGTTCGTTGTGGGGACAAAACTTTGACTGCAGATTTAAACACAAACTGCCACCAGATTCCCGATCACCGCATCGTCTGGGCTGCATCCAAACTTTGTGGTTTTTGGCTTTTGAAACCCACCGTAAAACATTTAATGTCGTTAAAGGTTCTCACTTTCAAAAGGCTCGTAATTAATTGGGCCAATTTGAGCAGCTATTATTACTTCGAGCCAAAACGTTCTGCACAAAGACTCCTCTCGACTGCTTCTTCGGCGGCGTGTGATTAACGAGAGAAAGCTTAAATATTTAAACTCTGATGAGACGTGGGTGAACATTTTTTCCTCGGGGCTGCGTGGAGCAGAGAGCGAGACATCCAGTGACAGCGGCAGTTTTCGTAACGACTATATTTCCGATCTAATAGCAGCCCTGCCAACAAACAAAGAAACAAAATACGACCCTCTAGAATATTTAATTGCGTTAACTGACATGTCCTTGTTTGCCTTAACAGCTAATTACATACAGGATGTTGTTTACCAAGTTTGGCCCCCTTACAGAGAAAAAAAGACCACAGCAGCTTCTGTCAGCTTGGAGCAATTTAACATCCTCGGGGAACGAAGGGATGGGAAGTGGTGGAAAGAGCGTCTTCTCTGCACTCCGTAATGCACAAGAAGCGGGTAAAGGTCAATAGATGGGTAAAGGTCAGCAGTGTTTATGGCGTCTCCCTGAGGGCTGTGGACCGGCCTTGTGTCCTGACGTGGACACGTCCGTGGCTGGACGGTTATTCTTCACCCTCGGCTCTGGGACAGGTTGGGCGTCCGTGCCATCATCTGTTCTGGCGAGGACGACTGAATGAATATTTAACATCCGTGTTTCTCTCTCCGAGTCGCCAAGCTGCTTAAATCCTATATGTCTGACAGCAGCGCACGCAGATATGACTGCATTAGTTAGCGCTGTGTGGGAACTCCGACATGAGCTCTGGGCCATGAGGAAAAACAAAATCACAAGGGATTACATCAGTGTCACCCATCACCGGATATTATAAACTGCATCTCAGGACTTCTGGATGTCATCCGTTTATCTGGAGGAAGGAGTTGTGCTGTTCTCTCACTCTTCCTCTTCACCATCTTCACATTTGCAGTGGAGAGTTTCCCAAAGTTATTCCAGTGGATCCACCGTTACCTTTGGATCGCACCCGGAAACAATGCCTCTTCCTGTTTATGTTTCAGCTCTCTTTGTGCTGTAATTCCACCTTCATTTTTCTGGAAACCTCCAGCGTTTCGGCCACAATACGACCACGGCAGCGTCCCAGATCCGGATTGTTACAGGATCACGTTTCACTTCACCACATCGAACATTTAAGTGCATTTACATTTAGTACATTACAGTATTTACATCAGAATAATGAGTTAAAACAAAGATGTCTGTTGCTATTTAAGCAGAAGATCTAGATGCTTCTTCCACCTCTGCTGAAAGTGCTGAGGTGTGACAGGCAGCTGTTCAAACCTGCCTTCGCTCTGCAGTTATGACTTTCCCAGAGCAGGAAATGCAAGAAAATATCAGATATCGCACGTCGACATAGAAACGAAGACAGATATCACATGTGTGGTGCCGACTCTGCTGTTATCTTCCTCTCGCTCGCTCCGTCTCTCTCCTCATATCTCTGTTTGTCCACCAGAGCCCGAACTGAAGACAAACAAAAGAAAGTAAAAGAATGTTTCTTTACTTCTGGCGGGTTTGGGAACAAACGCAGGAAACTATTGAATACGCCGTGTGCTTATCTAAACTGCCCCTCTGCTAACTCGTTTAAGCTATTGATCACTGCAAAGACTACGGAGCCATCAATTACCAGCCTCTTCTACCGTCGTATAAATCTCCTGACGGGGCAGCTCACATTCATCACACCGCACCGCTCCACCCACACCGAGCCCGAGCGCTGCCACCGCCGGGATCAGTCACACAAAACAAGGCAACGATCGCGGATACATAACAGAATTTATTTGACCTTTTGAAATAAATCAGAGTCAGAACGTATATAGTAACAACCAAAGATCCAGAGTTGTTTTAAAACCAGTTTTCAGCCCAATCGCCAGAAGGTAATGCTGCCAATGAACTTTACATTAAATTTGTATGTTTCATATGTATCATAACATTCAACAATACGGCTCACATCACTATTGAAAACGTGACTATATTTCATGTTTATGAGCTGACTTTGACACCCTGAGCCCAAACCTACCGACACCATATTCACAGTGTTGTTTGAACATCTAATTGAATGTAACGTAAAAGGTTCAACCTGTCCACGGTTTGCAGAAACATACATTGCCAGCTTTTATTCTGGTGATTGGGAACGCCAGTGACCGCGGTTCAGGACTGTGCTTCAAGATTTGTAGGCGTGATACTTTTACGGAGAACTTTGGCTTCTTTAATTGTGGTGAGAAAAAATGTTTAAATTCAAAACATGTTTTGTTTTCTTACTCTAAACTTTACCAAACCGTTACTAAGTTATCACAGCGTCAAATAGAAAAATGAACCTAGCTGCTGTTTGCAGAAATTCACATTTGCCAACATTTATTCTGGTGCCATTCTTATACGTACGTATTCTCAGAGTTGAGAGAGTGAAGTGAACATTTAAAGGAAAGCTTTAATTTAATTCCTCAGATTTAATCGTCTCCTTCTGCGCAGTAACATCAGCTGTGTGTGTAGAATTTCCCTACAAAAACAAACTGGCGATATGAATTCTTGTCTTTGGGACTGTGAGCAGTTTAGAAATCACCCCAAAGCAAAAACAAGCGGATACAGCATGAAGCCTAATTAATATATATGATGAGGCTTTGGAGTTTTTAAGTTGTCAGTTAGAAGTATTTGCCTAATTTAAACGCACTCTGATGAATTCAGCGTAGTCACTACAAATGTGTCGCCTCGGCCTGTGAAAGCGGGATGATGTTCAGAGCGTAGCGGGTCCAACACAAACACTCCCCGATGTTAAAAGCGTGGACAGCTGCTCGGCTTAATTAGCATAATTTACTCAGTTTCATAGAAGGAGGAGGACGAGAGGCGAGCGGACGGAGAGACCGGCTGGTTTGGTTAATGCATGAGCGTCATCAGTCGGGTTGTTAGAGCTCATTAGCTGTTTGAGAGGTCGCGTTATCGCCCCTCTCGAGCAGAGCAGAGTCCCCCGAGTACACTCGCAACCCAATCTGCTGAAGCTACTACGTCATGTCACGTGAAGAAGAACCGTCTCAGCTTACACGCACACACACGCAGCCTCATCCCCCCCTCGCCACGACCTAATAGTCTGTCAACAGCCGCGCACGGTCTGGTCTCAAGCATGCTAAATTAAATCAACTCAACGTGCAATCAGATTATCGCCATCGAACGCAGAAGAAGTTGAATAAATCCAATATCTCAGACAAGCGCGGTGGTTTGGAGCGGAAGCGCCGAGGCAGAGTTACTGACGTGGCTCCGGGTAAATTCACCGGCCCGGATCGGAGTCTGATAACCGCAAGCGTCCCTCAGAGGACGATTAACTGGAGAGCTCTCAGTGAAAGGCCACCGCTGCTATCGTACAGGAGAAATGTCAATTTTAAAATCTCCTTTAAAGGAATATTCTGACATTTATAGAGAGTATCTTTAATATGACAGTCAGATGAGAAGAACCATGATGTCTTTGTGGTCGGGAGAGTCGAGAGGATCAGATGATCTTATCTCTTATAAAATGTTAGTCAGGAACGTTCCCGGAGGTTTACGTAGGTACGTTTCAAAGAAGATTCAGTTTAGCAAGCTAAAGTAAAGCAGACAGAGACATAAACAATATTTCTTTTGCAGGAAATATCAAGTATTAGGTCTGTAATAGAGGATGAGCTTGAAGCATTGGACCATTTTCATACAATTGGACATTTACCATGGTAAATTAATTTGAGAGTAACATGGCTATTGATTAGAGCATTAACTGAAGCATTAATAAGTCTTATATGGCAGAAATATTGAAGTGCAAGTTCATCCACAAATGGAAATCCAGTCATTATCTCCAACCCTGCCAATGCTGAAGGTAAGTCAGGTGAAGTTCTGTCGTCCACAAGACATTTTATGTGTATATATTTATATTAAGAATATAAAAAGACGACTGAAATAGACATAAAACAGCCTCATCCAGCTGGTCTGATGTGATCTGATTCTCCAGAAGCCTCGATATTAACACCCTTTATTAAAAGCCAAAATCTAGCTAGCAAGATTTAGCTGCTACGCTAAAAGTGTTAGCAATGTGGGTGCAGCAGCTCAGTAGGACGACGTTTTCAGTTTTGGCTGAACTGTTCCTTTACGTATGTAGTGAATTTACCCAACCCCTGTTTCTACTCTTTATGCTAAGCTAAGCTACCCGGCTACATGAGAGTGGTATCAGTCTCATCTAACAGGCAGAAACTCATTCAGTCGGTCGCCATCTCAAAACTTTCAGTCACGTCCATTTACAAATAAGAGTGTTTTTTTTTCTACCTTGCTGCTCGACGACCATTTCCAGCGGAGATGAGAATAAAAATAGATTACGGACTCGCAGCAGTTTACTCAAATTAGGGCTCAATAAAGCCCCGACGATGGCCGAGCGACAATTTAAAGAAGCTGTAATTTCTTCAATTGCGTTCGTCCTGCTATTATGCAAAGGTCGCTCTTTCTCTCCTATTATGTGGCTGAGAACCCATGAATAGATCTGAACAATTTGTTCGTCCGTAAGTGGTGAACGACTTGATGAATCTGACAGCTGACAACTTTTATATAAAAGCATTTATCAGCAGGTGACTCGTCTCGCACTCACCGACTCATTCACTCCAACAGATTATAAGATAGTAGATAAGAAAAGTGTAATAACGGCGGTCAGACTGGGAGGGAAATAACTGTCATTAAGTCGTTTAGCTGAATTTAGAAGTACCGTCTTTGGACCTACAGTACAGTGGACCAGAGATTTGATCAGCCTGAACAGCGTTACGTAAAACTCTTCTTAAAATCTGTACTGTAAAATGTAAAAAATTCAAACAGGGGTTGTGTGAGATGTGTGCAGACAGGTAGAGCCTTCCTGGAGCTGACGGTGTTGTTTTTAAGTCTTTGCTGAAAAGTGCGCCCACGATTCAAAGTGACAAACAAAAACCTCCTGATACTCCAAGGGCACCGCCGCTAGAAGCCCGCTGCCGCCGCTCTGCCGTACGTAACGGTGCCTCGGCTGAACTCCGTCCTTGTTTATCCGTCAGTCGATCACTTCACAACTGCTGTGTTTCATCCGAGTCAAAGCAGCAAGTCAAGCAGCAACGAGGAGACGGATTCGGCCAAACCGAGTCCCAGCAGAGGCTCCAAGGTGAGGTCAGGAAGGAGCGGCTCACCAGAATCAGAAGACGAGGGACGTGATCCAGCGTTTCATGTCTTCCTGATTGAAAACATGAAATTCCACATGTGCAGTTTCAAATTTTCACATGTGAATTACATAAAAACTCATAAGATTAGCTTGTTTTTCCTCACACGAGGATGAAAATTACCACATAAAAACAACAAATATGGCACATAATGACATTAATTTACATTTTCACATGTGAACTCAAATTATCTTGTGAAAAAGGAAATAATATCACATGTGACTGTGGAGATTTAACCTAATTTTCCACTGATAGAAGCTGAACATGGCTGATTAAGTCACATGCTTCCTCACATTTTTACACACAATTGTCTATTTTTTTTTCAAAAATGATGTCACATTTTCACAAGTAATTTGCTTTTTCCACCTATAATGAAAATGTTCACCTGTGAAATTAAACATATTTATTTTCACATGTGGATCAGAATTTACACATGTGGAAACAAAACATGACACAAATATATTCGTTAACTTCCATGTGATCTAATATTTTGTAAAAAAGGAAACTAGCTTCACATGTGAAAAACTAAAAATGTGAAAACGAAATAACGCAACATGTAAACTGAACACTTCCACCAACAATTTGCTCTATTTATAAATGACTGAAGATTTCCAGATGCAGACACGGCTCATTAAATCACATGAAATCTGCTTCTTCACATGTAAATTCCACATTTATTCATATACTTTCACATGTGAACAAAAAAGACAACATGAGAAAAAGAAAATAAGGTCTCTGCAGTTTGAACTGTAGGTTTCCTCACAATACGAATGTAAAACGTACGGATGTGAAACTGACCGGGAACAAAACCAGAAGCCCCCCTGATAAAGAGATTTAAACTCAATCCAACATTTTGCACCACAGGATGCTTGTGGGCTAATTTCTGCACATCGTTTAGACGAAACACTCCATAAAACAGCAGTGAGGAAAAAACAAATGTGGCCTGGGCTTTCATCGCAGTTTAATAAGACAGATTTCTGGGTAGATTCTATGACGTGATTTACTCTGAATTCTCAAAAAAGAATAATTTTCTGTTAAGGGAAATGAGCAATTATGGTGAATGGCAAACATCCCAAAGAATCTGGGAAGCCGAACGTGCGCTGCTGTTTTTCAGGGATTTTCTGCAGCCATTATCGACTGGGCAGCTGAATAGTTTCCCCGAGCGACTTCTGCTCACCTCAGGCGGTGCCAGGCGAAACTACCAGCCTGCTGAGCCTTTTCTCAGACGGCGCTAAGCTCCCCTCAAACTCCTCAAATCTGCTATTCTGATTCTTCCAGTTTTTGCGCTTTCGTAGGTTCCTCAAACTGCCCTGACCTCGAACCAGCAGCCGTGAATCTGGCTGCATCCTGAACTGAATCGTGACTTGAATAGAGAATCATTCTTCTCTTCTCTCGATGGCTGCACGTTGAATTTAAAGCTTTGCAGTTGCTCGCGTACACGTGTGCACGTGCAGAATTTACACGGGACTGAACGATAAACGAAACATAAAAACGCTCATCCTATTTAAAAGCCACAGAAATAGACCGTCAGAGAGAGAGAGAGAGACGTCTTAAAGTTCCTGTTGCAGATCAATCAATTACTCTCTTAAATGAACCATGAAGTGGTTTTTCGGAGAAACTCATCATCATCATTTCATAAAAGCCTGAACAACCTGGTGCATAAAAGCTTTTCAGATGTGTTCTTTAAATGCTGAAAAAGATCGGCATGTTTGTGAGATGAGAAACTGTTAAGAAGTAGTTTCAGAATCACCATTTTTTTGAAATACTAGTTTTATTCATTGCACTTCAGAGGTTTATCTGTTCAACTTCATGTCTCTGTGTGGTTGCGAGGTGTTATAATCTAATCTATCTTGTATTAAACTTACATTTTACTGATTGTTGATCGTGGAGCGGCTTCAGTTCTTCCTGCTCAGCCTCACATCTGAAATATAAAGTTTATTTTCATGATTTGTTACTGGGTTTTGAATTTCAGCCCCTTTCATAACTCATCAGAATTAAAAACAGCTCGGCTCTCTAATATCCGTATCAGCGGTGGATTTTCCTGCCTGCTGCGATCGATAAACCTCGTGACCAGAAGCCGTTAAGCTTGACATCTCCACGACCTTCTTAATGTGACCAGACGACGACCTTCTTATTACAGTGTCACATCCGTGGATCCACCCCCCTCCTCCTCGCCTGAAGGACCAAAAGCAGCTTCCCGTTCACAGTTTCATGACCTCCTTGATGGTTTTCTACGTAAGAGTGAACAGGAACATGTGATATGTCATTTTCTGTGGAGCAGGAGGCTGCAGGAGCGTCACGCTGCTCTGCAACCAGCTGCAGAAACAGCTCCGGTGAACAGAAGCTGCCAGGAGATTAACACCAGCGCTCTGCACACTCGTTCACGTAGCGGCCCGGTTAATAAATCCTGATGTACCATGTAAAACTCAACCCCAAGTTAATGACGACCTGCTGGGAGTTGAACTACACTAATCTACCAAGCAGGTGGTTTTAAATAAAATACAAAAACTGGCTGCTTTGAATTTCTTCCTGTAATTTCTCTCTCCATGTAGCGGGGTTGATGACTTCCTGGCAGCACTCGGGGGGAACAGGAGTGTTGCAGACAGTGAGATCCTCATCGAGACGCTCTACAGAGAGTTCATTCAGAGATGTGTTTCATAAGATATTTCAGTAACTTCTGGTCAGACAGGATTGAACCATCTGCGCTCCGACGAAGAAGAAGAAGAACAGATGCAGAATTCGTTAAACTTGCTGCTCTGACTCCTAAACCCCTAAAATATTACTTGCACTCAAAATAAAAGACCACGTGATATCAGAAAAGGCCAAGCCTGCCACATCTCCTCATTAACTCGATTGAAACATGTCCGGCATTTCATTCTTGGGTGCAAATCTGTTTTATTTTGCTGTGTTACTTTCCCTCAAAATGTCAAACCTTCGGACGCAGGTTCAAATGTTTTTCATCCAAACAGGGGAAATCAAGAGAGCGCTCTGTCTTGTGAAAGTGGAAAGAAAATAACTCAACTTTAAGCCATTTCATTCCATCCTCTGTGTAATCCATCGAGTATAAGACCCCTGATTTCACAACAAGCTCTCGCCCCTCACCACAAAGCCACATCCTCCGACCACAGGCTCCTCTCTCAGTGGTTGGCATCCGCCGTCTGCACTACAAGCGTCTATAATCTGAAGAATAAGAAAGATTAGTCTGCTCATCTGAGACATGTAGCGGTTTTTATCCCCTGATCCCACCTGCAATTTCCGCCGAATACTTCAGTATCAATCCACCCGACCTGCTCGGCCTTCAACACTGATGTGTGTCATCGGCATGATGACGGCATGTTCGTGTTGCGCCCACTTGGAGAAAACTAAAAAAAAGGGAACATTGCATATATACAGCTTCATATTCTCTAAACCTCCTGAACTTGAGAGGGACGGAGGGACTGGAACCAGGAAAAATAAAAATGATCCGCTCTGATGGGTTTGTGTTGTTGTTGAGAGCGACGGCTGACGGGCAAAACACGAGCAGGATTTCATTCCAGGTAAACAAATCAGTGGTTTACTGTATTTAGTTGTTTGCATAACTTCCACAGCAGTTCTTTGAGCACAATAACAACGCTGACATGCTAACTTTAGCTGATTAGCGCTACACAAACTACAGCTTAGGCTGATGGGAAAGTAATATGTTCATACCTACACTTTGCTCTGAAAAGGTCTATTGCCATTCTCCAGATTCTGTGCTCTGTAGTCTGGTGGCGTGACAGCGGATATTCCTGTATTGTTTGCCGCTGACCAATGGAAAGAACATTTACATTTAACAGATGCTTTTGTCCAAAGCGATTTACAGTAATTCATACGTAGATTCATTCACTGATGGCGGTGATCGCCCAGCACATCGGGAGAAGTTTTGGGGTTCAGTATCTTGCCCAAGGGTGCTTCGACATGCAGACAAGGGGAATCGAACCATCAACCTTAATATATCAAGACGCTGGCTCCACCCCTGAGCCACAGCCGCCCTAAAGTACCAGCGACAGGCTTCTCCTCCTTTGTTCCCATCATAATCTAGCAGCCAAAGTTGTTGTAAACATGGATTGTAATGATCTGCTTGCACAGTTGACACATTTCACAGCGCAAGTAGAAGTTAGTAGCGCAAGAAATCTGTGGATAACCAAACCAATCAGGGTTTATCCTCTGGGGACCAGATCTGTTCCATGTCAACCCATCCAGTCGTGGTTCTGCTATTTCCGTCTGGACCAAAGTGGTTCACCAGCAGACCAACATCACCATCCACTACGCCTCGGCACTAACATAGCTGAGAAATGCTTTGAATAACTTAGAAGCAGCTATCATAGTTAATAAACTAAATCATGCTGCTCTTACATCTCTGTAAGTAGAATAATGGAGCCCGGATTGTTTATAATGTCTCGAGGGCACTTACAGAAGGCTAAAAGTCGTCCTACGCGGCCCGCGGAGCCTTTAATGCACTGATTGAGGCTGTAACCACACTTGTAAGTGAAGATGGTACAACGCTAGAACAGCTGTGACCCTCCGGTAACACATCTCTTCACTGCATATCCTGAGCACCGCATCTGTCGTTAATGACCTCGCATCCAACGCTAAAGCAAAGTCTGTCTCATCACTTATCGTTACCTCTGTATGTGTCCACGCTAGAGAAGCAAAACAAGCAGAAATGAGGCAGCGGCAGCGAAAAAAACAACCTGACCTGTTAAGTGGGAGAAAGTGAATTTGTCTGATGGAAAAAAAAAAAGCAGTGAAGGGATGCTGAGAGGATGTAGTGGGTTTTTTAGCCCAGAGAGTAAAAAGGGACATCAAGTCTCCTCTTACATAAAGACCTTGTTGATTACAACATCCATCCTGCCCACATATCAGTCTTCTCACTCTCCAGCGGAGCCAGTGGACTTTCAGAGGAGTTGTTGTGAGAGCTTTTAGGAGCTCATCAATCGTCAACAGGCAACGGTTAGGCACCTTGGCAATGAACTAGCAAAGCAACGCTGCATCTCGTCTGACAGATCCCCATTTGTTACCTCACACCGTGCCATTAGACAATCATACATCAGCGAACGCAGTAGTTATCCGAGCACGTAGCGGAGCAGCTGGAATGTTTTTCTTTGTTTTGAACCCACCAAAGAGCCCAAGACGAGGAAAAGTCCATTTCCTCTCAAAGCAGCCAAACGTTCACAGTGGTCGGCAACGTTAATGTGTTTAAATAGAGCTGAGAGTCTATTTAACCATTAAATCCACCTTGACACTGTGTTTATTTTCTTTTAAAGGCTTCTGCTAACAACAAAGACGCTGTTATTTTAATCAGAGAGTCCACTCCAGAGAACTTGTGATACGATGTCAATCTGAACCGTTTGGTGAACCGGCTGACCCAGGTGAGTTTTCTGTCCAGCACCTCTAAGTGCTGATAAAAAAACATGTAAAAATACTCTTTTTCAGCCCTTCCCCATCAAATAAATAACCATATAGGAGCTTCTTAAGCTACATATTTATGTTTATTGATTGGTAGTGAGGACACCAGCTGTCACGGTCGGAGCACGAGCCACAGGCAGCCAAGTAATTGAACGAAAGGCCAGCTTTAATAAAATAAAAGTCCAAATACATGAAATCCCAACAATAGAAGAAACAAAAGGCAGATAGCTAAACTGCAAAAGCAAAAAAAGGACAAACAAAAGGTACAAACACAGGAAAAGACTCTGGGAAACTGAACAAAAGGCTGAAACTGAGCTAACGAGGTGGAGAAACACAGGTGAGGGGAAAATGAAACACTAGAACCTGGGAGGAGGGAAGGACTAACGAGGGAGAGGACAGTGCAGGTGAGGAGGGAAGGAGCGCAAGAAAACAGGAGGGAGAACACGCAGTAAAACTAAAAATAAACCCAATCAAACTGTGTCTGTAAGGTGTCATTTCTGTATGCACAAGTGTTACAATTTCACTGCTAAGGTAATTATTGCGCTCTTCCTCTGTTGCAGTATCTCCCATTATTCCCACAATGCCCTTCCACACCCCCCCTGGACAGCAGGTGTGAACGTGGCAGGCTCTGCGTCTTTTATTTTCTCACTTATCTGTGCGGTCGCATTTAATCAGCGCTTGAAAATAACGCGGGAAGCTGCAACCTGTCAAAGAAAGAAATAATAATGTGCACGTCTAATCACGTTAAAAGTTATATAGGGACTAAATCAGCAGCCTGCGTAATTGCTTAGTGTGGGATTTGATTAAACTTTAAGCGGAGTTGCTCTATAGAGTCCTCCGCTGTGACCGGCTTTCATCAGCAGGCAGCACGGGAGCCACGGGAGGCTCCGTAATGGAAACAGCTGAGATATGATACAGTCAGACCACTTGATTGTAGACAGAATCAGGCCACTGTTTATGCCTTCCCTCACTCGGTTATCTTTGGCTACCTCCGTCCGTGTATGGACGTATGGCATTAACGCTCTGCCCTCGGGGTTAAGTGTTTCCAATCTGCGCTGTTGAGAGGTGACGAAGCATCCCAGGAGCCTCGCAGACAGACTCTCTCTCTCTAACACACACGGCAGCTTTGCACATCCGCATTATCACATCGGCTCGTTTGCCGCAGGGGGGAAACGAGAGCTAGTTTGCCTTGCAGATTAAATTTAAATGTAATAGAAGGATCCTCTCAGCCCCGATGCTCAGTTCGTTAAATCTCAAATGCAGAAGCAGGGGGAAAGCCCCTCCAGCGTGAGAATAAGGGGCTGAAAGAGAAGCCAGCAGCTCCGCTAAGAACTCGCAATTAAAATATCCTCAGCACGAAATAGCAAGCGCACGCAGATGAAAATGATAAAAGACTTTAATAAAGGCATTATGTGCCTTGAAGGGCTTTGCCAAATAATGTCTGCAGCTCTCAGGAACAGCTAAAGTGACCGTTAGCTAAACGCTTGTTTTGTCTTCGCTGGGGTTTGAGTTAGCGTGACCGTCTGTAGAGTTTCAACGGTGGTTTCTTCCATTTACCTCAAAACCAAAAACACCAGAGAAGAACTGGAAGGAATGCATTAAATGTCTGCTTGAACGTTAGCGTACCAGTCCAACGAGCTAACGACCTACAGGAGTAACAAAGAGGAACATCAACCAGGCCTGCATAGTTAATGTTACCCCAATAATGTCTTACAATCTGGAAGCAATAGAGTTTAAAGTCACAGCAGCTTTGTCCACAAACACAGCCAACATGTCTTCACAGGCACGTTACATTAAAAGTATAAACTTGGAAATACAAACATGTATGCTACGTAACCTCAAACATATTTAGCTGCAATGCATAAACCACTAAAGGTATAAACATAAAGAAGCTAATGTTCCACCTGACAGTGCTTGTTATGTCGCTGCTGCTTTAGCTTTGTGCTACGCAAGATGATTAGAATTGGTTAAAAAGAAATGCAAACAACTGTAAGACTTTGTAGACTTCTCCACCGGAGACATTAACCTCTCGTTAAGTTCCATTCCAATCAAGATGATTTTAGATAATTGTGCAAAATGTACAAAGTCGTAACAAGTCTGTGATGAAAATTATGGAGCTAACGTTAGCTTAGTTAGCTAGCTAGCTATACATCATGCCATTTAATCATTATCGTCTAAAATGATGGATCCACTGATTCAAAGATCACTTCGGTAAATCCGTCACCGTTATCTGTTTTTAATCTGCTTCTGCGTCTTGAGAGAAACGTAAAGTTTAACACATAACCCGTAATAGTTTGAGTTTAGAGTTAATGCGGTGTGTCTAAGTTAGCTGTAATAAAGTTTGACAGCTTGATGCTGATTAGTCTTCAAGATGACTTTGGGGAGTCTTACTGTTAAGTGTGCTCAATGATCCCAAACGTACCATTAACACAATCTAGTGTAATTAGAGTTATCGCTTATCATCAGTGTGTATACCGTCATCCGAGCCCGCAGATATTAACGCTAAGATATTACTGTTCTGCTCATTTTCTGAAAAATGATGATCGTATTTTAATACAGCGGGAAAGACTGATTTAATTAGAGAAAATGAGTGCTTAGAGACTCTGAGATGTGTTCAGGGTCGTCTGTGTGGGTCGGGACGGGATAAATTCTCCTTTTTACCACCAGAACAAGAAATCTTTGGGAGTTAATTTTGTCAGATTCTCGCTGCTTCATAATCATCATCGTTTATTTTTGCCCTCAAGCATTTTGCAGACTATAATTGTGGGACAGTTGTTCTTACTGTCTCTTCTCTGCTGTTTTATTGGGATATTAAAAACTCCCAAACATATCCATCGAGCGCAGCAAACATATGGTAAATTATTTATTTTAGCAGTTAAGTTTAGCGCAGTTAAACATCCTTTTAAATGGACTCTGTTAGGATCCCTGCAGCGAGTGAGGAGAGCGACGTTTCCTGCACAGGACGGATACAAGAGATTAATATTAATATAACCACCTGAACACAGTTTCGCTCCTGTGCAGTTGTGTTTGTCTGAGATTAATCCACTGCTTTGCAACATCAGCCCTCCTGTTGTTCCTCTGTGGATCTTCAGTTTTGTTCTCAGCGGGGGCGTCGACTCATCTGATGTGAACGCTCCAGTGATTTTTTTTATTTCCTCTCTGCAGCCCAAACTGCAGAAAACCGTGTCTCTGCCCTGATCAGCAGAATAATTGGAGCAGAAACATAAAAAGATTGAGCAGATAGATTTATCTTAGTCTCATGAGGAGACGTGAGAGTAAAACAAGTTTAGTTCAGTCATCTGTTTGCTTCTCGTCCCAAAAACAAGCAATACTACTGAAAATGCATTTTATCTGTTAAATGGCCTCTGTGGATCTTTTTAACATTAGCTGCAGTCGCTCTCAGGCGGAGACGAGGCGTGTAGAGAGTCAAATCCTTTGGACTGTGGTTTAAAATACGAGCCAAAGTCCTCAGCAAGGAAACAAATAGACAAGAAGACGGTTGCCACAGGCTTGTACAGGCAAGAGGGACGGGGAAGGTCTCGCTTTTCACCTACTGTAAACACCCAGAAATACCTCCGCCAACGAGGACGTGTTCTCTCATCAGTGTCAGGTTTGTTAGAGGGATTACACAAAAGTAAGGATGGGCCCAGAATACACCCTGTTAACTCCTGGTGCAGATCTGAATAAAGGGGCGGATCCAAAAACGTTTCTTTTATTTCTCACAGAATAAAAGTGCATGGATCAGAACAAAAGAGGGACTGTTGTTCTACTGAGTGCCATTCTAGTCATTAATTTAGTGATAAATCAAAGTTTGATACTTTAACACCCTTAAAAGAAGGTTATGCTGTAGCTCAGGATGTAAAGCAGGTCGTCCGGTCATCGGACAGTCACTGGTTCCCCCGGCTGCTTGAGCGAGATTCTGAACCCAAGATTGCTTCTGATGAGCAGTTGGCACCTTCCATGACGCCGTCTGTCATCAGGGAATGAATTTGTGTGAATCTGAATGATTCTGACAAGTTGTGCAGCATTTTGAGCTTTCAGTAGACTCGAAATGTGCCGTAGAAAATGCAAGTCCATTTACAGTTTGATGTGTTTTGAGTAACAATGAGAGTGAGAGTTAATTAATGCACAGGAAGAACTTCACATCAAAGCTAATTCTGTCAATGAAACCATCCATGGGATGGTATGAGTCCCGCGTCTCTGCATCGCCTCCTCCCAGCGGGGGGGCCTGATCAGCTCAACAGTGTCAGTTCCCACGAATCCTCATCCTTTTCTCAGATTCTGCGGTTTTCCTTATTCCTCGCGAGGCTGACCAAACACGAAACCGATGTCCAAACAGCTCACAGCCGTGACAGTTTGAGATCTGTGCGGGACACGTGGGAGTTTTGTTGCGATGGGAACTAGACGGCAGGAAAGGGGGCAGAGTTATCTCTGGAAGGCAGGTTGCATTAATTCAACGCTGGCACAGGAGAAACTGCTGCGGTTCACACCTGACTGCAGACTGAGTGGATTTAGGTGAGCAGTCCAAGGAGTGTGGTGTGGAAAAGGGAGAGGCGGATAATGTCTGTCAGCTGATCAAACATGTCCAGCAAGAGGCGAATAGGACGGGAGTGCAAACAGATTCTGTCACGGTTTGTCAGAACTCTGCCAATCCGCCGCTTCATCTGCTGTGGACCGGCCGTCTGAACACAGCTGAGCTCCTCTCTGCATCTTATCTACAAACTGTGAGTGCTTTTATTAAGCTGTTCTGAAGCGCTTCACAGCTCGCTAGCAAGAAATATGGATTCCTCTTTTCTCTGTATCGCCATCATTGCTTGATTAGGAACTCAATTAAGGCCTTTGTGTTGTTAAACACCAAGACTTTTTAAGGTGGCGACTGTGAATGCACCACGTGTCTGATCGAATAAAACACTGTATTTAAGAACTGCGCTGGAGTCGCACTTGCAGGACTGTGACACCAGAATCAAGAGGGTTCTGGTCCGGTCTGTGGTCAGACAGTTCACCCAATCATCTGTGACTGGAGATGGTTTTTATGAAGCGCCTTTTCCAGATGATTCTATGTAACAAACCATCTGGCGTGTCAGGTTCAGAAACATGGCGGTTTAGATTTTCCCCTTCAAGGTCAGCGGATCATGCATAGAATCATAAATACGTGGTAATGGAACAACTGTTGGTTGGAAAACAGGAACTGAACTGTCTTTTTCCCTGTTAGGGCCACGTTTGACCCCCAGAAGTCTCGTTGGAAGAGTTCCAATGGTTGCACGGGTGCACAACATGAACATGAAGTATAATCATGTGAATTACCTTAAGAAACCCCAGAACTGGAAAGGTCGTCTATGTCCAAAACGACACGTACACATACGTTGTAGCGTGATGCAGCCATGATGTCCGTACAGGAGGCCAGCGGGGGATTGGAGAGGAAGGTTTTGCACCATATGTGGACTCTGAAACCTCTCTTGAACTCGCCGCAGTTACAGTTTTTGTCACGTGGATGTAAACATGTTGTTTTACGCCAGATTGGAGGTCGCTGGAACAACCGATGCTGGCCCTCAGGACAGCCTCCTCTAAGGGATTATGTTTATATTTTTCTGATTTGGTTTCCCAGTTCGTGTTGTGGAAAGAAAACACGATTGAACGGACAGCAGAACTTATGCAAACACATCAGCAGGCGTGAGATAATCACACGTATAGCATTCACAAGCATGAGTTAGACCCACAGAGCCGGATGTCTCTCATTTTCAGGTCCAACATATTAACCTTAAAGGCCTGATAAGTGATCCTGCATGGTCGGCTCTGAGTCAGTTCAGATTAGTGCACAGTTGTAACAGAGCTCTTCCTAATTTAGAGCCGTTGCATCATCGGTGGGGACAGAGACGCCCGGGGCATCGGGGCAGGCTTTTTCTCTCCAGAGCCACACAGCCGGCACTAACGAGCCGCCTGTAAACACTGCGCAACAAACAATTACACAACAATTACGAGAGGCTATCTGGCAAAACTGCAAGACTGGAAATTGAGTCGCGTTGTGGTTTTTTTGCGATTAAAATAGTTCGAAAGAGCTCTGTGCAAAACGCCATTCAGGAACTATTTCCTCTTTAGATTAACGTTTATTTTAAAAGTTTTATTCATCTCAAGTGGTGCTGAGAGTAGAGAAATGATTCACTTTAACTTATCTTTGAGGAGGAAATGTTGATTGCACAATGGAATAAAGACACTACAGGCTTTTAGATCGGCTCCCAATAAACTTTGTTTTCAAATGTGCTACTTAAGTGTTTGGAACGGGAGCTGCAGCTGTGATTTAGTAAGTTAAAGCTGCTGTAAGAGTCGATGAATCAGCTACGTTTCTCTCTACGTCACCACACCGGCACAACACAAGCGTTTTCTTCGTTTGCTTCCACTTTTCCTTCATTATCTGAAAACAGGAGGATCCTGCCGTCTGCATGTTCACAAGCAGGGACACCAGAAAATGTGTTACTGTCCAAAACACTGTTGGAATAAAGAAAATAATAGAAGTTTTGCCTCTCCGTATACGTCTACCTTTGATTTTCAGAGCTTCATCTCTTTGTATAAGATGTCTCGTTGTGATAGTTGTTTAGTTTGAATCGGGGGGGAAAAAAGAAAATCCGCCCCTGAAGTTTCTCTCACAGTCCAGGAAAGCAAATTCATCACAGACTGTCGAAAGACCTCGTATTCAAAACGCATCGCTAAAAGCTCAGGAATGAAAAACATATCATCTTCAATTATTTTTAATGAGAAGTACTTTCTCAGGCTGAAGCGGCTCTTTCTTGTCTCACGTAACGGCCGCCGTGCTTCCTGTGTGTCCTGTGATTTTCTGTGTTAAAATCAGACGTGGACCATTTGCGAACGATTATAACCTGCGCAGAGTCGCTCGTTACATCGAGCACACGCGGTAAATAATTGTAGAATAGCTTCATCTGCATTTCATTACGTAAAAAGGTCAACTACCATATTTCCAATTATCCTCACCCTGCCGTCACTTCTCCTGCTTTAACAGTTAAAGTGATAATCCAGCAGTGTTTTCTCTGGGCTGTTTTCCTCCGCGTGCTCCAGTGTTAACAGCGCCGGCCGTGCCGTGGCACCGGCCTCGTCCCTGACGAGATGATTGCGCTGTCAGCTGCAGGCTCTGTTTTATTAGGCGGGTTTTTTCGCCCTGGTTTCATTCGGCGGCGTTCATGATAACTGCTTCTGGGGGTATGTGAAGGTGAGAAGGGCGCTGCTAAGATGTAATTAATCTTTTGGCCGTGTTGTGGTCGGCAGCGCGACGCGCTCCATCCAACGGCCATTCGAAACAACACACAGGCTCGCTGATGGAGACGCCGGCAGGGCAGCGAGGGGCAGCGGGGGATGATTAGTAGGGAGTTAATGGGCTTTTCCTGTTCCTCCAAACACGGGTGGTGTGATTGAAATGTGGTTTTCACCGACATATTTAACGAGGACGGGTAATTTGCATGCAAAGGTGCACAGTTAATAGCGTTTGGGAGCGTATATTAAAGGAAGCAATCCTAATTTAACTTTTAATCAGGCTGTGTTTTGCATACTCATGAATAAAATGTACAAAAGTCTTGAATTTAAAGGCGAGTAAAAAGGTTTCATGTATATGAATTAACTGCAAATGCGTTCAAATGCTGGTTTAACGATCGACGGCCGAGCAGACGATGATTTAATTTCTATTTTTGGACGAACTGTCCCTTTAACCCGTCAACCTCGCGATGAAAGCCACTCACACACACTTACAGTCGCACACAGCCGGCTCTTGTTTGTGTTTTTCTGACATTTTCATTCCTCTCTGTGCGAGTGTCTTTTTAAGAGCGAATCTCAACAGAGATAATTAATCAATTAGAGGGTTTAGAGGCTTGTTGTCCTCTGCTGAGTGGGATTAATGGGCCCATTCATGTGATGACCGGGCCGGTGTTTTCACCGAGCGGGCTCTGAAGCTGCATTATAGACAGAACCGCAGTGTGATCGCATCCGGGTTTGCAGTTTTTCTCCACCTTGTTAGTCTGCGAGTCAGGTTATAATCATGTTCCACCGGCTGCACGTGATAAGCAGAGTTTCCATTCAGGCCCGGTCGAATCTCTCAAGAGCCATTTCTCCGGATCATTTACCTGTTCCATCCTTTCCCCCAGAGAGTTTAGTTTTTTTCCATCTGAATCACTGGACATAAAATGCAAATAACCCTCGGCGATGAGAGTGGTTGATGATCAGCCGCGGAAAAGCAAATCAAGCCCCTTCCGTTCTCCAGCTCTGGATGACTGTCGTCAAGAGCCCGCGGTGGGAAACAGCGCTCGCCACATTCCTTCACCTTTTTTGGCCACATCTGGGTGCAGAGGTTGAGTAAAACCAAACACAGCGATAAGTCAGTCCAATTACGACACTTAAAAAATGCATAAAAGGACATCTTTTACTTGAAGATATGCGGTTCAGACAGCGGTGGAAGGAAAATGTACAGAGACGAATACTGCAGGGAGAATAATCCGTCTTTGGTTGAGTGCGTCTGCTTTGTGATGTGTCTCCAAATGTTGCTGAACGTATCAGCAAATCATCGCTAGTACAGCGTCCACGCTCTCCTTTCCTTTGCTCCTTTTTTGATAATTGAATGCGTGTTGTATTGTTGCAGGTTGTGATCGTTCTGTGAGGAAGCGTGTCCTGCATTTGAAATCCTGATTACGAGCGGCTCCCAACGTTCTGGGTCGGCTCGCAAGATAAATCAAAACACAAATCCATATTAATTCTTGGACTCTGTGACAAAAGGTCACAAGCCAAAAAGACTAAAAAAACACTGTTTTAATCTTTAAAGGTGCATTTATAATTGGCAAAATGGGCACTAGAACCAGAACTGGGCGAGCAGACAACAGAACTGCTTCCGAACTACAAGATATACCCTAAAATAAATTCACAGCTTGAAGGACAGAAACATACATACACATTATTCTCATCATGCTGATCCTGTCACTGGCACACGCTTCATGATTCTCCATAAATGGATGCAGAACGCGCCATAAACATCAGTTTACATTACGCCGCTCCACCGCTCACTGTAACGAGAACAGAACAGGAAGCGCAACGCAATTTAACCAATTGCGTCTCATCAGCTCGGTTCTCCAGCAGCTGTCGTTACGAAACGATACATATGTGTGCGTACGTACAGTGTGAGAGTAACTACACTGATGCACCGCTGCATGACAGGAAGACAAACCCTGTGATGTAAATGATGGACTCGGCCTGTTGCAGCCCGCCGTGTCTCTGTGAATACAGAGTGCTGACACCCGCTGACCTGTCACACTTTGGGCAGCTAACGCTAACGACGAACATCCGCCGCCCGCCCAGGATCGCTCCTACATCAGAGGCCAAGGTGTGAGCAAAACAACAACCCACTAACTCTGTTCTTCCGCTGCTTAATAGCGGAGGCATATTAGGTTTATAATGACGCGTTTACAGACGTCAGAAACAAGCAGCTTTGAAAAGAAACCTCTCAGCTGCGATGTCAGGTGTTGACGTGTGCATTTATAGGTGAATCTGGTGTTTATTTTAAATCACAGTCGATTTGGCCCGCGGGGGGAACGGGGAAATGAAAGCAATTGTTTTATAATGTGGCCACAGAACAATATTTGACTGTTCCTGTGCGTTAATGAATAAAGAACCGTCCTCGGGCACATTCATGCAAAACATGAAACTGTGTCGGAGGCAGGCAGAGGACGGGAAATGTGACTTTATTCAGGAGATCTATTTGGACTAAATGTCAGGCGAGTTTACAACAAACAAGGCTTAAGTGAAGGCGAACACTGCTGTGTTTGTTTTCATTTAGCTGCTAGCATGTCTCAGGCACATTAGCCTTTTTTTTAAGAGAGACATGTAGCCATAAAAATAAAAAGCCATTCCCGTTAAATGCGTTCTGCATTATCTCCGTCTGAAATGTTAAAGACGTTTGTTTCGGTGGTCTTTGGTTTCCTGCTGCACTAAAAGTGAACAATCTCATCCGTCTGAGATTTGCTTTTTAAACGCGGGGTGTGTTTTGACTGATAACAAGAGCGATGACGACACGCGGGGAACGCTGATCGGGGATCAGATCTGAGATCTATCAACACTCTTAAGTAGATGTGGAGCGTCTTATCAGCAGAACTGATTAATGACTTCAGTGTTTTTTCAATTAATCAAGTGTGCAGTCATGTGGAATTGCAAGAGAAATATTATTCATGTGTTTTTGGGCATTTTTCTCATGATGACCTTTGCAGAGACTAACATCGGTCCTTGATGAATGTTCGTGTCTGATACAAGAACCTGGTTTAGAGGTACTGTTGGACCTCTTTCACAAACACCTGTAAACATCTGGCCTTCGTCTTCAGTGTGTTTAATACTTTTGAGCCTGCAGCGGTCACAGGTGTTTACTGCCTCCGGCTCCAAACGTCTCTCGATCTCAGATGAATACTGATTTATTTTCCTTTTCAGGCGTGACGCTGTGACGCGTGTTCAGGCCTGAAGCTGGAGTGAAAAATATTACAAAAGAAATCGTTGTTTGTCGCGTCCGTGCGGTCTGATGATCCTCGTCAGCTGCCTGATCGCTCATGTGCAGCTCTCAACAGAGATGAGAAATAAGCAAGATGTCTCGCTCTTTAACAACTTCTGTTAACGTGTCTGACTCAGAATGTTGATTTAAACCTTTTAAAACAACTTCTGGATGATCTCTGGTGAGGAATATGACACGCTTGTTTCTAGTTATCCTTGTTTTTCTGGATAAACGAGGAAGCAAATCAAACATTTTGGTGCGGAGACGCTATGAACACATATCGCTTGATAGGTTCCAGGTTGGCGGAGCTGCTGTTTTCATGCGTCATCCATAGTGGATCAGATGTTATCAGTTCAATCTTTACGGCTGCATATTTGTTTGGCGGCGAGTAAACATGACAGATGATGGTGCAGGTCGGCGCACATCCTCGTACAGGACAGGCTGGATGTTCGAGCTCATTTGCTACAAACTGTGCGTGGACATTTCCAAGTCAGACCACATGTTTTGGTTAAACCCAGTACTTTACAGGGATAATCACTTATTTAGCGACGCTTTTTTTGTGATTGTTGGATAGAAAACACAGACTTGAGGAGAACCATTTTCAACACACTCTTTTTCAAGTGGTGCATTCAGGGCTGTTGGAAAGCTGAGACATGTCAGATTTGGCGGCTTTCCATCAGCTGTGCTGCCAGAAAACAAACACATAACACATGAGGGAAATGGACAAAATGTACATTTGGATACTGATGCCAGTTTCTAGAAATAACTCCAATGCACCAGTGAACTCACTAGTACTTTTACTTTTCATGCTTTAAGTACATTTCCCTGATTATACTGACATACATTAGCAATATTTTTGCATTTTACAGTGTGGTTTTACATGATTTGAACATTTCCTGCCGTCTTAACTTGCTCTGTTGATGTTGACATGCTGGAGGAGTTCATGAAATCCACTTCAGATAAACTTTATGTTCCTGTGTCACAATACGAACATCACTTCCTGGTCACAGAGACTTCATGACACACTCTGTGGGAAAGAGAGTGCTCTTACGTTTGGGTGGGTGGTGAAAACAACATATCCTGCTGGAGGAGAAAACCGCCGACCGCACTGTCGCTACACGATGTTCAGAGCTGAGGCCTCCACAGTCTGACTGACTCTGCAGCCGTCGGCTCCAACGCTCGCTGTAAAGTAATGAGATCGCGTCCCATCGATCATCAGAATCGCTCCCAAAATGTTTTTAAACAGAAGCAGACGAGGTGGATTAAATTCACTGGAGAAGTGTGTCATCTTTCATATTTAAGCAGCTGTTTCCATGTTATTACTGTGGCAGCGAAAGACATCTGCGAGTCATTCATGTGTAAGAATATGTGAAGGACTGTAAAGTTCTCAGCTCATTAATCAGTTCGCTTTAATTGTCTTTGAGAGTTCAGCAGAGTGACGCAGCGGCTGTATTATTTTTCCTTCATTATTCTCCACACGGTAAATCCAACCAAAACTGGTAGAGTGGTTCAACTTCATAAAGAAATATAGCGACACACAAAGCTGCCGGGATAAGATGTTGGCACATAATGTTTCTGCAAACCGAACAAAACACCAGGTGTTAAAAACTGGATATTTTTTATATGAAGTCAGGAAGTGTTCAGCCTTGTATGTGGCGACAACACTGGTTTGTTTCTACAAGACCTTGGACAATTTCCAGCCGTGTTTTGGTGACAAAACCTGGATATTTTTGATGTGAAGTCAGAACATCTGCAGCGGTGTTGATGGTGCAACTCAGGTGTGTTTGTGGTGACAAAAACATGTATTTTAAGCCAAAACATGATCTTCTCCAAACCTTAAACAAGTGGTTTTTCTGCCTAAACCTGACAAAATTCAAATTAAACCTAAAGAAATGTAAAGTTGCAACATATTGGTGGTTTTGCACATCGCTGTTATTTGTTCTGACACTTATATTTCAAATAATCATCAAGCATCAAGAGCTAGTAATCAATTTTTTGCAACTGTAATATTAATCCTTGTACGACGACATCATCTTTCCATGTAATCTGAAGGGAAATCTAGAGCAGAACAACTGGATTACATCCACAAGGTTTTGTTTTTAATTTTCCAATAAGCCTTTTTTTTCCACCATTGTTGCAGTCGTGCCTCTATTATAGAAAAAGCCGAAGGTAACAGGGTTCAGTGTCACTGACTCAGCGTGGAGGCTATATCGGGTGGATAAGCAATATGATTACCTCGCTCCACTAATAGCCTCTGTGCACCCGCTGATGTTATTAAGAGTCGTGATAAATACAAACAACAGCGGTGCGGTCATCAAGCTTTGCTCTGTAACTTCACTTCCTGTTGCACGGGCCAAAAATGGACTGAAATTAAGCCAAACGCTAAATTGCTCTGACAGGGAAAATGGAGCTTGAGCATTCTGATATAACACAACCTGTCTCCATTACTGCAGCCGAGGACGCCGGAGGCGCGTCTGACCTTTTCTGGGGAGGCCGGACGAAGGAGCCTTCAGCGGGTTAAACGCTCTCGGATGATCCCGACTGATGACTTCCTCTACTGTGATCCGTTTAATACCGGCTTCCAACTGAGAACACGACGTGAATATTTTTATTTTGCTTTCCTCGTCGTCCTCATTATCATTAGCAGTCACAGCAGCAGCCTTTTGTTTTGCTCTCTCTTCCTCCTCCTGGCCTCTGACTCTGACTCTGCTCTATAATTTCGCTGTCGGAGGGGAAAGAGCTCATTAGCTGCACTTCACAATCCGAGAAACTACTGATTCAAAGGGAATACAGAGAGATAAATGCACAATTTAACGTCTTTTGTTTGTAATTCGGCTAATTTATAAATTGGTGTTCGTATATCTGCATGCAGCAGAAACATAAACACACGCTGAGCTCATATTTTTATGAAAACTGATTCGCAGCAGGACAGAATTAATCAAGCTGGGAAGTTAATGATATGTTTTTGCCTGCTTGGTTCTGGACCGCAGATGTTCTGGTTTGCCAGTCACAACACTCACTATCTTCTCCGTATGATGTCTTGGTGACATCCGCCCACTTGGCTTCGGTTCCTGTTTGCGCTGAGATAACTGTTCTGGCTGGCTGCTGGAGAGGAGAGAAGGGGAGGAACGTAGGCTTCAGATCCACAGTCAGACCTCCAGAGGAAAAGAAAAAAGAAAACCTGGCTCCCGCTCTCCATCCCACAAACTTTTCCATAATGTGAAACCATCGCTCATTCTCTCAACTGTGCCGACGGTCCAAACCAAAGAGATCAGCGCTTTTACCGCCCAGTGAGAAACAGGCAAGGAAATAGGAAGAGAGGCATTTTACTGTCGTCAGGTCAAAACCAGAGAACTGCAGTTTTTGGTTATTTTTCTGTTTGAATATAAATTTCACAGATTTATGACTCCTCTGTTGCACGCAGCCTGTGTTACGAAGCCCTTTTAAAACTCTTGTTGAAAGCGGTGTGGCAGCAGATTGAATTTGAATTGAATATTGAATATCAAATGATGTCTTTTATATTAATATTCCCACGTTTTATATGTCTCAAAAAACAAGACAAAGATTATCTAGTAATATCTGCAACATATACAGTACTTTAAGGTGCATATTAGCAGCTATATATTACAAATGTATCATCAAAATGTCCATTCATAATATAAGAAAAATCATGATTTATTTGCATGTTTAGTCAAATATATGTTGAGTTCCTCCATAGACTAAAATGTATAGAAAATATTATACATTATATTTTTCAGTAAATGTCAATATGTGTTTATTTTTTAGAAGAAACTGAATGTTTTGCTAATTTAGGCAATAGCATAATGCTAATTAGTCATTATCTGACAGCCCTCCCCAGCATGTTCTGTTAGCTGTAGCTAGCTAGCTCATTAAGCTAGCATTAGCCTCATGAGCCTCATTTGACATGTTTCCAGTAAAACTGAATACCGTTGTAACCTAAACATATTTAAGCTGTGAGTCATGAGCAAAAACATCTTTAGCTAGCTAGATTAGAGCTAGTTGTACTTGTGTTCAGCTGCTAAGCTAACTTACCTACAAACTGACTTACTTAGCGGTTTGTCGTGTTGATTAGCATAATAACCTGTATGTCTGTAACGTTAGCCTAAATTCTGCTTTAGTAGCATCCAAGACTGATATAATATGTGTGTGCTAACGTGAACTAGCTTTGTTGGTAAAGGTTGTTTAGCATAACCTTTTACCTCACAAAAAATATAATTTTTAAACACCCGAGCCTTCAAAGTAATATGCTACAGTTAGTAAGCTAGTTAGCTGTACATGCTAACGTTAGCAGCACGTTCGAGTCAACAAACACTGTTAAATCAGCTCTTTTGCTCCTGTAAATGTGGTTTTGGAGAGGGTAAAAAAACTTTGTTTAAACTCTGTGAAGCCAACGCTTACAGGCTTGTTACGCCTCGTTATGGCTGCTTAGCTGTAATTGCACTCTCAGGCGTTTGGCGGCGTCGCCACTTTTCCTCTTCGCCAAAAGTCTGACATCATGAGCAATGTGATGGTCCGGGGATTTAAAGGTCCAGTGTGAAGGGATTTCCAGGGATTTGGCAGGGATGTAATATAATATTCATAATTATTCTTTCAGTGCTCTAATATCTACAGAGGGAGTCGGTCTTCTTCTTCCAGTGAGTCAGTTCGTCGCCGTGTTGCAACACCGTGTTTCTATGGAAGCCCAGAACAGACAAGCACACAGCAGCGAGAGGCGAGGGATATTTTTCATTGGTTGCTCTCTGCAACCTTGCCACAAAATCCTACACACTGGACCTTTAAGATGTCAAACGCTCGGATGTGGTGGTCCTGATGATCCTGCAGCTGGTCCAGCGTTGCTATCAGGGCTGCAAGAGGAAGCAAAGATCAGAAATCTTGCCTGAAAAAAAAGCATCTTTACGGAGCCATTTTGTGTTTGCAGTGAATTTTAGATGTTAGTTCAGTGCAGGCAGACTTTGTTCCACCTCAGTAAATTAAATTAAGGCTTACATGTGAATAACTGGGATGTTTATTGTCCCGCTGGCTCTCACCACACACTCGGGAATGTGGATAATTAAATTAGATAATTCTTTATCGGATTCAGCTGTCAGCAGGTGAGAGCAGGATGTGATTTTTATATTTCTCACCTCAGATCCGGTTTAATAAAGTCACTTCCCGCTCCGTCGGCACGTGAATTTATTAAACCAGATCTCAGAAATATAAAAATCACATCCTGCTCGTTAATTTTAGAAGAAATTCTGGGTAATTCGATGAAGTTTAACGTTGTAAGTAAACGCTGAGGTTAATTTTCTCAGCAGGATCTATTATTCTTTTAAGATGTGTCGGCCTAAATAAATAAAAGCTTTATTCATTTATATAAGTCATAAATCATGTATGTAAAAAGCTTGCAGGTTCAGTTCAGCTTTGAATATAATCACCTGATCCAGATTTGAGTTGAAGCCTTTAAAATCTGCATTTTAATATTGTTGCAGTCTCTGGAATGAACAGCATGAACGCTACAGTGGAGACGTCTCGGCTTAGAGGGGATTGTGTTGTTGACTTTCCATTAAGAGTCTTCTGTGTTTACTAATCTAACAGTGGAACAGAAACCTCGTTAACGCCGTGAAGTCGAACACCTGACTGTCCTTCGCATGTTTCTCATCACACAGTTGTCGACGTCACTCTCTTCCGTCTCGCATTTTGCACGCGCCGCGTTTCTCCGCGAGCGAGGAATGTGCTCTGTTTGATGAAGACCGTCACAGCGACCGACGACGACTCCAAAGCGGAGCGGCAGGTAGAAATCACAGCTGAAAATAATTCCTCCCCTTTGCGTGGAGATATGAACATCTGGTACAACTATAAACAGTAGTTTTTTTCTGTTGTCATGGCTTTTCCAAAACACTCACTTCTCAGCCTCAAAACCAAACTTTGAGACGTCTTCCTAATTTCTTCCAGAGACGAAGATAGAGGGAGGAAGAAAAGAGGGGGGGGGATGCTTCAGTGTGTGTCTGCGTCATTTAACTGTATTCTCAATGGATGTTTTCCAGCTCAGTGGTCGGTCTGTATTCTATCAGCGATAGAGTGCCTGATAAACTACAAACACGCGTCCGTGGCTTTGCAGAGTGAAGCAGAACCTGAGAGAGGCGGCGCTGACGTACGACCCTTATACGGAGCATTATGTGTCATTACCGACCTACTGTATGTCGCCGCGCTGCTCTTTCAGAGAGCGCCATGACAACCAGGGATGATTGCCGTCTCGCCATTAGATGAGTTTTTGCACAGTTTTCCACGGGGTTATGCAACCCGTCCATTAGAGCGCCGCGGCGTAAAGTCATGAGAAGAGCCGATTTGGATATATTCCTCCCTGTAAATATTCATCTCTTGTTGATACCTGTCACTCAACGGGCAAAGAGAGAAAGTTTCTTTACTTTCACGTCACTGAGAGAAGAACCGAAAGCCGAGCCGTCACTAGTTTGACCCCCGAAGACAACAATCATCGCTCAAACGCCGACATGGATACGGACAAAACGTAAACTGTGGGACGTGGAAACATATCAGGTGTCCTTTAAAGTCGAGCATGATGGATTGTGCATCTCAGTGAAAGGTGAAAATAATACCTGGAACAATATGAAATGTTTGAGAAAAGAGCCGCAAACCCACATTAACTGCTCCCGAACCAAAACTCACAACCCTCTTTCTCAGAAACGAATCTTCGGATGGAGCCGAGCCCGCCGGTCGTCTGCATGAGAGCACAGCGCCGTTGTATTAAAGTTTAGAAGCTGTGCAAGGACACAAATCATCATCAAGGCCCACAAGCAGACAAGAAACAATTGCTTTAATTAATATAATTAAATCAGTTACAGCGTTTTTTTCCTCGGCACACTGTTCGTGAGATGGATTTAGTACTAAAAGGTCCTCGTAGGGATGAACAAGGTCATCTTGACAAAGACAGAAAATGTGAAAACGAAGCCCTCGAGCGCACATTTCACAACACTTTTACTCAATATGAAAAAAAAGATAATCAACTTGTTTCAGGAAAAACTGCCAGCGGCACAGAGACGCTCAGATTCTGCACGAATACAAACATCAGGAAATTAAAAACAAAGGCTCAGTGTAACACAGAGAGCGTCTCTTCACCCAGCAGGTACATGAGCACAAACAAAATGACTGCAGACTTTTAAATCTGCGTAGAGAGTTCAGCCAGGATACTGTGTAAAAGTTTTCACATTGTGTCCGGGCTGAATAATGAATCACTTCAGCATCTACATCACATGAACAACAGTCGACATCGCGGGATGATGCTCTTTCACAGTTTAGATGTGATTTTTTTTTAGTTTTGCTGGCTGCATTTTCAGCTGAACGGTGAGATTGCAGCTCTTGATAAACGCCTTCACTCAGCGGTCTCTCTGCCACACTCAATCCCCTTTTAGATAGAAAAGGTGGCACATCTGCAGCAAGGTGAAGGCTGCAATGTGCCGCCTTGTCTTTCTAAAAGGGAGGTGTAATATTCCTTCTTTTCCAATCCGCGACTGGGGTCGGCATAAACGTGACGTGATGCGAGTTAGGCGTGAAGAGAAGCAGGTCGAATTTGTCTTCAAAATAAGAGCTTTACATTGCACCCCATTGGAGTTAAAGCTAGGTTTTTAGCGGGGGGCTTTTAATTTGAAAGTAGCGACCGTTTCTAGCTAGCCGCTACAACAACAAGCGGACAGCGAAGACAGCTACAGAGACCGAGGAGACGCTGCATCTCCTGGATCTCAGCGGCTGTCCAGTTGCTCATCTTGACATCCGCAGATGAAGTGATGGACTGACTGCTGTGATCAGCTGTTTCCTGGTTTCCATCTCACGCAACTGCCAGCACATCGACGGCTTGGATTTACAGCAATGGAGGCAGGAAAAAGTGTTCCCTCCAAGGTGTCTTACTGGCGGACCAAAACAGACCCCCAATTTACCGCCTTCTGTCTAAATCCACGGACCTAGCCGCAAAAAGGACGGCCAAATCGGCGGCTTGCTGCCCAGTATAAAAACAGCTACTGGCTGTAACCATAGTGACCTTCACTTCCTGTGACATCACTTGAACAATAGTCGACATCGCAGGACGTGCAATAAACTCAGCTCTTTCATATTTTAGACTTTTGTTGTTTTTCTGGCTGCATTTTAAGCTGAACAGTGAGATTGCAGCTCTTGATAAACGCCTTCACTCAGCGGTCTCTCTGCCACACGCCGGCTGTAACCATGGTGACCTTCATTTCCTGTGACATCACATGCGAAGCTCCGACTGAGCTATTCAAGTTATCTGGTCGAAAATATCTTTTTATGTGTGTATGACTGCAATGTGGTTTTTTATATATATATATATTTTGAAGCCTGAATTTTAAAAAGAGACACTGTGGAGTTTTGGAGAAGAAGTTCAAACTCAGATTTTCAATATTTACAGTTAATTCAAACTGAATAAACAAAGCTGCTCTCAGAGGAAACAGAAGGTCCCCAGAAACACTAGGAAAAAAAAAAGGTGGCAGGGTCCGCCACATATAAACAAAGTGAAAACAGTATTGTAAAGTAAATAGTAAATTGAGTTGTCCTTTGAGGTCAGCTCGTTTATTCAGTCACGAAAAAACAAGAACCAGCACAGATGTTGGATTTAAGTCTAATCCCGACCAAACTGTGACTGATTACGATGTTAAACAGACGGATGGATGTCGACAGATGACTATATGGATCTGCTCTCCGTTACAGCTGATTGGAAGTGTCGTCACAAAATTGGACTTTAGCGTACTCGCGGTTTGAAAGTGTTAAAGCGTAACACCAGCCATGACGGCTGCTTCGTGCCCTCCGTCCACAGGCGCACACATTCCTGGATGTTGAGATGCCTGATGTTGCGGCGAGAGCGACACAACCAACAAAAATTCAATCATGACTGGCCGAGTTTGAGGATGGATGTGGTCTTGTGTAATAATGTTGCAATGGCCGCCGAGTTCTAAGAACGTGAACGTGTTAAGTGGCTAAACTAGAGACCATCTGGTGTGAGCCCGACCTGCAAGATGGTCTCGA
>CAEMYA010000126.1:7422424-7540214 GCA_903131615.1 Diplodus sargus
TCGTGTAATAGTGTTGCAATGGCCGCCGAGCACTCAGAACGTGAACGTGTTAAGTGGCTAAACTAGAGACCATCTGGTGTGAGCCCGACCTGCAAGATGGTCTCGATGAGACTGTGCTGATTTAGTTTAGTTCGGTTTAGTCAAGGCCGTCTGATAATTAAAGTCGATGATCGAAGCCGTCCAACGTGGAAACCCTCTGAAGCTGACGAGGAATCGCTCAGCAGACGACCACCGCGCCGAAATGCTGCCTGAGCTGTTCGAGGAACATGAAGGTGAGGACGGTGTGAGGGATGAGACGGATCGCCGCCGGAACGAGACCCTGGAGACAAACCACAGCGTTAAAAACAGAGCAACGAGTAAAAAAAACAATGCACAAAACATCTCGTCTTGGCGGCGACACCTTGTAAAACGCCTTCGGGCCCAGATTTGCCGTCTCCGTCAGACAGTGAAACACGCCCTGCAACCAGGACACACAAACAAAGACATGTCGGACGGCGTGATTCTCCACAGAGCATGAATAAAACATACGTGTCTGAGGGATGAGAGGAAGGCCGCGAGAGACGCCCAGCGTAACCCCAACCGTTCTGTCCGGCAACATTTAAATCACACGACACACTCACCCCGTACTCCAGCTTAGAATTCATTAGTCGGGTTTTAACAACGTCGAGTGGTTGGCACAGGATTGTGGCACAGCCGCCCTGCGGGGAGAGAAGGCGTCGTAAAGACGTGTTGGTGTTATATAAGCAGCGACAGAGGTTGAGCGACTCACTGCAAACACACTGGCCAGGAAGTGTGTGAGGACGTTGTCGGTCAGGTAGCCCGTGGACAGAAACAGCTGCTTGGACTGGTCGTAACAGGAGAGCTGCGGGGGGAAACGCAGGCAGAGCGGCTGCAGAGCGGCAGAGTGTTGTGATGTAACAGTTGTGTAACGCAGCAGAGGTGTTTTACCTGTCCGATGGAGACCAGCGCACCTCGAGAGGACGCCAGCGTGGCGCCGGAGAACAGCTTCCTCAATCCCTCTACAAGTAAAGACGGAGGATGGAGAAAATGTGAAGGGAAAAAAATCTGCAATATGAAAATGTTTGCCACAGAGATGAGGAGTGTTTTCAGCCCGATCGGAATAAAATCAGACATTTAGAAAAAACAAAAACGTCATATTTGAGTTAAAGTAAAGACGTCATGGGAGAATAATACTTTGGTAAAAGTGAAAGACACCTAAACAAATGAGGGTTCGAGTAAAAGTGTTAAAGTTTAAGTATCAAAAGTACAAGAACAAGTAAATTATACATAATGACGTGTGTTTATTCTGTCGGCTTGAATATCTGATCCAATTTCCATGATCTCTCTTTAGAATCTGTGTTTGTTTTTGTTTTTTATCTGATTGCCGATCAAACAAATTCATTAAAATTAAGCTACGTTGTCTCTGCAGCGTCACACATTTACAAAGTAACATTTACATAAAGTTATAAAATAACTGTAGTGGAGTTAAAGGAGAGAATTGGCCTCCGAAAGGTGGTGAAGTGGAAGTAAAACGTCCCTCAAGGATGATTTTTTCCGCCCCTCAAACATCCTGAGAACGCCACTTTCACCATTTCAACACCTACAATTCATTTCATATAATGTCCACATTACTAGTTTATGAGCTGACGTCCATGTTTGGCTTCCGCTCGTGAATCTTACCCTCCTTCCAAACACGCAGCAGTCCGTCGAGCGCGTGAGCGTAACTGTTGAAGACAAACAAACCTCACAATGTGGTGATTTCATTGCGACTGCGGACATTAACAAAGATCAGAACACGACGCGTTTCCTTTTTCAGTTTTCACTTACTTTCTCCGGAGCTCGACCGGCAGCTTGACATCATTCTGCATTCTGCACAGATGACAGATTGACAGTTTTAAAAAGTAGTTAACAGGATAAAAACCTGTTACGGCGATTATCTGTCAATGCGGTGGTGAATGGGCCTGTCAAACTTGAATAGTGAGAATAAAATGGAAGTTCTTTTTGGTAAATGACGTCAAATCCAACTCGCACATCCTGAACTTCACATTGCAGTACTCAGTATTTGCTCTACATGATTTAAAAGAGAGGAAATTACTTTTTTTAAAGTCGGTTTAATCATCCTTTTTCTATTTCATCTCTCCACAGAGTTTTGTTCCGAACTCGTACTGCTTTGAGTTTAATTTGCAGGTTGTGACTTCTACCTGGGAACCACTTCAACACAAGAGACTACAGTGGGAATCAAATAATCACATTTACAAAAACACACACTTTTGTAATTGTTATTCATCTTTCTAAAAAACTCACCGGACATTCACCAGGTCTGCCGGAGTCCCGATGAAGCCGCCTGCAAACCCTGTAGGGGAACATATTAAAAGTGCAATATGTGAGACTGACTGCTGCTAACTGTAGCGCAGTTAGCTGTGCAGCTAGCGGTCGGGACTGGGAGCTCAGAGCACCAGGAGAGTGTTGGTGTTGTTTACAGGAGCTCTAAACCACCGAGATGAGGAGGTTCTGCAGGACCAGAGCAAAGAATTTGGGTGGGGAGCTTTACCAGAACCAGAGACAGAAGAAGCAGGATGCAGGAGAGGAGCGAGACGGACAACATCCGACAGTTTGGCCGATACTATCTGACTACTGCCTCCGGTAAAAAGTGGTTTTACAAGCTGGGATGGGTCGAGGACAGCTGGTTAGCATGCTAGCTATACATCTCAGCATCAGGATTACTATCAGGACACAAACCTCCAAAGGTACCCAGCAGGACCTTCTGGTAGAACGGCATCAGACCTTTGTTCTCTCTGGTGATCTTGTCTCTGACAGTCTCATAAATGGCGAACCGTGTCAAAGAATATGTCATCTAGAAAGAAAGGAAGAAAATCCATCCGAATGTGAGCAGCGAGGACGCAAACAGTGAGCGAATGATTTAATATAATATGTGTGGCCTTTTTTTCACCTGCCGACAGAGAGACGCGCTGAGGCCACTGTAGAGCGCCAGGTAACCTTCTCTCCTCACCACGTTCACCGTCATCCCGATCATCCTCATCCTCACCTCCTGCTGCGTCTGTAGGTGCACCTGGGAAATGACCACAAGGGGGCAGCGGCGGCGTCAGTCACACCTTTAATGATCGCAGCGACTGCCTGCAGGTGTAGTCAGTCAGCACAACTAACATCTGAGGTGGTGACAAGATGGGTTCTTCAATTAAAGGGCTAATCAGCTGATTCTAAACATCACAACAAACATTTAATCAGCCTGTTGAATGAAGGAAAATCCATTCAGATGGAAGATAACAGGTACGGAAACTTGTTTCAGTCATGTCATGTAATTCAAAGCCTCCAAACAAGCCGATTGATTGATTGTTATAATCAAGGTCATTTATGGAATTAGGTAAACTGAAAGGCAATCTATTCCCAAAGTAAGTTTCAGCAGGAAAAGGGAGGAAAATAAACTTTGAAGGGACGTAATCTGATTAACATTTTCCAATGCAATCATGAAAAACAGCCCAGACAGAACAACGAGGCCTAACTGGATCATTTTCTTAATTTCTAAGAGGACAGAGAATTGTGCTACAATCAAAAAATCAATGCACTTTATATTTTACCTTAATTAAATCCAGCGGGTGAGTCAAACAGGCAGCTGCGCTGGACGAGACGCCACCGAAGTACCAACGAGACACACGAGTTTCCTGCATGCTGCCGGGGAAACAAAGTCCAGAGGAAGAAGAAGTCGAGGTGTCGGCTGCTCAGAGGCTGCTGGGACGAAGCGTGCTCGCCTCATCCTCTCCTCTCAGAGCTGCCGGGGATGTTTGTACGCCGTTCATGTTAAATCCACAACAGACCCGCGCATGTGTCCTTCACGCTAATCTCCATTTTGTCCTCAGAAAGAGCAACATATGGCTGGACTTGTCCGGAGTGCAGAGCCGTCGAACTTACTCCATCTTACCGTGCCAAGAAAAGAGGTGGGGGGGGGGGCAGCTGGTTAGTGGGAGGAAGTGTACGTGACTAATGTAAAAATAGTACGTGGCTCCACTCGCCACTGTAGTTTTGTGAATGTGGTATGGCAACAACCGAGGTCTCAGCTATCACGGATCAGAAGGTCCTGAAGTTCAAATACAAATCTGTTAAGAATAGACGTCACATTCCCGTCGTACTGCTCAGTGTCAGGGTCACACAAAAGGGTCAAAAACATACAACGTGTTCACTCAACAGCAGCTTCTCCTTCTGTTAGCAACTAATTAGTATGTCAAATCAGCGTTTTCTAAAGCCAGAGTGTCTGTTTGGGTTCTTAAAAAGCGTGACATGGTTTTAAATGAGCGCTGCAGCAGCGGTATGAATGGGCCGCCTGGCACCGCTCGGTGTGTGCTGACTCAGAGGGAGGAGGGGGATTCATGACAGACGACAGAAAACAGTAACCGGATACCGACGGAGAGTCGGAGCGAAGGCCAGACGTGCCGCTGCTGCTGCTGCTGCTGCGGCGGCGGCTGTATGAGTCTATACACACAGTCTATATATTTCTAGTCTCACGTTTCTAAATCTGAGGATGAAAAAGCACAATCAGAGACAGGACAGTTTTCTGTGACTCACACCAGGATTACAGTCCATATGATTTTTTCACGCGCGCTGGAAACTGAAGGAAGATGATGATGCGTAGCCTTCGTAAAGTGCTGGCGGTCCTCGTGTTACATCCCTACGCGTCACATTTGTTCTCCTCTCTGTTATAATTCAGCCTTTTTTTTCCTCCCCTCACAGCAGACGTTTTGACATGTCACAGGTCTAAATAATAAAAATGAACGATGGCTTTATTCCATTCAGCTGCTTCAGTTTCAAGGTCCTGGATACTGTCACGGTTTACAGGGACGCACGCTTAAAGAGAGACATCGTTCATCTTTTGAGTTAACGCATCTCCTGCTATGACAGGCAAAACGTCTGCAGGGGAAAAAGGCTTGGACACTTTGTATTACATCATATTTCAGTGAGTTAAATGCGCAAGACGTGCTGGAGGAGATAGTCGGGGAAAGAGCCCGACCTTCTGGAGGAATAAACACCCAGATCACATCAGATTCTGCTCTGATTCTGAGACGTGTACTGACGGAGGAGAGCTCAGAGACTAGACTTTAATTTTGGGGATTTAAAAAAGTGGATATATCTTCTCTCGACCTCCACTGCCGAGTGTTTAATGTTCCATCCTGTTGACTGCAGCTGGGGGGGGGAAATTTACTTTACATCATGAATGTATCGTCACAGAGAGGAACATGAAGAGAGGGAACTGGAGCTTCTGGTGAGTGCTGAGTTCAGACAAAACACTCGGACACACACATGTTGCAGCTAACGTACAGTAAAGTAATCCGGCTCTTTGGGGGAAATAAACACTTTATGTGAGTAATAATGATAATAAACACAAAATAGGTGACAATTAATGACCACATGTCTGAAGTGACTCACATGAACGAGGCCGATGTGATGTTTTAGTTTTGTTTCCATCAGTCTCATTTCAGGACGTCCTTCCTCACTCTTGCTTTGAATATTGTTGGAAACAAGTCAACAACTAAGTGCTCAACAAAGGTCTGAATGTTTTCTTCCAGCTCTGCTCTGGTGTTTGAAGCGAACACGGTCCCTGATGTTCACAGTGTTTTTAAGGTGCTCAGGCTTCAGGCTTCAACATCCTCATTTACATATATTTGCCAAAATGCAAATGCAAAAATAAAAGAAAAAAATGTAATTTTAGCTTTTTTAAGATGCTTGAATTTTATTGTAATTAAAAGAAAACAACTTTGATTTTAACATTCGAGCGTTCACATTCATTTGCATTCTTTTGTGATTCAGATTTTGCTTTTAGCCTTTTGAATTCACGCCATTTTCCGCCTGCGTTGTCCATTTTTCATGAGAGAATATGTTGTTTTCTCAGTCAGTGTTCAGGGAGTCGGCTCATCTGAAGTCATTTTGACATCAGAATGCATTTTATCTTCAGTGTCACATTCATGCTGCTCATTGTGCCGGAGTGTGGAGCTAATGTATGTTCCCTTTTCCATTTTCAATATTATTGCTTTTTCGAGGCAAATCATCCTCCGTGTATGAGAACTTCTTTGAAAAGGGCACTTCAGCAGACTCTGCTCTGCGGTTTCCAGCGCCTCCGTCAGAGGAAAGTAATTCAGCATCATTCTCCTGTTTTCAGCTGTCACAGTCTTGAGGGAGTTACGTAAATGAGTGAATCACATATCAGCCCCTCGGTCTCCATTCAGCCTGAGAGTTTTTACAGCATGTTATCTGCTCGCTGCTCTCCGTCTGTCATTCATTCTCAGCTACCCTGCAATAAAACCTCGGAGGGGGAAACACTTTTACATATCCACAGGATGCAGAAGGTGGTTTGCTGCTTTTTAAAAAAAAAGCCTTTGAGTCGTCTTCTGTTTTTTATTTTTCAGGCACTGAACCTCCATCAAAAAAATGTAGATTTTAAGGCAATGTGTATGTTTACTGACATCTAAAATATGTCAGATTAATCAAAGCACAATCCTTCTGAAGAGAAAATTTAAAAACATCGAGAATAATCTGATCCAAACATTGTCATATCATAAATCTAGTGACATGTCGGCTACAGATTCAACCCAAATTCAACCTGTGTCGTCTATTATGATGTATTAAGTATTTAATCTACTGAACTACTTTAAAAAATGGGACATAAACCTTCTACATCAGTCTCTGAGTCTCCAGTTTCCACTAAACACACCTGAGGTCACAGACTCGTATCACCTGAACTCCCTGAAACAGCATTCAGGAGATATTAATTAATTACTGCAACGATTCAATCAGCACGAGTTGTCTGACGGCTTCACACTATAAATTGGTCTCGGTTGGTGACATGTTCTGATTCTCACACACTTCTTTCTTATTCAAGGCAGATTTAAACCTGGCGTAGCCTTCATGCACCACCTGGTGGAAGTCTACTGTCAGTGACATCATACAGTCAAGAGGTGACGACACAGAGGTCATCACAAGTACCACAATCACCTATATGCATTTTAAATTACTGGAAATCTTGCTGTAGGTCTGTCGTATTGGAGGTGCTCACTCTGTCACGGACACTTTGTAGAACAGAACCATCGTTTACGTTATTGATCACAGCTGTGTTCTTTCTGCTTCCTGCTTGGAAAAAGCTGCTATTAGGCGCCACGAGAGATGATGAAGGTGTGATGAAGTCAATCAAGCACACAGGATCCTGAAATGAGGTCAGATCCAAATGTACATTTTGGGGTTTGAGTCAAACATGGTTCACTGCAAATGTTGTGTATACGTGTGAAGCTCTCCTGCAGATGTTCTCCTGCACCAGAACACCTGGTTCAAATAATGAGCTCATCATGAAGCTCCGCTTAAGCCTGATAACGAGCCATTCATCTGGATCAGGTGTGTTGGAGCAGGGAAACATCTAAACAGGGTTAAAGAACACCGACTTATGAGCTTCAAACATCAACTCTCATCCTGTCTGAGGTCATTAACAGAGAGCTGCTGACCTCTAGTGGTCAGCAGCAGTACAGCAGGACGCACTTCACTGTAAATTTAATTAATCTCTTCTTTACACAGTTATAATATACTGATAATCACTTCTGATAATGTTAAAGGCAGCACATTCATTCTCATCATCAATACCACAAGAACACATGAGAAGGAAACATCTTTATATTTCAACTTTAATCACATAATCAACGACTCCATGATCAACTCGAGGGGCTGCGACCTGCCATCCTCTGAACCGGATACAGTATCTGTTGTTCTTCACCGTAGGGAGCGGTGACCATGTCCCTACACCATAATCTTTCCTTCTGTGACAAGTTAAACATACACACACTCAGAATGACCGACTGACTGACTGACTTTGTACCCAGGCCAGTGTTAGTGTAGCTCATTCGCTACACAGGTTATCAGACAGAACCATGAGCAGACAAACGGATGAGGAAACAGCGAGGCGGCCTCGTGTGCAGGCTGTGTGCCTGGAAAGTTCAGTCTGAGTTGGACCGCCTCCACCTGACGCTGTTAAGAGACCGCATGGACGTCAGAAGGCATTTGTTTCCTTTATTCCCCAGTAACTCCTCTTTGTCATGTAAAAAAAAAAAATAATAACAGGATGAACGATGAAGTGCACAAGCAGCAAAAAGGTGTAGCTGGGTGGACGCAGATCTACTCCAACACCACGGTGCCGCCTGCCGCCTCCAGGGCTGCTTTCAGTTTCTCCGCCTCTTCTTTGGATACGTTGGCCCGGATCTCCTGAGGGAGGGACTCCACTAGTTTCTTAGCCTGGTGATGGAGAGACAGAGGAAGGAAAACAAGATGTGATGAGGTTATAACATCTGGCACTAGACGATACGCAACATGGTATAGAATCTGTTCATCTACCAATAATTCCTAACAAGTCCACTGAAGCTCAGATCTTTTGTTTGAACTGTGGTGCTGCAGATCCAGTATGTCAGCTGTCGTTAACAACAGTGGAACATCTTTCAACTTCTGAGCTATGATGCAGCACGAGCACTTGAACAACAAATGCATGTTTCAGTGCAGATGTTCACGTTAACAGTCTGCAGTACTGAGAAAAATCAGGCTTACAACAGTCTGGGCTTTTAAAACAAATCTATTTTAGTGATATTCTGAAGGTAAGGCATGTTCTATAGTGATGGAATTAGAAAAATGTACAGCTGATGTCCAGTATTTTTGTGCTGTGAAGAGAAGCTGTTTACACGTCAAGATCTTTTACTTCAACGCACATCATAGCAACGTGTCAGAAAAGGCGTCATCGTTTAGACACCTTGCCTGCGTTGGTGCTACAAACTGTCAGTCAGCAGCAGTAGAGCATGAAATGCGGATATCTTTTATTTCTAAGATACCAGAAGTCTGTGTATCCAATATCCCCCATATTGACTTTATTATGTATTATCAGACAGACTTTTCCTGCAAGCTGGTCATAGAAAAAAGACACTGTAGGTTTTCTATTTGTATCTAGCAACAAAGCACTTGTAGCAGGACATGTTTCAGTTAATTTGCCTTAATTTGACATTCAGCATCCTTCAATGTGAGCAGGTGAGGACTGAGGATGACACTCACCTGCACCAGGTTCAAGCCTTGCATGCAGTTCTTCACTTCCTTTATGAGTTTTACTTTCTCAGCCGCCTTTAATTCTGTCAGTTTGACTATGAAGTGAGTCTGCTCCTTCTTCACCGGCGCCTCATCCACTTCTGCAGCCTGGTGTCACACAGGGAAATAAATAGTGAGTCTACTTGTACTACAACTGTTAACTGCTACTCATGGAGCAGTTGGAGAGAATTGTTGGTTAAATGAAAAGACACGAGTGAAACTTTCAGCAAGGCAACACTTAGATAATGTGTCAGAAAAAGGTGAAGCTGATGAAGTCGTGGTGTTAAAGCAGATTTAATTATTCTGTATATATAAATGAGTCACCTGAGCAGGAGCAGCTGCAGCCATCGGCATCATCCCAACATCCTGAATGTTCAGAGTTTTCTGCGAAACACAAAAACATCACAGATGGATCACTTTATCTGACAGGGCGGATTGTGATTCAGGTTTGAAATTTCACGAGTTCTCCACAAACCTTGAGGAGCTCGTTGAGGTCCGACACTTCTAATAAAGTGAGGCTGGCTATGTCGTTGACGAGCTGTTGGATTTTGGGGGAATACTGTTTCGGTGCTCCGTCTAATGGAGGGGTGGCGATGGCATCTGAGTGGGTGGCCGGGCTGGTCTTCAGAAGTCTGAGGGCGCACAGGGCCGGAGCCTGACGCGGCAGCTGTTGCCTGGAGAATAACAATGGATCAGATAAAAGATGTCTGGTCTGCAGAGCTCAAGATACAAGACAGAGTCCAGATATACACATTTGAGAGCATCTGCAGCTCACATGTGGCATCAGAAAGCAAACGTAAACATGTTCTGCAAGACTTCAGAGAAGATTCATCTATGCACACCATCTGAGCCTAAGTTGTGCATACTTCACTAAACGTTTAGGAGACTGAACTGGTGAAACGATGCAGTAATTTCACATTTTTGTATTTTAAAAAGAGGTACACAACCTGGAGCATATGCACTCCTGAGGGTAAGAAAAGCTAACATGGGGAGCAAAGACAGATGATTCAATATCCCAAAGCAATAAAATACAGATTTAGGCTTCACTCCTCGTCTCAGAAGCCATCAGCAAATTTCAGACATGATATCTTCTTCTGAAACTGTAAACTGACTTTTCAAAATGTAAACAGCCGTTTACTGAACGTGGAGTTTATAAGTGCTGCACTTGTTGAGTCCATAAAGGCTCTTTGATTTCATATTCTCACCTCTATTTATAGGCACCGATATACATCACATGTTCATAACAAGTTACAAAACACATACAAACAAAGAAAAATAACACATCCTCAGATAATTTACAAGCAAATAAATCAAACATCCCCTAATCCCAGACCTAAAACAGTGAGGATATGTTGTTGTTAGGAAATTAAGAAAACAATCAGCAGAATACTTGATAATATATTATATTAACTTGACTTCTAGTTGAAGTCCTCCACCTTCTGTTCTCCTAACCTTGTGACACAGGACGGGGTTTCAGACTGTGGGTGGGGGTGATCATACACCAGGATGGGACCAGCTGCTCTGGGATGAATGATCTTATGTGCATACAGTCCATTATGATGGAGCCTGGTGATTTATTAACATATAACCTGCAGTTTATATCAGTGATCTCAGGGGGTAACAGTTACATGAGCTACAATACAGAGATGCAGCTTGACCAGCAGGAAGCTGAGTGTGACCTTGGCTGTCAGAAACACACGAAATGACAACCAGCTTCCGCATTAAGTCATAAAATCCGAGCTGGGAACGAGAACAAACTGTCCCGATGATGATAAATTCAGAGATTAATCGGTTAATTGTTAAGTTACAGCCTGTAACCGCTCAGTTTCTGCTAGCTAAAGTGAGCAAGCTAACTGTAAGCTAACCCTGCTGAGCCGTTATAACACAGCCGTTAGACGTTAAACTCTCTCTAACGGCGGATTTTATAAACTGTCTGCATTCACACAACATCCAGAGACACCAGCGGGTCTTATAACCACCGTGACCACCAGCAGTCACCGGCTGTCTGCCCTTGAAGACGCAGGCACACAGACTCTGGTGCACCGTTAACGCTCCCCCGGTGTTACGTGACTGCCCGGTGCCCGTTACGGCTCGCGTTACGTACCGGTGCGTGTTCGCTGCGGCCCGCAGCGCGGTCCGGAGGCAGTGTCTGGTGCAGTACATGCTCACGACGACTGGAGCCGTTTTGTCCCGGTGTCCCCTCTGGAAAAAACTACAAAAGAGATCTGTCACAGCCTCGGGAGTCCCTCTGCATCAAAAGCACATGGCGTCCTCTCGGCTTCTGACCTACCCACAAGGCACTGCGCGAAACCGTGAACTGTTAGGAAAGCTACGGAAGCCGACAAGCGACACGGAAGAACTACAAATAGATACAGAGGAGAGACAATGATGATAGTTACACAAGTTCCACATGTGTTGACAAGGATTTTATTTAATTAGAAATATATAGTATTATATAACAAAGTACTGGGAGAGATTTTAAGTAATTTTACCTCTTTTTTTGTGCAACTTTATCCTTTTACTCTACTACATCTCAGACTTTACACTCCACAACAATTTGTGTGACAGCTTTAGTAACAAGTTACTTTTCAGATTACACAAGTTAACCACAGCTTTCTTTCTGGTGGAGGGAATATTTGTCATGAAGTTTAGAAAGAGAAGGCAGAATATCTTAAGAGCGGGCTAATTAATTTTTACTCAAGCAAGCAGGACTTTTACTTATATTTGAGTATTTTTATGTAAAGAATCTGAATATTTCTTCCTGCACTGCTGATAAAAACTGTTGCTATGATTTATATATTATATTATATATTATATTTTGTTGCAGTTTCTCACTATGACCTGAGGATGGCAGTACACACCCATGATTATAAACACACTTATGTATTCAGACCTTTCCAACATCACACCACATATTATAATGTATTAACTGTTGTTTTTGTTTATATTATCACCTTTTTATGACAATAATTGCTGCCTAATATTCAGACATATTGCATGAATTGGTCTCAGTAGCTATACTTTATCAGCTCCGAGCACTATGAGAGGAACACAGAGGGAATCCTCTTAACCAGGTAATCTCTGCACCCATCTGCTGTCACAGTCATCCACCACATCCAGCCTCCACCAATATGCTACTCAACCGGCACCAGTGAAGGTAAGAGGGCTCCTCTGAGAGGGAACAATCAATGTTCAGACTGTAAATACAAGATCAGGGGTTACCATGTCCTTCTTCTTGTCTCCTTCAGATCATGCTGCTGTCTCCTCAAGCAGAGAGGAACTGGGAGGATCTGTGTGCGATGCTTGAAGACGTGCTGGAGGAGCAGTCCCACAGGCAGCTGTTCGGCCTGGAGCTGGGCTCTGGGACTGGACAGCATGTCATACGCTTTGCCCAGAAGATGCCCTTTGTGACCTGGCAGCCATCAGACATCACACAGGAGTCTCTGGACAGGTTTGTGTCTTAAAGAAAAAGGCTTCTGTCCTACGAGCATCAGACAGAAACTAAAACTATCAGTGATCTTAATGGCTGTAAAGTCGTCACATGTTTAAAAGTAGCATCAACCGGTTTTACATCCTCCAGTTTGGCAGCAGGTTGTTTCTAGGAATCAGATTCTGAAAACTGCAGGATTAAATGTGCGTACTTGTTCCCAGCATTAAGGCGTACGTTGCTGCGACCCATGCAAAGACTGTGCGGCCACCTGTCCACCTGGACGCCAGTGAACCGTGGGAGAAATGGGCAGATCTTTCTCGCAGCTCCTGTGATGTTATCGTTGCCATTAACCTGCTGCAGTACAGCTCCTTTAAAACAGCACAGGTGGGCCTGCTTATCTGAAAACAACTGTTTGTCTGTGAATCATCATTGGAGATATAAACAATGCCAGAAACTGTTTCATATCATTTCCTAAGGGTGTTTTCACTGGAGCGGGTCAGATCCTCAAGCAAAATGGCTTCTTGATAACACATGGGGTATGTACCAACAGCTGTTAACTTTATTATCCACTAATGTGAGTGTGAAGTGGCACAATAGACTTTAACAAACGACACATGACGTAATATTAATCACATTGCAGGTGTATGCTATTAACGGCACCATCACACCGAGCTGTAATGAAAACCTGGATGCAGAGATTCGAAAAATGTGAGTATGAGCTTATTTTCTGTTTCTCTGCTGACATGACAACGTACGTTTAGTGTAGCTGCTCTTGTAGAGTTCAGATGGACTTATTGCATTTTTATCCACAGGAATCCAGAGTGGGGTCTCCCAGACATCGACGTGTTGAGACAGCTGGCCTACGGAAACGGGATGCGTCTGGAGAGGATGGTGAGTGACGTGCTGAAGCTCGAGGTCACGACTCGTTCATAGCGACAACATACTGAAGCTTTCATACCTTGTATTGTTTTTTTTATTTCCAGATTGAGATGGAAGATTACTACAAATGCCTCATCTTCAGGAAACTTTAAAGAAGCCAAAGTGCAAGAAGAAGAAATCACTTTTTTTGTATACCCATAGTTCATTTGTATGTTAACCAATTTCAAACTTTAATGTGTGTTTACAGGTAAAAAAAAAAAAAGGGAGTAGTGTCTAGCCTTTTTATGGCTCCTGGGGAGTGTTGCATTGTGGGTAATGTAGGCTCCAGGTAGTGAAAAAAACCCAAAGGCCTCCAAAGGCTTTACACTACTTTTTCCACATATGCAGTTGTACTTCTCAAGACCTGCGAACACCTTAATGTGCAACATTTGTGAAATTTCCCTTTAAAAGTGGCACTTTGGCGATTTTGTATTGCAGGTCCCGTGAAGTTGGGAGACTCACAAGAGAAAGATTAACTAAAGGAAAAGAAAAATGAGAGAATGTCCTGAGTTTTAGGACCTATTAACACTAAATACTACACATGCAGTAAATACAACCTGGTTTTATTCTCTTCTTGTGTTGTGAATTTGGCATCATCGGGGTTGTTTTCTCAGACATTTAAAAGCTTTTCAACAATCACAGAAGTCAGAATACAACTGTTTTCATAGTTCTTATGAGTAACTGAACTTTATGTGTAATATTAGTGAAGTGTCCCTTTAAATAACGTTATCATTTCACTCATTGATGTCATGGCCTTTACACTTGTACAATAAAGTTGAAACAAATGTGAATTTGAACAATAACACGTGAGTGAATAAAGGTCGTCTTGTTGTACGTCTCTTTTGGTTCACATGGAAATTTACAGAAGAAAGAAAACCAGATGAAGCGAATGGACAATAAGAACCAGATATTTATTAAATATAATCTCAAAATTACTTTTAAAGTCAGACAGATCAGTTTGATGGAATAAAGAAGTTCACAGATAGCAACTGAAGGGTTACAGAAATCACTGATTGGGGTGTGTGATACATACATGCGCCGCGTCATGTTCGCTCTGCAAGCAATTCAACGTTTCCGGAGAGCCAAGTACACTTTAAAAAAAAGCCCGCTCACCCGGAAATCACGATGTTTATACCTTTATATGTGACAGAACTAAAAGCACACAGAGTGGAGCGCCTGGAGGCTGCTTGCAGTTGATTATATGTTACGATTTTATGCCTCTGTCAGTCTTGTCTTGCGATCGGCCACACAGTCATCTAAATAAAATAAATGCAGGACGCTGTTAGAGTTGTTGTACTGCTTTAGTATGTATTTTTCATGGTTACTAGTTCTGTAATTCCAATGATTTAAACTACAAAAGTATATTAAGTGAGGACTTTAAAAACAACCCTGCTAGTTTCCTAACACTCCTCCCACAACGTACAATCCCTGCGATGTGCTTCTTCATCATGTAAGAAACTACATTTAAAGACGCTCTACACTCCGAGCGGTGCACAACAAATAAAAGCCAAAACAAGACGCCCTCGTTTGTGTGCGCATGAGAGGGGATGGAACTGAAAACTACAGCTGGAACGGCCGGATGTGAACCTGACGGAGATGTGAGTTGTTGGGAGTTTGTCCCCAGACACCCACCACTTTTTTAACAGCACCAGCACGTACAGATGACAGGTTGCAATAATTCACTTCCGTTTAAGGAAAATAATCAGAATTTAACATGCAAATTTTGCTTTAGAAAAATAAGAGACAAAGGATGGTTATGTCTTGTCTTTTTTTCTTTTTTCTCCTCAATCATTATATGTTCTTATTCATTTGTAACTTTAATACCACTGACTATTTCTGAGCTTCAGTTATTCATTTAATAAGGAAATACTACATACATATCAGCTGGAAAGAGGGAGAGGAAGGAGGAGGAGGAGCAGCAGGAGGAGGAGGAAGATGAGGAGGGTGTGGTTATGGTGCTCTCTCTTGCAGCGTCATCCCCGTTCTTCAGTGAGGGGGAGAGGCAGAGAGAGCAACAGTTCTGCAACATCATCACAATATTTTACATTGCCACAACATCACAGCGAGGTGGGAGGTGTGTGTGTGTGTTTCGAGAGGGTGTCCTCAGAGTCCAGAGTGTGTGGGGGTGGGGAGGGAGGAGACCAAAAAGGAGGAGAGAGAGGGAGGGTGTAGTGTGTCAGACGCTGCAGCATGTGGGCTCTCAGTCGAAGGAGATGAGCTGTGCCTCTGCGCTGCCGGGCACAGCCTGAGGAGCCTGCTGCTGCTGCTGCTGCTGCTGCTGACCACCAGGAGGAGCCACCTACAAACAGAGGAACACAGTAAAAATGGGAAGATTAGTGAGGATTGATATAACTATAAATAAAGATACAAATAAATAAGTGAGTGCTAACAACTGGTAGCGAAGGGAGAAGGGAGAAGCAGCTGACCTGTTGGTACATGGGCTGCTGGCCTGGCATGTAGGGCTGCTGTTGGGGCATATTGGGATCCTGTCCTGGCAATGCCGAAATCATATTCTGCATGCCGTACGGCTGGTAGCCCATGTAACCCATACCGTTAGTGGGGGCAGGCTGGGACATGGGGGGCATACTCTGAGCCTGAGAGACCACATTCTGCACAGAACAAAACAACAGTTAGTGGGATCATTATTTGTAGAGCTGCATTGGTTAATATATTTGTTTTTATGGCGAAAAAAAAGGCAAAATTCTCCAATTCCAGCTTCTTAAATGGAGACATTGTGCTTTCTTTACTTGTCTATCATAGTAAACTGAGTATCTTTGGGTTGCACATGAGACAAGATATTTCTTGAGCTTTGATCAACTACTTTTTGTTTTTTTTGACATTCTACTAACTAAAATAATCGATTAATCAGGACAATAATCAGCAGATTAACTGACAAAGAAAATGGCCGTTAGCTGCAGCCCTAATTATTTGGCATTAAATCATTTGCTGGTAGTTCATTAGTTTGCAGGGATTAGAAAATGATAGTGGGAGTCAGTCAGACCTGGTAGCCCTGTGTGGGTGTAGGTTGATAGTTGGAGTAGGGTGGACTAGTAGTGGGCGGAGCCTGACCAGGAGGCGGAGCAGGCTGCCCATTGGTGCCTGCAGGCTGGTACATGTACGCATTGTGCATATTTGGATCTGAAAGAAGAGAGGACACAAAAAAACACTTGAATTCAAGATTCCAAACGTTTCCAGAGAGTTAAACATCAAAAAGTATTTAATTCTCTCCACGTGTCTTCTTGTTGACCTCCTCACCTGTGGCAGGACCGGGCATGGCTTGGTACTGTGGTGGTGCCGACTGCCCAGGCTGGTTCATATAGATGTTGTGCATAGGCGAACCCTCCACTGAACCAGCTGGGCTGAAGGTACCCGGGTAGCTGGGTGGAGCTCCGGGCTGATACACCACCCCTCCTGCCACATTGGGCGGCAAAGACTGCATCTGCATGACAGCACATTCACACATTAGCCATCCATTTTATTTCAACGGCAAAACATCCACATTTGGACTTGGTTTAAGCAGCAGGTGATGGAGTATGCGTTGTGTACCTGGGCGTAGGGCAGAGAGAACGCAGGCATCTGGGCTCTCATCTGGATCGTGTGCTTCTGCTGCTCCAGACGCATCTGCCTCTCCTTCTCCTGCTCCTGGAGGCGCTGGATGGCCAGCTGTCTTTGCATCTCCAGGTACTCCTGCAGTTCAAAGACAAACGCTTGTGAGCACGGCGATGAACTGTGTATCGATATTTAAGTTTTTACAGTGAAGAAAGAATGCCTCGTTATATGACCTGCTTTTTCTGCCTCATGATCTCCAGTTTTTGTGCCAGCTGGATCTGCCTCTGTCTCTCTGCTTCCTCTGCAGCACGACGCAGCTTCTCTCTGTGTTCATCCCGGAGGGCGTTGAGAGCCGCCCGAGCATCTCGGACCTGAGCCAGCTTGTCCTGCAGCCCCTCGTAGTACACTGCCAACAACATAAATGACACGATGTGATGAGCCGAGGTGCCAGAATACAACGCTGGTGTTGTAACACCGTTTTAACATTTGTCAGCTAAAAACCACTGGCATTTTTTGACATTTGCCAGCCATGTTAGTGGTAACAAAACCAGAACATGTCGGAACAATTTTCAGCCACATTTGTTGCGACTGTACCAGTTATTTTAAGCCAGAACACGATCTTGTCCTAACCCAACATTTATTCTGGTGATTGAATGTGTCAGTTTGGAGACTTGACACGCAGAATAACGGGCACACTTAAACCATGAACAGCTAACACTCACATCGCTTCTCATCTAGCTGGTTGAGGATGTCCAACAGCTGTGGATGCATGTTGTTGATGGACTGGAAGAGTGAGAGCACGGCGCTGTCGTTGGTGATGCTGCGCCCACGCATGTGGTTGCTCTTCACGCGGTTGAGGAAGGTGGTGACGGCATTCTGTAGAGCCTTCAGGAACTGCTCGTGGTTCTCCTCTGACTCCCCGTTCTGGTATTGCTGCTGGAGGTGGATAAGAGAGGGTAGCAAAGCCCAGAACGTCATTTGTGGTCTACCCACACTAAGAAGTATTACTACCAACGTCTTCGCTCATCACAAATTTCAACATACCTCCACGATGTTGACTGGCTGAACCGGGACGTGAGTTTCTACAGGCTGACTGATCGCAGGAAGAGGCTCAGCCATTGGCACTGGAGCAGGGGCAGAGGGGGTGGGACTCTTACGAGCCTCTTCCTGCTTCTTCTCCCAGTATGTTCTATTCAGGTAACGAGCCAGCTGGAAGAATATGACACATAACCATGAGTATAACAAGTATAATGTCAGATTTCCATTAGTCTAGCTTAATGCTGGTGTAGGAGAAGAGAAGGATGCCACGTGTACCTCAGGATCGACATCTTCAGCTGATGGAGCAGAGGAGTTCTGAAGAGAGTAAAAAAGAAAAAGCATATTTCATCAACTTGGTATAAAATAAGTTGACCTTAGGATCTTGTTTTTATCATGTTTGGTTGTGTAAGTAATTCAGACTCACCACAGGGGAGGTGTAGAGGGTGCTGACAGGTGGTGCTGAGGAAGTCACCGGAGTGGGATCAGCTTTGGGATACATTGAGTATGAGTTCTTATGCCTCTGTAACAGACAGTATAGACACACAGGTATGGGTCAGTTTGTCTCTATAAAAAAGGCAGTTTAGATAAAGATAGAGTGAAATGTCAGCAGTGCGACCCACCATCCTCTCCTTCTCCTCGGCCTCGCTTTGAGAAAGAGCGATGGCCAGCTGAAGCTCCTCCTCCTCTTGCAGCGCGGCCTCGTCTCTCTTTGGGGGCATCTGGTGAGAATGGGTTGGTGAACTATCACCTTTCTTCTTTAAGAAATTTATTTAAACTGTGACCAGTTTGACTCCACTACAACAAATACATTTCCATGAATTGTTCATCAATGCTTACCTGTGACTGTTGGGACAGCGGGCTGGTCAGGTACTCCGGAGGCAGCTCGGCAGGACCTGCAGCAGGAGCTTTACCTTCAGCTTTCCTGAGGGGAGGAGACAGGGAGGGGTGGCTGGTGAGGAAAAGGGATCAGGGAGGACAAACAGTCTTTTAAATTAGAGGAGAACATGCAGCAGTGAATACATCAGTTCATGGACAAAATCAAACATCACATAATTGTTTACCAAATACCTCAAAAACAATACCAGATCTAAACGTAGAGATGACTAACAGACATTTTTCATAAAGATTTATCATCAGTAATGTGGATATAATAACTAAGTGGGTAAAGCAAAATGTTAAAACAAATCTGCTAAGTTCATAAAATGCCATCACTTTACTGTAATGTATCATTTAAAACCAACACTTATGATATCTTGACATTAAGATATCCAAAAATCTAAGATGATGAATATATATTCTCCTGTCACAATAATGATGTAGTAGCCGTACGTCTGTCAAAGCTGAAACATCTTCTACATTTTTTAATCAAATCATATAAAATGTTATCACAGGTTAGATCTACACTCAAATGTGGATCAGCATCAAAACAAACATAGTCACCCTGAGCTTCACCGTCAGTCCGAGTCAATACGACCGAATTATGACTGTCTAAATGTTTAATGTAGCACAAAACCATTTATAGACCAAATGCAGCTCAACTAAGCAGCTTTGCTCAGAGTCAATATGTGCTCAGATCATTTAGAGTGCACAATGTTGTTTAATAAAAGACTGAGACTGATTCAGAGAGCTACGACTCGATAATAAAACAATTATCAATGCATCACACTACAAAATATCTTAATTCTGACTCCACTGTGTGATTACTTGCTACTTTTGAAACACGGCATATTCATGAATAAAATAAAGCTAAGGATTGACTTCCTGTTATCTTTGCTCACTCAGCCATCCTCACTAAAACTTAAGAAGCAGCCCAAAAATATAAAATGGTGCAAATGTTTACGTCCTTTACATTTCAGTCGTAAAGAATGTACAGCCATAATCTTTCATGAGAGAATAGCGATGCATCATTGAATCGATCTTTCCTCCCACCTTCCTAATAACCCATACATGCTTATGTTAGACAATAAACTGTACAGCAGAACTTGAGCAAGAGATTAATCTACAAAGCCAGCGTCACATCGCAGCTGATAAAGTAGTTCCCGACATTGATGGAGACAAATATAGACACACTATCTCACAGCCGTCATACTTCACACTCAATCTGGCGGTTTGGGTCGGGGGACTCACTTGTTAAGCAGCTCGAAGCACGGCTCGCACACACGCACTTCCTTCTCTATGCCAAACTTGGGAATGGTCGAGTACTTAGACGAACACTTCCCACAGAAAATCTGGCCGCAGGCTCGACAATGGTGCTGGAAAAGCAAAGAAGACGAATTGAGGTCAACTTCCGCACATGCGCTGTAAAGAACATACACTCCACACACACACACTCACACTGCTGTGAATGAATGAAGGAAACCATAAAATCTCCAGCTGCCCTAGTTTCTAGAAGTCTAGCCTACCTTTCTGGTCATCACTCCAAACTGGACTCTGCACCGGTGGCACTCCTCAGCATCAACCCAGTCTGGGGCCTGGACGGAGCAAACAAACACCACATGTTAACACACATATGTTGGAGCAACTTAACCACATCATCTCCTCTAAATATAAATCATCTGTTTTTCTCTGCTTCAGTGAATCAAGGAAAACAAAATATCTCACCCTCTCAGCTGCAAACATTGCATCACTCTCCTTAAACTCGGGGAACACATGACCTATAAGAAAATGAAAGAAAAACAAACCCGTTACACATAAAGTGTGACACCAGTGGCACAATAACAGTGAAAGTAAATGTCTAATTTAAGGTTGTTTTTCTTAAATCTAATTCTAGCTAAGACAAGTTTACAAAACACTTGTCTTGGTAATTAAACTCTTGAAAAAGATCCAGTAAAATGTAAGTAAAATCCAGCTTCTGCGCCTTCTTACCTTCCACTTTCATGATCTGATAGGTGTCTTGAACCACCTTATACTTGGGTTCGTTGCGGAAAGCGTGAGCCCAGGCCTGGATCAGGTAAAGAATCTTGTTTCTGACGTTTGGTTCAGTCTGTTTCTGGTGGTAAAAGAACCACAGAGGGTAAAATATCTGTCCTTACAGCTTTCAGTCCCTCTTGTGTGCTTATACTCTAAACTCCTGTTATCAGAAAACACTTGTATGACTGAGCTTTTCAAATACAAACTGAATCAAACCACACTGTTTAACAACATGTACTGAAGTGGGAAGTCCCATTCTTTGGTCTGAAAAAAACAACAAAAAAACCCTCCTGTCACAAGGTTATGACATCATCAGGAAGTGAAAACCAGCATGGGCTGGCGGAGCTTGTGTCACATGACACGGTGAGATCCAATCAAATATTGCTAGCTCATGCAATCAGCTGCCTGACTGCAGTGAGCAGCTACGTGGTGAGAGAGAGGCGGGGAAAGGTGAAAAGACTTTGTGCCAAAATAGTCAGACGGATCACCTTGTCTGTGTGACAGAGAAGGAACATTTTTCACTGCCTGTTTACATGACATTTTGATGGAGGCCAGCAGGGGATGAATACAAACCACTTCTACAAGATTGGAGGCTAAACAATCATCAAAATGTGACATTTGGTGACATTAATCAGATATTTTCACCATGTATTTGCTGCTCCTAAGATCTTAAAAGGCACAGTTCATCCTCGAATGAACAACAAAATGTTTTCCTCTTTCCTGAAGTTCTATTTATACATCTAGATGTTTTTGTTGTGGGTTGCAGTGATTTCGACCTGCCAGCTGTATCACTGCACAGAAAGAAACACACACCTACTCATGGACGAGAGGTTCCTGCTCCTGACAACAGGGGATGTAAACATTAATATCACCCTCTTCTGCCTAGATGCAACCTACCCAGGGCTCTCATTGCAGTTTACACAATTGCTGGATGTGTCTTAGGCTAAACACTGAGCAAATCAATTTAAAAATGACCATCTGATCATCAGTCATAAACTGGAGCTGCAGCCCTGCACCAAAATCTATAAATGCTGCTTCTCCACCTTCATCCACAAATTCAGCTTCACACTGAAAGGACAGCATTGACTTCAGCTGAGGTCAGAACTCAGAGAGCAGGTTTATGGAGTTCAGCCTATGAACGGAACAAAGTTCACCTTGAGTAAATCCTTCAGTTCCTCCATGGTTTGTTTACTCGCCACCTCATCGTGGACCGTCTGGCCACAGTTCTTCACCACTGACTCCAGGACCTGAAGGATGAGGCCATGTGATGTTACACACATTTTACCAAAGCAGCCTTCTCCAAAAAAGAAAACTGTTTCCAGTTAATTACCTCAAGTGCATAAAGAGCCACATGTGGGTTCTTGTCATTCAGCTTCTTCTTGATGGCCCCGATGGCATATTTAGCTCTGCGAGGACACAAACAAGTGTTGCTCAATATAACAAATCAAATCTGAACAGCACACGCTTAAACAGAGCTATTTTCAATTTAAACCGCTCGGGATATAAATTACATAACATAAATCAGAGGGAAGTGGGCAGAATCACTCACTGAGCGTCTCCTTGTCGGATGAGATCACAGATCTGCAGAATGGATTCCCAGTCAGTCTCCAGCAGCAGCTGACTGGTGGCTTTATCTGCAATTAAGACAGATGTTTAAAGCCTTAACACACGTATTGTCCGTCTAATGTTTACCACAAATTATCTGCTTCATCATAGGCCTCTTCCTCTCCTCGCTACAGTTATAGATCTGTTTCATGGAAAGCATCTCCGCCATCTATATGCAACATATCACATAGAGTTATATATTCAGTTTTTGTGAAAACTGTTTTTTTAGGGAGATGTTTAATCAACTATATGATCATTTTGGAGGCTTTTATATGGGATGCTGAATTGAATTGCATTTCTAATACACAGATGTGCTGTATGTTGTGAATCTGAAAGCAGGTAACGGTTCTCTTGATTTAATGCACAGGGCTGTTTGGGAATCATTACACAGTAATTATCATCATATAAGAATAGAATTATGTGGCAGAGATAACTGGTCTTTTCATGACGACACAAATACAAGTTTGACCTGAATTATCTTGTATTTTATTTCCTGTATATTTTGCAATTTGCTGTATATCTTGTTTTCTCTTCAGCTAATCATAATCCACATGACAGATAGTTATAAAACAAAGGATCATGCTTATGTATTTATTCCCAATATATTGTCTTTTTTTATCTTAGGTGTACCCCTAAAGGCCCGAGCATGACTGTAAATTAGTTTGATAACAATTACCTAATTGTAAATTGAGGAATATGGAAATATGTGCAGCGATTGCACAATATGAACCGACACTAAGGGTTTACGGTGGGTTACGCTTTAGTGGTCTTGTGTCAACATCCAGTTTTAGGGAACTTCATTATGTAAGAAGATAGTGTCCTTGTGCATGGTGTGTATTTCTGAATCTCTGTGGTTCAAATTACAACACCACACAACAATCGCACAAAAAATACAGTACATGGGTTTCTTGTCTGGGGTTTAAAGTGGGGCTTAAACTGTTTACTTTTTTACCCTGGGGGCCCCAAAAAAGGTTTATCTGTCCCCTAATGTCAACTGAAACTAAAGTAAGAGATTTAAAACAAACATAAATTAACGTTTACATTTTCAACATGACTCATGAAACCAGTTTAACTAACTGCATGCTCAGAGAAAGTTGCTTTATTTCCTGGGTTAGCTCACAGGTGAGATAAACTAATTAGCCACCTTGTGTCACCTGTGATGCTAATATTTCTAATTCAGCGTAACGTTCATGTATTAAAATAACAGCTAGTTATAATGTTAGCAGTGTAGCAGCTAACCCACCTAATCAACCTGTTGTAGACCTAAATAAAAACAACTTAAGACAACAATAAAAGTCACGAGTATCGACCAGATGACAGTTGGTCAGTTAGCTCTGCAGTTTCATGATCAATGTTAACAAGCTAACGTTGAGGTATTGTCGCCTGTGAGGCTGATGTGGACCTCAAGGCAGCAACAACCTGGTTTAGCTAAGCTAACAGCACAGACATAACACAAGGATAAACTAACGTAGCTTTGAAAAGACAATGGCGAAAAATTAGAGGACAAACAGGCCAGTATTCGTTGCTTAAGTTACTGGGTTTGCTAAATCTAACTGAGCCTCTCTGGGCCTCCGAACAATAGCAGCGAAATTGGTAGCAGGCTAACATTAGCTAGCTGGCCCGAGAGAGCCACAGCCCCAGCGTCTGTCAAAACAATACGCTGGAAAAACATCGCACTTTGTCTCTTAGTTAGCTGATCGAACAATAAACTCAACGAACGTGCTGACAACTCACCCAGGAGCCTCTCAAATGTACCGCCGCCTTTCCCCATGTTAGATCGAGTGTCTCCGAGCAGCCGTGGAGGAGTCTTGTTGAGTCAACGGCTCCTGGTATTTTTCACCGTTGAGCTTGAGGTTAGCCTGTTAGCTTCTGTGCTAGCCGCGGAACACAGCTGTACGGCTCTTCCTACTTCCCACTTCCGCCGCGGAACAACAACAACACTCGGGGATTTTCTCCCTCTAGCGACCGATGAGACGCCGACAGGTCGATTTAAAGAGTCAACAGAAGGTAAAATGTTATCACAGTTCAGTCAACAGAAGGTGGGAATGATGTTTAACACAGGCTACATATACACTTGTGAGATAAGCTAACGGCTAATGCTAATTCAAGGGAACATGGTACATCACCTTGGAAGTTGGAATGCAAGAAAAAGTATATTTACTCAAGTACTTTTGTACTTTTTCACATCTACATGACATAACAGTGGATGGTGGAATGTAGAAAATTACTTTTACTCAGCTGTAGTAATCAAGTACAGTGATTTCTATTAGTTACTACTTTATATTACCAAGTTTATCCACCACATTTCACAAGGAAATATTGTACTTTTTTATTCCATTACTACCTATAAAACAGAGTACTAGTGACATGTAACAGAGTACATGTACACATGTTATTCTACTTAATAATCTCAGAGATAAACATTGTACTTTTCACTCCATTACATTTACTCAGTTAGTAGTTACTTTGCAGATTGAGATTATTAGCACAAAGACAATAAACAAAGACACTCTAATGTTTTTATTATACAGAACTGTATCCTACTGAAAATATAAAGTAATAAACTCATTAATGCGTTGATAATTGATTTATGCAACATATATTAATGATTATTCTACTCTGCATAATGAGTACTTTTACCTTTGATACTTTTAGTTGTCAAATAAAAAGTTCTTCATCCACTAATTAAGTAGCAGATTCAGATTTTCTTAATCTATAATGACCATATACACATATATTGATGTATTGTTATACAGTACATTAAATGATAGTCAAAATGAGCCCGATCTCAGTCAGATTGGAACTTAACACCCCCTGAAACTGGTTTGTCTTGACCTCCAGTGGTTTTTACCTCCACACCTCGCTGCAGTAATGTACAGACGTACACCGTGACACCGCTGTTTGGCGTGGTCGCAGGTGTAACCACACACACCTCCGTCCACACCCAGTCAGAGTCATCAGAGTTAATACAGGCGTGACGCTTTCAACCGGAGACGCCAGCGAGACACTTATGTTTAATATCCTGCTTATAGAATCCAGTTATGTTGGATTTAATGATTTAAGACTTTTACTTTTAAGATCATGCTTGGTTGTGTATTCCACCAATGAATCGTCAGTACACCTTTAATCTGTGCGCTTAATTGTTACTGTGTTGGAACATACCTTGGGAGCCACTCTGAGACACTGCCCTGATTATTTACGACATAAATAGTGCACTTGTCTCGCTCTACGTTCGTCCCGTAACAGTTGTACAGTAAAAAAAAAAGCCTTACTGTACTCACAGCGTCGCGCTACCAACCCTGCTATAGGGCTACTTAGGTCATGTATGAGTCACTACCTGGCACTCGGGACACTGGAGCCCATTGTTGCTGTGGTGCTGTAATGCTCTATAAAGTGGCATTGTGCTGCTGTCTGCTGTTACGGACTGAAAGAAAAACAAAACTGAAGGATCCACGCATCGCTTAACGACTCGGATCACATTCACTGCTCGTAAGCTAAATGCTTTTTCACCTAGTTTCAGAGATTTAGCTCGGAAAAGGTTTGAATTCACTTCAAAGTACAGGAACACAGAGTCTGAGGGATCTGAACAATGTCTCATGAATAAAGATTTTTTTTTTCCCTCTGTGGCTTGTAACATCCTACATTACATGATTACACAGACAGAGACGCTGACAGAGAGACCGGCAGTGCAAACTGGCACATTCAGAGTGCTGATCTGTTTTGTTTTTCTCATGTAATTATCAGTTTTGGACATCCAAGACAGCTGATGGGATGGAAAATCTAGCCATGACAGCGAATTCGTGTCAAAGAGTGGGAGGTTCTGAGAGATCCTACTTGTTGCTCGTTGAAGGAGATCCAGGACTTTTTGTATGTTGTAAAAAGAAGGGGGATGTATTTGTCTTTGTCCCTGGTACCGATCAGCCGAGACACAGAAGACGAGATGGAAGATACGAGATGGAGAACCACAAACACACACACAGATACACACTCCTCACAACAATATGGCGCCACATGCAAATGTACACACAACCCCATTGTTCTATTGTTCTTCGCCACTCAGCAGAGCCCATAGTAGTGTTTACATAAACGAGCACATCAAATATCTTTGTTTCAAATCTACTGTACAAACGTGAACACACACCATTTCCCTCAGAAGAGGATTTGGACGACACTTTATTGTATTTTACACGGACAGACAGAAGGAAACAGGTTATTGAAGGAGAATCAGGTGTGAAATAATGAAATGAGTTCAGTTTTCCCTAAACAGCCTCCTGCGGCTTTTCAGAGAAAAAAGCAAACTGAAATAACATTAAATATAAAATAATTACAAGAAGCAAAAAATCAAAAGGAGAGGAATCGGGTTTGTCATCGTTGGGGGCGTATTTTCTGGGACTAGAGGGCTTTCGGACTGGTTGGAAACTTAAACATAACCTTTGACTTGTGTGGCCGGTGCCCTGCGAGGACTACTCTCTCCACTGCTGAAGGTGGGAGAGCCGGGCATGCCCGGGGGACTCGACCCGGCGTAGAGCAGCGATCCCCCGATGAGCAGCAAGGCCGATGCCCCCCAGCCGATGTACAGAGCCGGGCCGAGCTCACGCTTGTGCGGTGCCGCCACATGTGGATCGTAGAAATCCCTGATGATGGAGTGGGCAGTCCAGCAGATGGGCACCAGGTAGAGGAACCCAGCGATGGCGAAAAGGGCGCCGGATATGCGAGCGATGCGAGCCTTCACGCTGTTTACGCCGATGCACTTGGTGCACTTGACTCCCAGGACGCCCAGAGCCAGAGCCATGCCGCAGATCAGGATGGAGAGCACGGTGAGGCCCCGGGCAGCCTGCATGTCGCTGGGCAGAGCCAGCAAGCTGTCGTACACCTTACACTGGATCTGACCCGTGCTCTGCACGATGCAATTCATCCAGAGACCCTCCCAAATGATCTGAGCCGTCACGATGTTGTTCCCGATGAAGGCGGTGACTCGCCACAGCGGGATGATACAGACGATCGCCCCGCTCACCCAGCCCACTATGGACATGATCAGGCCCAGCAGCTGCATACCCGTGGTTGCCATCTTGAAAGGTGTTGTTGGACTCAGAAGGATTTGTCTTGGTTTTATTTAAAGTCTCTGTTTGTCTCAGAGGGCCCACTTATAGTCCCACAAAGAAACGTGACAGTCTACAGTGCTGGAAGTATTGTTCTCCACTCTACTGGATCTTCAGTCCGTGGGTGATGATGTCGGCGGGTTCGGCCCGGATCAGACAAGAACAGGTGATCCTGAAACACAGAGAGCGAACAAGTTAAATGTAATTCATCGTACGAGCAGTGCAGCAACAATCACATTTTCTTACTACGTCCAGCAGCGAACATTAGCACAGATGGAAAGACTAATGGAGCATATATTTATCATAAATATTTGGAACCAGACTGGGAGGCCCATGTTTAGTGGATTCCAGTGAGAAGCGCAGAGAATAGCCGTCTTTGACACGGCTGTGGGTGTCGAGCTACGCCTTGCCGGGTGAGTGGATTATCTCAGAAAAACATGAGGAGACTCTGAACACAAGCATCTTTTCATGAAGGCTTGTAGAGTGGGCCAGGAGGACTTATGTCATCTATTATCACAGCTCTCAGTATCCACATATTAATAATTCTGTGAATCAAAGACCCTCCCTGAACATCATGATCCCGGGGTTCCTCCATGACAACGATGGATGGGATGAGTCTGTTTCGTAAGTGGGCAGCTAACTATGCATCATATACACCCTGCAGCCTCTCACGACTTTCATTTTACGTGCTTTTATTGTTGTACAGTTGTAAAATGTTTATCTTTTTTTTGCTGACTGTGTGGCTGTTCAATCTTGATCTGTAAAGAATTTGGAAATATGAAAAGGGAAACAAAAATAATGATTCTGACGGGCCTACGTTCCCCCAGCGTTACAAAATACTGAGCATGAATTTAATGAAATAAATCGTCCTCCCTGAAGAATTTAAGAATCTGTGCTTCATCTTTTTGGTACAAATTGCTGTTCTGCCTGCTGCCTAATGAGAAAAGAGCAATTTAATGCGCCTGCTTCCGATGCTGAGACTACTTTAATCCCATTAAACTCATCACATTTCACACAAATGTGTCACTGATGATATTATGGAGGATATTTACCTCAAACGGAGTGCTCTCACGGCTCCCCACAGGTTGCTCCTCTGCTCGCGTAGCTCAGCCGGGAGGAGTCGAGAACGTCGGCCCTGAGAATTCGGTCCGGTCCGCAGAGCGGCTGGAGATCAGGTGGAGGCTCTGTCTTCACAGGTCAGGTCAACTGAAGCGGAGCGCGTCGATCAGCCTCGACACCCAGGACTGGACTGGAGATGGGGCTGCCCTCCGAGATGCCAGCGCGAGTCTGTGCGGCAGTGGGCAGAAGCATGCGCTTGTGTGCACGTCCGTGTCAGTGTGTGAATGAGTGAATGTGTTCGAGTGTGTCTCCCAGTGCCTGGTGTACGAGCACAATGCCCTGCTGTTTTCGCTGTGCCCTCCCTCCCCTGCTCCTCGTCAACCTCTGTCCCAACCCTGCAGCCCCTCGCGTCCATCCAACTCAGCAACCTATTTTCTCCTCCTTTCACTTGTTCATTTATGAGAGCCTTCTCTTTGCTCCTGCCCTCCTCTCTCCCTTTCAATCTGTTTATGGGTTTCATTGAAGTTGTTCGAGTGTGGGGAGCAAGTCCTTAGGCCACCTCTTGTTCACTGTTCCGACAGGGAAAATGTGGTTCATTGTAGTTTTTCACATGGATTTGAAACTCAATAAATGTTTTTGACACTTTGGTTTGATAGTGAGAAGTTTATCAAGAGCACAGCAGCACAGCAAGTCAACATGTATAAATTATATAGTAAAATGATGATAAATGAAGTTCAGATGCTGCAGAAACTAGAGGAGACGAGGAGGGGAGCAGCGTTCCTGCCGCCATGCAGTCGACCAGGACTGAAGAACGGATTGAGCCTGTCAGTGAATGTATCTGTGAAGCTGTAAATGTGGACTCCAGATTCTGCGCAGTAGAAGGACACACGGCCCTCTGGGTAGTCCACAAACACGCCCACCCTCCTGGGTCTCTGCTCCAGGGCCAACAGGGTGACAGGAGAGGTGTTGGCAGTGTACTGCCCTCCAGCCTTCAGGCTCAAAGTCCAGAAACCGTTCGCAGGGCAGACAGTAAACTTGCCCTTCCTGTTTATGGACTGTCTGACGACACCCAGGCTCCACTCGATCTTCTCCCCGACCTCCACCTCCCAGTAGCACCTCCCGCTGCTGAAGCCCTCCTTGGCGAGTACGTTCGCCACGCGGTCGAACCGCTTCGGGTGATCAGGTACCTCCTGGAGTTTGTCCGTGTGCCTCACCTGCTTTCTGTCATCGGAGATGGAGAGGTAGGGGTGGGCTGTCTTAGCACTCAGGTTGATATCCACTAAGAGAGACGGAGGAGAAAAGTGTCAGGAGTGGATCGAACAGAAGGGAGATCATTGGCACTGAGGGGCTACTACCGTCTACTACTGTCTCCAAAGATTATTCTGTATTCGTACGACTTGTTCCACCATTAATTAAGATTTCTGTCAATTACTTTAAATGACATATTTAACCTTTTAACAAAGGGAGTGCTTGAATTTATGTGTGTTGGGTGATATTTTCAGTGAGAGACCACTGTTTAAGATGGTGGTTGAACATTTGTAAGGGTGAAACCACTGGATACCTTTTGGGCAACAGACAACTGTCTGAGACAGTGTTTCAACCTGAGCAAGCGTGAAACCACTGGATATTTTCGAGCAAAACACCATTTTTATAGATTTCATTTCACCATTTGTAAGTGCCAACCCACTTGACAAGATTACCAGACATTGTTAATGAGAGACCGCTGTGCAAGAAAGTATTTGATTATTTGTAAGAACTAAACCACTAGATAGCCTTTCGACATTTGCAAACCACTGGTGATTTCAGCATTCGTAAGCAAAGAACTAGAAGATATTTTTATTGAGAGACCACTGTTTAAGATGGCGGTTGACCATTTGTAAGCGTGAAACCACTGGATACCTTTTGGGCGACAGACCAATGTCCGAGACAGTGTTTCAACCTGAGTGAGCGTGAAACCACTGGATATTTTTTAGCAAAACACCATTTTCAGAGATTTCATTTCACCATTTGTAAGTGCTTACCCACTTGATACTTTTTTGGCAAGAGACCACTGTTCAAGACAGCGTTTTAATATTTCTATGCACAAAATGACCAGACATTTTTAATGAGAGACCGCTGTTTCAACATTTGCAAGCATGAGGCCACTGGCTATTTTTAGCAAGAGACCACTGTTAAGGACAGCATTTCAGCATTTGTAAGCAAAGAACTAGAGGATATTTTTATTGAGAGACCACCGTTCAAGAGGGCGTTTCAATATTTGTAAGCATGAAACCACTGGATATTTTTAATGAGAGACTTCCAGAAAGTATTTCAGTATTTGTAAGAACTAAACAACTAAGGCCACTGGCTATGTTTAGCAAGAGACCACTGTGTGAGACAGTGTGTTAATATTTGTAAGCATGAAACCAGTGAATATTTTTTTAGCGAGAGACCACTGTTAAGGAGAGTTATTCACCATTTGTAAGCACAGAACAACAAGATGTTTTTAGGCGAGAGACCACTATTCAGGACAGCATTTCAGCTTTTGTAAGCAGGGAAGTACTGGATATCTTAAGTGAGAGACCGCTGTTTGAGATTGCATTATAAAATAACATTTGTAAGCATCAAATCTCTGGATATACTGTATTTTGCAAGAGACCGCTGATCGAGATAGTGTTTAAAACATCTGTGAGCCTGAAATCACACATTCAGGATGCTGTTTTAATATTTAACCACTAGATATTTGGGTTGGTGTTTTTATGCTTAACTCTAACGAGACCAAAACTGAAAAGCAAAACAAAAAGAAGACAAAGTTGATGAAACCTTACCCGTGTATTTCTCGATTCTCTTTAGCTCTGTCAAAGAAGAACCACAGGAAAAAGAAACGTGACTATCATTGAATTTTCAAGTTGAATGCTGATGTAAAACATCTTAAGAAGTTGCTTTTCTCACCAGACTTGGAGAGCCTGTTGACTTCCACCTTCATCTTCTCCATCATGTCTGACAGCGCTCGCCTGGCGACCCCGACACAGGGATCGGTTTCTATGGTGATCTTGGACCAGTCCTTCATCTCGGAGGGGCACATCGTGGAAACAATGTCCTGCGTGACGTGAAGATGTTTTACTGATGGCAGCCAGCGTCATCATTATATTACCTGCAGTGAAAATAAAGATGCTTACCACGGTGACCTGCTTCACATCGTCGCTCTGATCACTGTTTACTTGAATCTGAGGATCAGACTCGGTGGTCTCCTTCCTCAGCGCCTGGATCTCCTGGTCCAGCTCCTCCATAAGTGCCTCCAGTCTCCTCTCCTCCTCTCGCTGTCGCTCCTCGATTGCCGCAACGACCGCTTTGTGACTCTTCTCCATGGCGTTGACGAGGGAGGAGAAAACCTTCTGGCTCTCTCGCACCTCCCTGAGGTAAGAGCTCTGTTCGGACGTCGTCATGCGTCATCATTCAACCACAAAGACGCAAAGATCTTAACAACATGTAAAGTTTTAACTCACCTTCTGGAGCTCAAGGGAATATTTCAACCTTTCTTTCTTCTGCAACCTCTCCTGAATCATTTGCTCAACATCTATAACCTGCAAAAGTGAAACAAGCGTCCAAATTTACAATTTATCATCAGATCAGATCACCTACGATGAGATGAGAGATGATAACGTACCATTTCCTCTTCAGGTGGTTTCTGCGGTCGATTCTTCCTGTAGTTGTCTGTGACGTCTGCCAGGATGCGGTTGACGCTGAGGTCAGGCTTGTCAGTAAACACTCTCTTACAGTGGGGGCAGTATTTGGACTGGTGTCGTCCCCAGTACCGGCAGAGACAGGACAAGCAGAAGCTGTGTCCACATGGTATGGTGACCGGGCTGGTGAAGATGTCTCGACACAGAGAGCACAAGAAGTGCTTCTCAGGGAGGAGGCTGATCGTAGAGGCCATACTCTGAAAACCACAATGTAGACAAAGTGTGTTTTTATTTAAATCAAAGACCTCTGACAAATATTTTACTTGGTGACACAGACAGACTGGTTTTCAGAAGTGCCCATAGAAATCTTTTGACAAACAAAAGGAGGACATCTGTTTATTTTATGCAAAGAGTTTCTAAAGTGGACGCTTTCTCCTCAGTGCTTTATCCTTGTTCTTTACATTTTTCATTCTTGAGAAAGACAACCTTTAGCAATGTTAGCGAGCCACGTGCTAACGTTGGGCAGCCATGGCTCATGGCTCTTCAGTTGGTTCTTGGAAGAGCTACCAAAAATAAAAGTGTATGATGATCACTATCTTGCGAAAGCAAGCAGTAAAACTCTGACCCAATTCCTTAATCAAGGGTTTAGATTTTATTTGTCCAGCTGTGTCTATCAACTACAAATTTATTCTAGCAGCCAGCTAGGCTAGCTGACAGGCTAACCCTGCTAGTTAGAAACACCTACATTGGGATAATACTGTAAACTATTGACAATATACTCAAATCAAACGGTAACAATTCTATTTAAGTGAGAGGACAAAAGTATTAACAAGTAAAATGTAAATAAGGCATTGAAAGTAAACGGTCCTTATTAATATTATTAATAATTAGTAGCCGTAGTAGTATTACTGTTTCTGAGTAAATAGATGATGGAGCTTGTTCTGTTTCCTCTAAATATAGTTTAGTAGTTTATTCCAGTAATTCCCAACCTTTGACAGACTTATTGGAGGAAATGATTAATGAGTTTATCAGTTTATCAGGATCGCTGTTAGCTAACACCATGACATCAGCTAGTTCTGGCGTTGGAGAGCACAAGATGATCAATGTAAGGATTAAGAAGAAAAAAACAAAATTGTGATACACAAATGTAACAGTTTAGAGGAAACTGCCCACAGCTCCTTCTGTTGGTAACTTCACATCGGTCACCAGTCGTTTTTAATCTGGGAACGAAAGCCAAATAATTCGAAATAACGTGTTTTAGCTTTAACAACACGTAGTATTTTATAATTGATAAAGTTTTTATTAAGGAAAGTTCAATTACAAGTACAGTTCCTGAGTAAATGTACTTACTACTGCTCACATTTGATCATTACACACGTGTCTTATCGAGCTATGAACGGACCAATTGAAGCTTTACACTGAGGTGGAACCACACAAATATTTGAAGGTCGTGCAGCAGTCAGACTCTCAGGAACGTCTTGTTCATGAGCAATAAAACATTCCTCTCCTATTATGTAATGATACACAAAGGAGCGGATATGTACATATGTTTTTAATCCGCTGTTTGTCATTTCAAACAGTGACACCCAGCCCCTCAGATCATTTAACACCTCGTACTGTCATTGTCACCGACGTTTGCGTTTAAAAAGAAGAGTTTCTTTGTGATCGGATCACACTGAGAGCGGAAGCAGCCGCGTTTTAGATGTGATGTGAAGTATGCAGTCAAACAGGTAGCAGCCAAACAATTAGTTACATCACCCGGCAGCTAAAGCGCAATACAAGTCAACACAGAACAGCAGCTACTGAAGTCCTGATGCCAGTTTTCATGCGATTCCTGAGGTTTGTCTGTCGCTGTTCTCTGACTCTCACGTATGAAACACACTCAGGTTATATGACACGATCATAAATGTGTCACAGGTCTGATTTCTGCCTTTAAGCAGCGTTTTAAGCAGTGAAACAGAAAGTTACCGAGCCCAGCGTGGTCTTACCTGTCGGAGGATCTCGTCCAGGAAACCAGTGCAGTCAGTCAGTCGGCACAGCTTCAGTTCACAGTTTCAGTCGTTGATACATACACACTGCAGTCGGTGTGCACTCAACAGGTGCACTGAGGTGAGTGTGTGTTATCTAGGAAAGGGGCAGCGCTTTAAACAAAGGCACTCTCAGCCGAGACTCCACCCTGAATGTTATCTGAGCTACACTTTAACTAACCTGCAGCGAGACACCAGGAAATGTAGGACAACTGTGTTTATTCAAAAAAGGATTTACAGTTCAAACCAGCAGTGAGATTTATAATGACACAACAGTATCAAAGTATAGAACAAGTCAAGTTCATGTTTCAGACGTTGGATGTATAAAATATAAAGAGAGATTCTCGGTCTGTGTGAAGCCAGAAGCCATTTTCTTCTTACGTCACGCTCGGGGTGGGAAAACTCAAACGCTGTTAAAGAGGATTTAATGTGCAATTAAGTCATATATTTTCGAGCCGACTTTGCGAGAGTTTCCAGCCGATTTAGTGGTAACAAACCTAGAAACGTTTGAGGAGACGTCGGGATGATTTCCAACTGGGTTTGTGGCGACAGAATCAGGTAAAAGTAACTCGAACCAGGTGATTTTTGAGCCTTAACCTAACCAAAACCTATAGAAATGTGAAGTTTCAACATATCTGTGGTCTGCAGAAATGTACGTCGGCAACATTTTTGTAGTCAGCTTGCTCTATTCATGAAAAACGGGTCACAGGTCAGAACTTGGCTGTCACTGACGCGACGGCGCTGCAAAGAAGCGATTGATGAAGATGGAGTTGAAGTTGAGTCTGGCAGGAGGAGCCACTCTGTCCTCCATGTGCTTTATCGCCACCTGGGCTGTTCCTCCTGCCGACCCGCCCACAGCACCGCCTATGATCCCATACAGAACCATCCCACCTGGGCCCTCTATGGACCCAAACAGCGCACCCAAGACAGCTCCCACGACAAACCCCGTCCCCAGTCCTCTGGCCAGGGAAGTCCTGACCCATCCGTTGTCCATCTCCGCCTTGGCTCTGATCTCGGCTCCGATGCTGGTGGTGTAGGCGTCCTGCTGCTGATACAACTCCTCCTCCATGTAATCCTTCTCCATCTCAGTCCACGCCTTCTTTATCTCCGCCGCCCTCTGCTTCCTCAGCCTCTTCTCCTCCTTCATCACGCAGTCCTCGGCCTTCTGGAAAGTTCTGCTGGAGAAGTAGCCGCCCCCTAAGGAGGCTATCATCCGCTCTATCTTCTGCAGCAGCTCCCGGTCCCGGCTGCGATCCCTCCAGTTCTTGCTGAAAACGTGAAAGCGCCCGCCGTACTTCTCGATCAGTTCTCTCAGGTGCCAGTCAGTCTTCTGCACCTTGTTCTCCAGCGCCGCCGCCTCCATGTTTCCGTCATAGGCCAGGAGGATTATGCAGTGCCTCAGACAGTGTCTTCCAAAGCGTTCCCTCATCAGTTTGGGAGCTCGCATATCATTCGGGGAGATCATGTCCATGTCGAAGGCGATAAGGAAGGCGTGGGGGCCGGGAATACACAAGCACTTCTGCCTCCTCAGCTCCATCTTCCTCTTGGGCCGGGAAATATCCTTGTCATAGATGTTGGGCCCGTTGATGACAGCCACTCGTCTGCCAGCCAGCTCTCCGGTGTTCTTCCTGCTGTCGGAGAGGCTGCTGATATCTTTAGAGAACACTTCCCTCCCCAGTATGGCGTTTGTCAGGAGGAACTGCGGAGGTCCACTGCTGCCGACCACCATGAGCCGTAATTCTGTGGGAGATCCTGTGAAACAAGGAGGTTCAGTTGAATTTGAGAAAGAAGCAACACGACGTAAACCAGAAGAGACAGAGGGAGTTTCAGTCGTGTTGAGAGAGGCGGTGTAAACCTTTGTTAATCAATTTAAAGAGAACAATGCAAGTGCCTGAACAATACAAATAAAAACTGGTCCATGTTGAACAGCTGAAATGGAAATGTTTTCTTTTTTCTCTGGGCAGAACATCAACAAAAGGTAAATTCTGATTAATTCAGTGTAAACACACATTTTGGATCACTTTGTTAGCGTACATGTATCAACACAGATGACTGAAGAAACATCGTACTCGTACTCACAGCTCCGGTCATCGTATATCATGTTTTTTTCATTCTCTTTAGCAGAATATTTAGCTTAGCATCAAACTCAAGAGGCTGTCAAATAATGTAAACAATTCATGGAAAAGAATATTAAGCACATTTACTAACAAGGATGTATGTCTGTTATCATACACTGTTGTTCACTTGCCTCCTTTGTGTTGATTTAGCTTGTTTTGTTGTCAGGTTTTAATCAAAATATCTGTAGATATTTCAAATCATTTGGGTTTTTCTGACAAAACACTGTTTGTAGAAGAAAAACAGTCATTTGTCTTTATAGTTTTCCGTCACTACAAACGTAACAGCACTGTGACTCTGCTATATACAACTTTTTGCATGCTAACATGCTCACAATGAAAACGATAACATGCCGGTATAGTTTAACTCAAAGAGCAGCTGAGGCTTGTTTTTCTTCAAATGAACATGTTGACCTGATAATGGTGCTAGATTTGAAGTTCATTGATGACTGAATTGATTATATTACACGAACATACAGAGACATTTTACTAAAAAACACACATATTAATCGGCAGGGTTAGCAGAGCAGTTATTATCTGTGCTGGTGGACTAAAACAATTGATCCAGAAGTAAAAGTAGATATAAACTAGTTGTTTCTATGTCATGTTTTGGCCTCTGGACTGCAGATACAGTGTGAGATCAGCGCTCTTACCTTTCTTCCTCTTCTCCATCAGGCAGATCTACAGCTCAGATTCCACCCCGTTTTTGTTTCGGACGATCACAAAGTTCTCCAGCTTCACCCTCAACTGAACTCATCACCATCACCGCTGTGTGTCCATCCTCTCTCTGTCTCATCCACCCGCTCACTCGCTCTGACTGCTGATTAGATAATTGGTTACCAGGTTTAATATTAAGTGGAAAAAGTCCTCAGGGCTGGAAGCTGGCAGCCAGCACAGCCACATTTATTGACATTTACAGTGAAATACCTTAATTACTTAATAAACGACTGTGTTGTGTATGTTTGTAATGTTTACTGTGAAGGATTTTTTTTGTGTTTTCTCTGACTGGCTCTTTTTCTTTATTCACACATCATATTATACAACAGCCGTCATCACAATAAGCTCTCCAGTCGTGTTCAGTGCCGGTCAGAGGTTACTAATTGAATGTGACAACATTAACTTGAGGGTTGTGTGTCCGCTTACAGAGCCGGAAAGACGAGAAAGAGGTTTAATTAAGTGTAACCCTGAAGAGTAAACGCTTTAACAAACACTCACTGCTGAGTGTCAGTCCCTCCGTTTTAAAGGTGACGACCCAACAAGGTTATGTCACAGCCAGCTCACCAGATTGTGTTTATTTCCCCAGTGATGAGAGAAATCAATAGCTCATTAAATTAGTTTGATCCTGTGTGGGCGGAGCACAGATTTATCATGCAGATATAGACTAATGTCTTCATGCGTTGTCACTGCAACAGAAAAATGACATGTTTGCAAAAACCTGCCAATATTAAATCAGCCTGTAGTTTTCTGAATAAGTGCCGGACAAAACAAATACTGACCACTAAAATACAGTCGGACCGACAAACATTAGTAGTTTCAATCTAATTTTTATAAACAAAAAAGAGCCAGAAATCCTCATTTTGGATCTCTAGGATATTCTTCAGGTTCTTACAGTATCTATGCTGGATTATTGGATTGTATACAGTTATATTGCAAGAAGGTTTCTTTTGATATTTAAGAACACTTAATATTATAGTCAGACATTTTAACTTTTACACAGTATCTTTACTTTAATTCAAATATGACTTTTGGGTACATTTTCAACACTTATTTCCACTGTGTTCCTTCATAGGAATTAATAAAGTCAGTCATTTTTGTTTATGCATTTAATGATACAAGTGTGTTCTTGAATTTAAGCCATGAACCATGATTCTGTGATGTTTACATCCAAAGTTATAAAGGATTATATCACATCATACGTCCATTATCGTCAATATTATTATTATATTTTCCTTTTATTTCTGTGAATAAAGACCAAATAACTACATTTATAAGATTGTTTAAGAGTAAATGAAATATAAGAGAACGAACCTTAAAGGTAAAATATAAAATTATACAAAGTGAACTGGTGGTGAGGAAAAGACCTTCACGCGCTGGTGAAACAGCGCCCCTCTGCGGTCAAACCTGGCAACACACGCAGCCGACGTCACATTTATGGAGTTCCTGTTTCGAGTGACGTCACAGCAACCAGGAAGCGACCTACAGCGATGTAAACAGACAGCAAAGAGCTTATTATTTAACTTTTTACGTCATTATTTCACCTTCATACACTCGTGCGTCACATCGCCGTGTAAATGTGTTGCCATAGAAACAATAACACAGTTTATTTGTGTGTTTATAATGCAGTAGGACGCGCGTGGCTGCTCTGACGGGACCATGTGTCCCAGTGAAGGTCGAACCAGGACTCAGAAGTTCGATCTGTGACATCATCGAGCAATGATCGCACGCACGCAGCACGCGCTCACGCGGGCCCTGTCTCCCGGCCTGCGTCGCCTGTCTCACGTTTCCGGCGGAGGACCGATCGAAGATGGACCCGACTCCGCTCCTCTCACCGGGCACGCGTCTCTCTACGTGCACGTGAGTGAGCAGGCTTGGGTCAATTGTACTGATTGGGAAATGTGCATGCAGAGATGGGCGCGTGCGCACAATTAGAGGCGAAAGCTTCTGTGTCATGTCTGGAAAGTTTGTCAAAGTGACCTTCCTCTCCTCCTCCTCCTCTTCCTCTCTTCCTCCTCTTCCTCCTCCTCCTCCTCTTCTTCCTCTCCTCCTCCTCCTCCTCCTCTCCTCTCCTCCTCCTCTTCCTCCTCCTCTCCTCCTCCTCCTCTCCTCTTCCTCTCCTCCTCCTCCTCTTCCTCCTCTTCCTCCTCTAGTGGCCCTACTGCCTCAGAAGATGCTCCTACTGCAACTTCAACAAGTACATATCCAGGGAGAACAATGACGTCATGATGACGGAGTGCCTTCAGAGGGAGACAGACACCCTGCTGCAGCTCAGTCAGGTGTCCTGGTAGGTGGATCTGCTCAGACCTCCCACATGAAGTCCTCCTGCAGCTCTCACACACCTTTCATTCTTCTTCTTTAAACCTTCTTATTATTACGACAGTGTTACGTCGGTGTTTTTCGGTGGAGGAACTCCGAGCCTGGCTCACCCTTCGACCATCGCCGCCGTCCTGGAGACTGTTGCCGGGCGGGTTAGTCTCTCAGAGGAGGCCGAGGTCACGCTGGAGGTCAACCCGACTCCTGAGGGAAAGTCCAGGTTAGAGGAGTTCTGTAGTGCCGGAGTGAACCGCTTCTCCATCGGGGTCCAGGTGAATGAAGCATCTGTAAAAGACTCATCACAGAACAAGTGCTGATACATTAGATGATTTTTAACTTTAATTTTTGATCATTTTGGCTGCAAACCCGTGAAGAAAGGTGCTTTTTTCTGTTAAAGTTGAATCTCAGCTGGTATTTAAAGGGTTAAAATCCTGAATATTTATTATCAACTGTATTTTATGTCAGTTTTGACATGGATTATTCTTCCTTCACCCTTCAGTCTCTGCAGGACGAGGACTTGAAGGTTCTCGGCAGAGACCACAGCACCCATCAGGCGCTGCAGACCATCGAGGAGGCCAGGAGGCTGCGGCCCGGCAGAGTGTCGGTGGACGTGATGTTCGGACGTCCCGAACAGAGCGTTGAATCCTGGGAGAGCGAGCTGTCCGAGATGCTGCAGGTGTGCGACGACCACGTGTCTCTGTACCAGCTGACGCTGGAGCGCGGCACGCAGCTGTTCAGACGGGTGGAGGGAGGAGAAGCCAGCGTGCCGGCTGAAGACGTGACAGCAGAGATGTACCAGCGCGCCCGGACGACGCTCCACCAGCACGGCTTCCTGCAGTACGAGGTGTCCAACTTTGCAAGACATGTGAGTCTTCAGCAGATCGTCCTCCGTCCCCCTCTTTTCTCTCAGGAGCCACTTGAAAGACCTTTGATTAAGTGACACTTTTCATATTATTTCTTCTCCCCAGCCTTTGTTCAGTTCTCTTTAGTTTGTTTTATCTGCTTGCTTCTCTCCTGCAGGACGAGGCTGTTTGAATGTCGCCTGTGTCCTCATACTGTGAGATTTTTAAAAGTTTAGAGTCTTGAATAATAATTTAAACTTAATTTAATAGTAACTTCAGTAGTTTTTGTCACAGAAATAAAGGTTGAAGGTTCATTTATTTGTCACTTTACAACATCAGGGTTGCAAAAACAAACCTGAATTCAAGATCCTTTGTGCCTCATGATCCTCCTCGAGCTTTGGCACTGAGGAGACATTGATTCTTTAATTTCTTAGCAAAGGAACTCTTGAATTACAGACATCAGGGTGCTTATATGAGGAATAAAAGTAACTTGGTTAGGACACAACTCAGAGTCAAGGAAACAGAGGACGCTCCTAATATGATCCTGAGCTGCTGGGCCTCGTTTTCTAATAAATAAACGACGCGTTATTGGATCAGTGCAACTCGTGTTCTCACAGATACCTGATCCAGCGTTTTTACACACTGAGGGAATCATCAGTCATCTCCGACGCTGATTTTGTTGTCGGAACATGCAAATTATAGAGAGATTGCACATGATTGTATCAGCTGTTTATGATTCTGTGACATCTGACCGTCACTCGTCTCTCCTGCTGTTTGTTTTGTCTTCACAAACGGTCCGTCGATGAGGCAGATGTCTGCTCCGTTTAGCCTTCAGTTAGAAAACCGTCACGACGGCACGATAATGCTTCACTTTGTGTTGCAGAACGCAGTGAGTCATCACAACATGAGCTACTGGAGGGGACGGCAGTACATCGGTGTCGGTCCAGGTGACATATTATCTAGATTGCAAGCAGTCATTGATGAAATATTACATATGAGGGGAGAAGTTGAACGTTTTCTGTGTGTTTTCTGTGTGTGACAGGAGCTCACGGTCGGTTTGTCCCTCTGGGGGAGGGAGGTGTCGCTCGGGAGGCCCGGACCCAGACTCTGGAGCCTGACGTGTGGATCCGCGAAGTCCAGCAGAGGGGACACGGGACACGGAGGCGGATTCTGCTCGGCCACCTTGAACTGTGAGAGGCTGCGCTCGCAGGGCTGATAATGAGCGTATATATAGACGCGACACGAGGGGGCAGCTGCCTTCACATATTCTGAGCCCATGTGAGACGTTTCAGCGAGAAACACAGTGTGAGAGGTCGCTGCACATGTGCTCGCTCTTTCAGACGGTCTGTCCTTGTGAATGTCTATTATCAGCCTGCATTAACTCACTGCGTTCTGTCCTTGACGGTATCAAACGCCGATCGTTGTGTCATAAAAGATGTTTGTTCTGCAGATTGGAGGAGGTGTTGGTGATGGGAATGAGGATGACCGAGGGCATTAATCACAAGGTGAGAGCTTTACACCCAACATAATGAGAAATGTTCTGCTCGGCACACTTTTGTAATCTTCGTTTGTGGGTGTTTTTTTCTGCAGCACTGGCAGATGTTCAGCCCTCAGCTGAGCCTACGAGAAGCGTTCGGCACGTCCGCCGAGGTCCGAGAGTTTCTACGGAGCGGACGACTCGTCCTGGACGACAGGTGACCATCATGTGAAAGTATCTGAGTGCAGAAGTTTGACATCAACAGCTGAGTGCAATAAGTTGACATGGAGCACCGGAATAAGATGTGAACAGTGATAAACACAACGACAGATTAATGCCTGTTATAACTTCACAGAGACAAAAGTGATGTTTTCAAATCGCTTGTTTCACCTGAACATTCGATAAACGTTGATAAAAGACAAAGAGAAGCATCAGATCCTCACATTAGAGAAGCAGGAACCAGGAAATGTTTTGCTTCAAATATCGATTGTTATACATTTGCAGATTGAGTTTCTCTTCTTCGTCTCTTCTCAGAGGTCTGCGCTGCTCCTGGGATGGACTGGCCATGCTGGACAGCATGCTGCCGGCTCTGCTGGTGGAGCTGGAGAGAGAAACCAGTCGGAGGCTCCGGAGGGACAAACACAGGAAGAGCTCCGACCCACGATGACAGGAAGGTGAACGGAACCGATGGCGTCAGAGGAAGGTGGTTTTTATATGAAGCTGACTCTGTAGCACGCTGGGGGACGCGTCATCCGTCCGGTGTGGATGAGAATCTGAACATTAGAGTTTAATGTATTTTCTAAAAGCCTTCAGGTGCCGTCACGTAATTATTTTTTCATTTCTCATTAAAGAGTTATTCAGAGTTTTCCTCCTGCATCCTATTTTTACAGAAGTACATTTCTAAGTGACTGAAAGAACTTTTAACTTTAAACCTTCGGCGACCAGGTTTGTTTGGATTTTATACCGATAAAAGATTTATTGTTTTTTTTTATGCTCACCTGAGTGCAGAACGGCTCAGAGTTAGTGAGCAGAGATGATTTACTTGATATTTTATAGCTGTCAGCAGATTTAATGGTTAAACTTTAAGACTTCTTGTCGTTTGTTTGACGTTATGAGACATGAACGTGTTTGTTGTTGTCTTCTTCTTCTCTGTGCACAACTTTAAAGGTGCATGCCACCATTTCCTGTGTGTAGCTGCTGCACAAAACCAGTTTGGCTTCGAATCAGCGGCTGCAATTTACAGTGTCTGCCGATAACTAATAATGTTAATATTCCATTATTGGGCCATATATCATACGTCCCTTAATTTGGATCCCATGTTGTTAAAACAAAATAAAACAAACGAATAGATTGAGATTTAACAGCCTTTAACGAGTCGATGTAATTATTCTCTCCCAGTTTGCAGGAAATAATCTGAGTTGTTGTGGACGTTTCAGTGTGTGTGTGTGTGTGTGTGTGTGTGTGTGTGTGTGTGTGTGTGTGTAGTTAAAATGAATGTACCTCCATGTTTAAACAGCGCAGAGTCGTCGGTTATTAAAGTCTCAGACCTGATTAGATGTGGTGGCTGCACAACCTTTTCACTATCGCTCTCATTACTCTGATAAAAAGCTTCGACTTCATTTAATAGTTACACATTCATAGAGAAAATCTTCTTGTAGCGCTTTATTATACATTCATAATTATTTCCCCTAATGCTGATTACAGAGATAACAGAGAATATTCAGCTGAGTCTTGAACTCATTCAACACTGTAACGATACAACTCAACATATCTGAAGATTATATGTAGAGAAGTTTTGTTTTTGGAGGGAAAGAGACGAGTTTAAGACCAATTTTTCCTCTTTCGCTGTCGTTATGTTGCAGTTTACTGTCATAAATAGATCAATGCAGGTAAACACACTCTACAGATCACATTAATAGATCTCGTTGATGTTCGACTGTTGCGTCTGACAGACTGATGCCGTCAAATCAGAAATGCGCATATTGAACGTTTGTGGAGTGTTTACTGGTGTCAGAACAGAACAGGTGGTTCCCGTCTCATTACGGATAAACAAGACGAACGAACCGATGGACCGCTCAGATCGCTGCCCAACTCCCCGTCGTCATGGATACGGGAGGTGTTAAGAGCGAGCTCCAATTAACTGCCTTCGTTTTCTCCTCTCTGCTGACACAATTATTCATTTGTTTCACGGTTTGTAGGCTGTGTGATCATATAAGCACCACTCAGTGTTTCCTGCACGCCTACACAGTCTTTTACGTTTAGGATTTTATGGATGTGAACATCTACCAGCACACATTTATTATTTAAACAGCAGCGATCACGACGTGCTCGTCATAGTGAAGCTGAGCAGAGGAACAGCTCACCGCGATGAGTCGGCCTGCTGCTCCGACAGCGTCAGCAGCTGCAATCATTTCATCTTCCACTCTGTAAAGACGGCAGCAGAAGGAGCAGAAGTCGTTTTATTGAATTCATCTGCATCAATAAATAAATACATGTCTAATAAGAGAGAGAGAGAAACATCGTGTCTGGTTTTAAATCTCTGAACTGAACATTTGACTGCAGTCTGCTCTGATTATCGACATTTAAACAGGAACGAACGATGAATCGATTAGTTGTTGACTATAAACGTCCACTGTTGTGACAACCAGCAGTGTTTCCGTGCTCTGGATCTTTGTTGTTTCATCTCAGACAAACACGACTGCAGAGATCTCACTGTATTATATAATTGTTTGCAACCTTCTGCACTTAACGACGGTTTCTATGAGACAAGAATCGCAGAGAAAAACACAACAGTTGCACCAAAAACTGTGTTGTGTGAGGAGGATGAGGAACAGGAGAGGTCAATAAACAGTTATTTTCAGCTCTGTGGAGTTTGTGTGTATTTGTTGCTCATAGAAAACAAAGTTAAATTGTTTTTCCACACTTGGAATTTGATTATTTTATCAATATTAATAAATTGCAACGATCCATGTTTCCTATCAGTAAATATCAGAAAACATGAATGTCGACATGAATATATATATTAACCAACAATATATCAGTCGGGCTCTGATGAAAGTGACTAAAGAAGGATTTTCTTTCTCTTCTGTGGGTGTTTTCATGTGAATATTGATCCTCCATGTGAGCCTTTGGTTTATGGTTTGCAGGTTTTTATTATGCGTCACGCTGCGCAGGAGTCGCTCTGGTCTTTATCATGACTCGTCTCGGTTCAGGAGTTCTTCATTACAACACTGATGATCAGGAAAAACATTTTGAGTCACTGTTTAAGAGAAACTCTCTGATTCCAGGTTCTGACTTTGAGTTGCGGACAAGACAAAACATTTTTTAGACCAAACAACTGATCGGTTAGTCGAGAAAACGATAGATTGATTAATCAACCGTGAAAATACAAGTCGCTGTAGCTGTTTGAGGTACCAAACTGTTGAATGTTAAATCTGTGACTTTATTATAAAGTATGAAGTGAACTGTAAACTGGATAAGATAAAAAAAAAAGTAGATCATCAGAACACCAAACAAATCATTTCGAGCTCCTCTCTACCTCAAGTCTGACTTTCTAAGAGGAACATTAATTACGTGAACAAAATATTATTCCATTTGGGTCAAAACTCAAAGATTTATTGCTGAAAGTTTTCTCAACTTTTTCATTTTAACAGAAAATGAGCATAAATCACTTCTTAATGGTGAAAACAGTCACGTAGAAGAACCCAAAAGTCATACGTGAGAAACAGTAAAGACGTCTTACAGAGTTTATTAATGATTATGAATATAAAATACAGATATTGAATGTTCTTAAAGTACCTAAAGTAATTTTCTGGCAATAAATAAACTCCATTTCTACTTCTATTTAACATATAATCAGTGTTAATTGATCTGATTGTATTAGAAATAAACCACTTTGTCTGTGATGCATCTCAGAAGGGTTGAGCTTCTGAAAGGACCTAAATGAAATAACCTGAATCAGCTGGAACACGCTGAGTATTTCTGCTCCCTGATTGGTCGGCTGCCACCAGAGCTCCTTCCCGCAGACCTGAGTGGGCTGCAGAGAGTTTTTATTACGGAGGATATAAATAGATCTTCTTCTCAGCAGCAGTGTGTAACGTTTACTCTCTCCATGGTGCTGATTTCATTCAGTTCGCTATGTCCTCCTCCTCTCCTCCTCTCCTCCTCTCCTCCTCCTCCTCCTCCTCCTCCTCTTTACTGAATGATGCTCTGCCTCTTTTGTTTCCTCTGATGACACACGAGTGTGCAGACTGTCGCTTCTTTTGTCGCACCTCGGGCCCGGCGAGCCTCTCTGACTGTGGGAGGACCGGAGATGTGAACCATCTCAACAAGTGTCTGACAACACGAGGAGACGTTCAAGGACTCTGGCTGACTCATCTTCCAACCCACGTCATCACGTTTTTGCATCACAATCCACTGACGTGAATCTGTGTCTTATGAATAAATTCAAGGAGCGGATGAAGACGTGAGAAGTAGAAATATATGTTTTTATTGGAATATAATAATCATACAGTTACATACAAAAAACAGAGTTTGAGCGCACTGGTCCAGCCAGGTGCGCCGTGAGAGTATAACCCCTTACATAATACGACATTGCAGCATACTACTACAATTGGTTTGTGAGAAGGCTCGAGATTCATTGAATCTGACACCTCTCGGGTTTGTGTTGCTTGCTGGATCTCAGCACCAGCTGCAGGTCGCTGGTGAAGCTCGGCCGGCGCGCCAGAGGGTCCGTGGCGGCGCAGGGCGCGCCGAGCCCCCGCGTCCGCCTCGCTCCCCTGCCCCGCTGGCCGATGCACATGGACTGGTAGGTGAGGATGGAGACGAGCTGGTGCCGGGACGGGCTCGTCTCAACAGGCAGTCCACCGAGAGTGGCGAGGGCCCTGAACGCACCTTCCAGCCCGGTGCCGTCTTTGGCCGAAGTTTCGAAGAAGGAGACGTCCTCGCCGAGCGTCTCCTCCACCTCGGAGCGGCTCACGGCTCCCGGCGCCTCCAGGTCCGCTTTGTTCCCGCAGATCACTGCCGGAACTCTCGCGGGATGTTTGAGTTTGAGTAACTGCGCTTTGGCAGCTCTGATCTCGGTGAGCAGCGCGCAGACTTCATCGAAAGAGTTTCTGTCATCCAGACTGAAGACGAGCAGGAAAGTGTCACCTGGAGGAAAAACAAGAAGAACATTTAATGTCAAAGTTTAAGGACACAATTCTCATAATCTCGTGTTTCTTTACACACATTTATGTCAAATTCAGTCCAGAACCGCTCGGTCTGTCTCACCTGTCAGGATGGAAAGCCTCCGCTTCGCAGGGAAGTTCCGCTCGCTCGCCGCGTCCAGCAGATCCACCTGATACGCTTCTCCTCCAATGTGGAACAGCTTCCTGTGGAAGTCCTCTGCTGTGGGCTCGTAGCTCTCTTCAAATTCGTTCCCCAAGAACCTCCTCAGGATGTTGGTTTTACCCACTTTGGGAGCGCCGAGCACCACCACTCTGTGACAGTTCCTGGGCTTGGCCAGTCCCAGCTCCAGCAGGTCCACGGACCTCTTCGGGAGCCGATCCGTGGACAGCTGCCTGTTCCCAGAACTCGAGGATCTGCTCGCAGCCGCTCTCTTCTCGTGCTGCCTCCAGCTCTCCCTCACCGTCTTGATGATGCCCATGCCCGCCTTGGATATGCTTGAGACTTTGGGGTGCTGCGTGGCCGGAGGGAGCGCTGCGCTCTGGAGAGCTGGGTGCGTAATGCGTGACTGCCCGGTGAGAGAGTCGAACATGTCCAGGATGCCATCAACGGGAAGGTGGAACTTCTCAGTTGTGTTCATCTCCGTGTTCTGTCAGAGACACCGAGAGGCGATCAGAGATCTTACCAACCCAGCTGCTTCTCCATGTGTGCGCCGAACCAGAGCCGGGCGCGCTCTCTTATACACCCACGGCGCCTGCGTCACCGGCTCCTCTCGTCTCACCAAGAAGAGGACTCTCCTTTTATAGAAGCACAAAGCAAAACCACAAAAAAAAAGCGCACAACAGCAACATAAAAGTGACTGCTGGACGGTTCTGGAGAGGAGTTTGTTCAACTTTTACTAACCAAATTGATCCAAATCAGCCTGAACATTCAAAACATCCTGATGTGCGGATTAAATGTTGTGTTCTGTCTATTTTTAGCGCCTCAGGAACAGGTGTTTCTGTCTCATTATGGATACATGGATGGATGGATTGACACATAATTGCACACATCCCTGTAGTCATGGACACTGGAGGTCTGCGCACTAATTAACCGTGTTCATCCTCTTCTCCTCCAGCTTCTTCTTTTAAAATCTATTTTTATGTTTCCCACACGGTGTTTTCCTGCGCGCCTGCACATCTCTGACATAACTTGTGCGTTTGGGAATTTAAGCCGTTCAGGAGCTGCAGGACTCACGATGTGCTGGCTGCAGAGACAGCTCACTCTCTGCCGATGAGTCTTCAGCATCTGCAAAGACGTCGATATCAGGCCACCAAGTGATTTCCTTGGATCTGGTGTGAAGGTTTTGGAAGGAGAGCACGGTGAAAGCTGAAGAATCCTGTCTTCACCTGAACACTTCAACAGAAATCTGCCTGTCAGTTCATGCAGGAGTCAAAACATGTTGTGTAACTGCAGCTTCTTCTCCATCAAGCCCTCCTTTTCACAAACCAAGGGCGCCTCTGAATGGAGAGCCCACATAACACATTTCTTCCTGGAGGCCTTGAGAATGAGTTGGTTACATAAAAAGTTTGATTTCCACGGAGCGTTTAACCTCATTCCAACACACCACGAATACCATCTGAAAACCATGTTTTGATGGAAACTAGAACGGAGAGACATTTTCTTTTGTGTGCCGTTCTGATGGAAAACCTTCACAGCTGACCTGTTTTTTGCATAATCCACTTGAATAACTGTTGACTATGTAACTTTCTGCAAACTACTGATTCAAACTTTACATTTCTTTACAAAATAAACGCCGTTAGGATCACTTGGTAAGGATCAGGAAACGATGGTGTTTCAGCCACAAATGTCCAGACGGCACATCAAAAATACCTTGTTTTTCAACTGTTAATGTCCCAAATGTTTTCTTGTTTTCAGCTGCAAATGAAGTTTTGTCAGAAATACCCGGTTTAAATCTGCGAATGTTCCTGACATCTCCTCAAAAAATACCTGTTTTTTAGCTACAGATGGTCCCGACATCTCAAAACGACCCTTGTCTTCTTCTGCAAAAGGACCCAATATCTCATGAATAAAACACCTGGTTTAAAGCTGCAAAACGTCCCGACATCTCAAAAGTAATACCTAGTTTTTGGCTACAAATGACCCCAATGTCTTATCAAGAAATACCTTTTTTAAAGCTGCACATGGTCCTGACATCTTGTCCAAAATACAGTTTAAAGCTGTCTGCATCTCATCAAACAACCCGATCTGTTGCCGTTAATCAACTGGAAAAAGTCCCAACGTGTCGTTGAAAAACATCCAGTGGATTGAATCCTCACTTCAGACGTCACAGTCAGCTCATGCACTTGTAATCTGAGCATGATGTGGTTCTATGATTGCAGAAATGTTGACAACAGTTTGCGGAAAGAGCACCAAGAACAAAACACCTTCAGAGATAAATAAAAACTTACGCTGTAACGTTTGGGGTCACTCAGAAACGGCTGATTTTAAATGTACAGTGTGTTCTTTTCCTCTTCCTTTTCAAAAACTACATTACCCACAATGCAGCACTTTAATGTGTACAGTTGTATTTTAATTAACTGACGCCAACGTCAACAAAGCAGGATGGTTGCTGCTTCACCCTGATGGAGGTCTCGGTCTCTCCTCTTAGTCACGGTGACGGCGTCACACACGCTGTCATTCACTGATTCACCGGCTGCTGACGGGACTAAATATAGAAACAACTTTCACGTTAATGTCGAACGGTTTAGTTTATATTTACGGGAACGATCGAGGCGAATGAACAAACATCGTCAGGCCGTCAACTCATCACGCGCTGCAGCATCACCAGAGATGTCACATTAACCGGATCACGCTTCAGCTCATCACAGAGTTTAAAAAGAGCTTTAGAGATAAAAAATCTGTCACGTTGTTGATTTAAAAGCTGCTTTTTTTCACTGCTTCTTTAACTGGACCATCCGGATCATCTGAGGCTGGAAGCAAACTTTTCTGTTTGCCTTCTACGCTACGGAACTGGGATCATCTTTTTATCTTAACTATCACTTTTATTCCCCGACTTCAGCTCGTCGTATCTCATATTTACCGCCCGAGCACCCTTTTGTTTCTCTAAGTTCAGACAAAAAGTGCATGTTTAGCGACCTGAACAAACCCTGAAACTCACCAAACTCTGCACACGCGTCACGTCTGGTGAAAAATGTTCTGATTCGACATTATCGTGTTGTGGGCGTGGCCAGAGGCTCCACATCGCCCCCTCACGCCGCGTCACGTGACCACAAACCTGTGATCTTCATGAAATTTGCAGGACTCGTAGTTAACTTGGTTTACTTCTGCAGGGGATTGGGAGGGTTATTAAAAATGTTTGTTCCAATACAGTTACTTATTTAAAAAAAGGATTCAGTCGTGTGATCGAGGTAAAACTGTCAGCTTTGTTCGCTTTAATGTCTTAATGTTTTAGTTTTGATTAGTTTCTGTGTCTCTGAATGGTTCCATACGAATAAACTTACATAAGTGAGGTTTTATTCGACTGAAGGATTTCAGATCTCAACCTTTAGATCTATAAACCTCGTTTCAAACTGAGTTCTTACTGATAGAAAATAGAAAACTGGACCTGAAATAAATCCAAAAGGCGTTTTATTCTCCTCAGCTCGCGTCAGTCATGTCAGATTTTTCTCTGAATGCTTTTTTTTCCACTCTCACTTCACCTGTTTGATGTCAGCTAATACAATCCAAGCCTCAATAAGCTCTCTGAATATAAATGTACATGTTTTATAATGATCACAGCAAAGAAAAGAGTATATTATATATATTAAATATGATCTTAACATGTAAACACAACAACTACATGAACTGAATAATCAAAGTCTTGACATGAGACAAACATGGAGGACTCGTCACAGTTGAAACAAGATTGTGATGAAACAAAAATATGTAAGTCGCAAACTGATAAGTGGTCCTGTGTGGACCCTCCAGAACCTCAGAACCTCAGAACCTCAGAACCGGTCCTGGTGATCTTGAGCTTTACACATTAGATCCACTAGAGGTCAGCAGAGAGACACACGTGAAGTTTGACAGAAACGTGACACACATTCAACTGGTTTTACATTGACTTTAGATGTGTGTGACACACACACACACACACACACACACACACACACACACACACACACACACACACACACACAGGGCTGTGACGTCACCCTCTCTCTCCTCCCCCTCACCCGCATGTCCCCCCTGCACTGACCTCATCAGGCCTTTGTTGGGAAACAAAGAATGTTCAGGCATCTGTTTTCAGGAGAAATAAAGACAGAGAGGAGGAGGAGGAGGAGCACACACACACACACACACACACACACACAAACACACACACACACACACACACACACACACACACATATATATCAAGTCTGATGTGAGATGATAAACATGGAGCTGCAACAAGTTGACTGGAGTATAAAGTGCTGTGAGAGAGTTCCACTGGGCTCGCTGCACTTGTGATTCCTCCTCATTGTCTCCTGCAGGAGTCGTGGCTCTGTTGTTTCAAGGTGGAGCTGGTATTTCCTGTATATCCTGCTCGGTCAACCCGCCACTCGACCCGCAGCGTTTTCCTCCAGCGTCTCCTTCAAGTCAGAAGCTCAGTTTTTTAAAAAACCCCTGCCGTCATGACACGATCCTTCTCTTTCCAACACGAGACCTGAAGCTGAACGATCGATTGAATCCGAGCCAACGTTAAAAAGAAAAATACAGAACAGAGATTTCCCCTGTTTTCTTTTTTGGGGGCCTTTGTGTGTGATGCATACGGATGTGATTCAGACAACAGCCCATTAGTGCTGATAAATAAGTAAAGATAAGTGATGAAGCTGCTGAAAAAGGAAGTGCAGCTGGTTGCTGAGGCCCTCTGGGAGAACACGGTCACTCAGTCTGCCAGGAAGTGTTGCAGGGATCACTGGTACCTTCACACACACACACACACACACACACACACACACACACACACACACACACACACACACACACACACACACACACACACACCTTGTTTTTACCTTCTCACTGCAGCATCCGTCTCTAATATTCAGATATCACATCACATACAAACTCGTCCTTTAGTTAAACTTTGTGATAAACATCATTAATAAACAGTTATTTCACTGCAAACTGTCAATGAAATCCTTTAAAAACCTTGTTTGCAACTTCAGATGTTGTTATAATCTAAATGTGTATACGGTGTTTTGTGATGTGGCCGAAAAATATTGTGATATTATTTAAAGTTAAAGAAAAAAAGAGATGAGAACTTAAAAAATAACCACGGTCTGTCATAATTATGAGACAAACAAGTCAAATTAATTGAATAATTAAATAAAAAGTCAGAATTATTTGCGTTTTAACACATAATTATGACTTTTTTATTTCATAATATTGACTTTATATCTTAAAACTTTGACTTATATCCCTTTATAATGACCTTTTATCTTGAAATTCTGACTTTCTGTCCCGTAACTTTGTCTTTTAACTCGTGATTTTGACTGATTATCTCAACATTTTGCCATTTTATCTCATAATTATGACTTTTTACTTCATAATATTGCCTTTCTATCTCTTTATTATGACCTTTTCCTCATAATTGTGACTTTTTAATCTGAAGATTTTGACTTTCTGTCCCATAATTTTCCCTTTTAACTCATAATTTTTACCTTTTATCTGAACATTTTGGCTTTTTATCTCAAAACTTTGACTTTCGATCTCATAATCTTGATTTTCTATCATGATTATGATCTTTTCTCACCACGATCACGTAATCTTGACTTTCAGACCCAAAGATTCAATTTTTGTCCCATACTTTAATTTTTCAACTCATAATTATGACTTTTTATTTCATATTATTGCCTTTCTATCCCAAACTATCGACTTTATATCCTTTTATTATGACCTTTTCCCATAATTTTGACTTTCTATCTGATAATTCTGACTTTTTAATCCAAAGATTTGTATTTTCAGTCTCTTAATTTGGAGTTTAAAACAACATTTTGGTTTTTCATCTCATAATTATGCATTTCTATCTCATAAATGTGGTTTTCTGTCTCATAATCTTGACTTTCTATCACCAAAGATCGATTTTCTGTTCTATAATTTCTCTTTGCAACTCATAACTTTGTCTATTTATTCGTGATTTTGACCTATTATCTCAAAAATTGGCTTTTTATCTCATAATTATGATTGTCTATTCCATGATCATGACCTTTTCTCGCATTTTTTGTCTTTCTGTCTCATAATTATGACTTTTTATCTCATAATTTTGACTTTAAACCCCAAAGGTTCAACTTTCTGTCCTATAATTTAGATTTTCAACTCATAATTTTGACTTTTTATCTCACATTTTAATTGTTTTCCTCATATTATCGCCTCTCCATGTTAATATTCTTTATTAATGAACTGCTCTTTTATACCTGTACGAGTATAATATGATTATTGAGTCTCACCTGCTTCTCAGCTGCTCTCCAGCAGCAGCAGCAGCAGCAGCAGTTAAAGGGTTAACAAAGTCTGACTCTGCATGCACCGAGCAGCCCTCCCTCCCTCTCCATCCATTTTTACTGTGTGAGTGTGTGTGTGAGTGTGTGTTTTTAGGGGGGCCTGTGCCATCTGCAAGCCCAGAGGATTTGTGATCCTCTCTCACACACACACACACACACACACAGACCAGTAAAGTTTCATAACCGATCCCAGCGCTGCGCTTTTCTCTCCGGGACTTCGCTGCGGGCGCGCACGGCTCCTGCGCGGCGCTTCCCTCCGAGCTTCGAGCACCTTTTTCCGGACTCTTGTTGTAGCTCATGCGGGATATGTCGAGAGGCGGAGGCGTTTTTCTTCCTCCACCCGAAGCCTCCCGGAGTTGTTGGGACCCCGCTGACGCGCTATGACATGACGGTAAGAGAGCGGAGAGGCTGGACGGGGACGATTTCAGGGATCCAGCGTTTCTGGATCTTTATTTAATCGAGGTTTTCAACTTTTTTCTGGTGAAAGTCGAGGAAACATCGCTGAGTCACGGTCCTCCTCTCACTTCACCTCCCCGGCCGTCCCGTTTGACGCAACGTGTGTGTTGATCATGGCCCCTGGTCGTCCTGCGCCGGGACACACACACACACACACACACACACACTGACACACAGGGCAGATAAGTTCTTTCATCCAGCTGTGGTGTGTGTGTGTGTTTCCCCACACATCTGTATGGTAACAACACACCTGGGAGATCAGTGCGTGTAGCACACATTAGGCCTGATCTGGGAGCAGCTTACACTTTGTTCCTTTATAGATAAGAAGGAGGGAGAACACTTTACACTGGATTATCAGAAATATGTGTCATTAGTGTGTCAACAAGTCAAGGTGAGGAGTTTAATCCAAAACTGTGTGAGAAGCTGATGGAATGTGTGTGTGTCAGGATTCAGTCTGACTGATTTGTTCCTCCCAACATTAATTAATCTTCATTCTGTGTGTGATCACAGCGGTGGATTAGATTAGATTACACGTATATTCTCTGTAAATCTGTCTTTAAAACCTACTTTTCAGCCACAGGAAGCAGCAGGGAGGGTTTACGGGTCTGAATGGGTTCGGTCACCTGACCCACTCACATTTAGTCTCTTAGCACCACTTAACAGTCTATTTACAGCACAGGAAGCTTCTCATGTACGACTTCATGACATCGCAGGACAATTTAGTGCCGTCATCTTTTATTCATAGGGTGAGATGGACGGATTTACTCCGGGCACACCTTATTATTTAGGAGCCCCCCTTTAATTACTTCATTAGTGGGAATATATTTGAGCTAATCCAGTAATGTTGTGATAATCATACTTTAAGAAACGTATATTTAATGTTAAGTCGGGTTAGAAATGACATTTAAACATTCAAATCAAGTTCTTTACCAGATATTATTTTAGATTTTTGTATTTTAATGTCTGATATGTATGTGAATAAGTATTTTAAACATTATTTTAAGTAGGCAGCAGTTTCCTCTTGTGTCTTTCTGCCCCATAGTGGCCAAAAAATAGGTGTTTTTGTTGCAAAAACAAACGTTGACGATGAACCGTGATGTTTAAAAATGAAAAGCTGATATTGTGTTAATAACACGTACGCACAGCAGTGTTGTTCGAGTAATTTATGCTTGAATTTCTACGGTTTGTCCAAGAATATAAGTATATAAAAGAAATAATGATGCAACAAGCAATTTTGAGTCTCATTCCCAGGTTGTCCAACACTGGAGAACTGGGTTGGTACGGTGGCCCTGAGGGTCAAAACACAACAAGCTTTTCAGAAAACAACAGCAATTTTTGAAAAACAAAACATTTCACGATGGAACATTTCAGAATGTTGTTTTTTTTCCAAAAGTATTGTTGTGTTTTGACCTTCAGGGCCACCGTAGTCCACCGACCCAAAACATTTCTCTTTTTGACGACCTGGAAATCAGAATCAACGGTAAGAGGACCTTAAAGTAAAACATCTCAGTGTGTGTAACAGTAACTAACGTTGATCCGTGTCTCAAACTATGGATTGGTAGGTCCTTGAATTGGCCTGGAAAGGTCTTGAAGATTTAGACTAAAACGTTCCTGCCAAAAACTGAAATATTAAACAAATCACAGTGTGAATTTTCATCCGTTATGAAGCTGTAGACACGGCAGATACACACCAGCCCTCTGAAAGCTCTCATCTCAAGCCTCTCTTTTAATATTTTGGATTTGCTTACTCATGACAGCACTCGACTGTTGTGAAGTGAAGGGATTGATCGCTCCTCAGTTGTTAGTTACACAGGTAACAGAACGATCTGGGAGTGTAAAGTTATCAGCTACTGATAGGACGCACAGTCCAACGTTCAGGACACAGTGATAGCGCAGATACTGAACTGTAACGTGAAACCGTTTGGATATTGAAAGTAAAATGTAACAGCGAGGTTTAAGTGACTCAGCCGGACTGCGGTGTGTGTGTCTGTGCCGGAGTTCGGCTGTTTCGTGGGTCTTCCGATGCTTTGAAGGCCTGCTGCTGCTGCTGCGGTGATGTAATCAGGTCAGAAAAACAGGAGAGGTGGAGCCCCTCCCTGCTGCCTGATAACTCAGAGAGGTAAAACACAGATTCTGGTGCCTGAGTCTGGAGGTAACGTTCGCTTTACAGGGAAGGGAAACGGTTATTAATACGAAACTGCTCATTGTTTACTCAGGAAGGGATCTTCTCAAGTTGTGTCTCAGGGAAAAGCGAGCCCAGGTGTTAAGTTTCACGTCACGTGAAGGCGCATCGAGAGCTGTTTATCGTTTCATCAGAACACAGTTACTGCAGTGAAAGCTGCAGAAGAAGCAGCTCCGGCATTCAGACGTTTACTTCCAGCGTGTAGCAGTGAAGTGTGATCACTGTCCGATCAATACAAGCAGAAGTGGGGCTTGTTCCTAACTTTATATTCTGCCGGGTAACAAAACTGAAAAGTATCAAGTTTTAAGTCGTGAAATAAATGTGGTGGAATAAAAAGAACAATATCCCTTTACAGCCCTGTTGCAAGAATACATGTTGAGGATGTACTGAGTGTTTCTGCAAACCACAGCAAGTTAATGTTTAAGTTTTACTCTTCTGGTTAGGTTAAGGCAAAAGAGCCACTTGGTAAGGGTTAAGAAAAGATCGTGTCTCATGGAAAATATCGGGTTTGGCGCTTTAAACATGGCTGGAAAATCTCCCAGTGTCTCGTCAGAAATATCTGGTTTTGTCTCCACAAACACGGCTATAAATGTCACAACGTTCTTGTTTCAGAAAAAGGCAGTTTTGTTGGTGGAAATGTGGTTGGAAACGTCCCGACATCTTGTCAAAAATATCCGTTTTCGTCTCCACAAACTTGGCTTGAAATGTTCTGACGAGAACTATCCCAGAGGAACGATGCTCACAAATGTGGAAACATAGTCTTGAACAGTGGTCACTGGCTTGGTAGTGCTTTCGCTGCGATGCCACCACCATCTCCTCAACTTCCTGATAGGAAATCTACATTATACATTAATATTTAACCTAAGAATTGATCCAATGAACTGTAAACAATCTTCCTTTCCTTCCCAGCAGGAACACACTTGTGGACGTCACTGAAGTTTCCAGCTGAACTGACCTCTAACGATCCACCTTGCCTGAGGCGACGCAGTGGGCTGGCCCGCTGTTAGACTTTAGCCCGTTTTTTTTTGCAACCTGTGAAACACGACTGCCATCATGCAGACGTCATCGCTCCGCCGGCAGATGAAAAACATGGTCAACAACTACACGGAGGCCGAGATCAAGGTCCGAGAGGCCACCTCCAACGACCCCTGGGGTCCTCCCAGCTCGCTCATGTCAGAGATCGCGGACCTGACCTTCAACGTGGTGGCCTTCACCGAGGTCATGGGGATGATCTGGAAGCGGCTCAACGACCACGGTAAAAACTGGCGACATGTTTATAAAGCTCTGACCCTGATGGACTACCTGATCAAAACGGGCTCTGAGCGCGTGGCCCAGGAGTGCCGGGAGAACATTTACAGCGTCCAGACGCTGAGAGACTTCCAGTACATAGACCGAGACGGCCGCGACCAGGGCGTGAACGTCCGGGAGAAGGCCAAGCACCTGGTGGCCCTGCTGAGGGACGAGGAGAAGCTGAAGAAGGAGAGGAGCCAGGCTCTGAAGACCAAGACGCGCATGGCGGGGGTCACCAGCGGCTTAGGCTCTGGATCTGTGCCTCCTCCGTACCCGGGTCGTCGCAGCAGCCAGCCAAGCCGGGGCAACGTGGACGAGCACGGTGTGTGCAGAGGCTCACCATCGTCCTTTTACTGTGAGTAGCAAGTTCTTGAGGGTACACAATGTAACTAAGTACCTGTACTCAAGTATAATTTTGAGGTTTTACTTGACACTACAATCTGGGGACAACTCTGAGCCCTTGATGCTAATGTCAGCCAGCATGCTACTGTTGACAGAAACTTAATATCTCGACTCAGGTTCTCGTTGAAGAAAAGAAAACCTGTGTTGTTGTACAACATGTTAATCTCCACTTTGTCTTCTAGCCCTTGAGGCTAACATTAGCTAGCGTACAACTGTTGACATAAACTTAAAGTCTCCCCTTCCAGTTCTCGCTGAAGAAAAGAAAATCTGTGTTGACTTCAGACTCGTTGAACATTCTGCTTCTGTTTGGTTTTCTCACTAGCTGTGTAGCTAAAGTTGTTGCAACATGCTAATCTCCACTTCTCGCCCTTGAGGCTAACATTAGCTAGCATACAACTGTTGACATAAACTGTCTTCCCTCCAGTTCTCACTGAAGAAAAGAAAACTCGTGTTGACTGCGTCTCTTCACTCATCCAGACTGACTCAACAGGCGAATCTCAATTTTGTTTTATGTCTCCGTCTCCGTGAGAACGTGTCTTGTGTCCAAATTGCATTAAATCCAACACTGCACTTCCTTTGGTCCTCAGAAACAAACCTGCCAAGTTTGAAGCAGATCAGATAAACAGTTCTGGAGATATGCGAGCCGCAGACAGACAGACAGACAGAGATTCTTACTTAATAGATAGATTGATAATTCAATTTTATCTACAATTGGATAAAAATGTTTCACTTCCTCCAGAGTGATATTTCAACATGATACTCTTTGTTTTTACTCAGGGATGACTTCTGGTTACTTGTTACAACACTGCTCACCTGAATGACACCTGAGTATTTTACTTGCCACGTGACATATCATTTGTCAGGAATGTTCACCTGACAAGATCACAAGCTCGTTCCGTCATGAGTTAATTTGAAGTAACACAATGAACCACATTCCTTAACTTGTCAGTTTATCGATCAACCTCAGATTTGATGACAGTAAAGAAGAAAAGAAGCAGTCCGTTGAATATTTCTTTTAATGTATCATTGACGTTGAGGCTATTTTAATACCAAAAAGCTTATTTCCAACTTTTCAACCCTCGTAAGAATCAGTAAAACTGCTCGGTCTTTCTGGTCCTCTGGTGCTTCGGTAGAAAGTATTTCGGTTTTGCTCTCCGCTGACGGCCGGTCATCTGCATTCCTTTCATTCTGCTGTTGACAGTCACGTCAGCTAAACTGGATTCACAAAAGAGAGGAGGCCCTGTTTGTGCTTTCCTCAATCTAACGTGAAACCACAGCTGGCTGCCATGTTTACTTGCGGCGGTACAACGTGTTGCGCTCCTGCAGAGATGTTGGTTTGGTGGCCAGATGATATAATAGCCCAGCGATCCCTCTGCGAGTGTGTGGACGGGTTAAGAACTGTGATGTCAGCTCAGAGCATCAAGTAGATGTATGTGGTTCAACTACAGCTGCTGCGTAACATACACTTTGGTATTTACGTGGTCTGTGTGGTGTTTATTTAAAGGTATTAGTTCAGTAGCAGCGCTGTGGCTTCTTCAAGGCTCCTGTCGCTCTGTTAGACTTTGATGTCTGAGGTCTGTTGATCATGGCGTTAGCAGAGACGAGCCCTCAGGTGGTATCTGACTGTTTTACCACCACTCGGTCCAAAAAAAAGGCTGTTTTTCCTCCAATAAATTTTCCACTTGATTCTCTTCCCTTGCATACTTCTGTGGGCCGGAGTCTGTGCCAGTGGAAACGTGGCAGAGAGCGATGCTACAATGGGAGCTTGGTTTGTAACAGGCGGGCGAGAGATATACATCCGATAACACCGCAGATTATTAAAGTTTAAAGCCTCAGCCCCGAGGCGCCGATGCTGGATAACAATTGCACACTCTGAATATCAGCGAGTAATTAAAATCACTTGGTTGTTATGCAGAATGCTTTAAAACCGTAGATGACAAAAGAGGTGTGCTGCAGGTTTTACATACCGTAAATATGCGTGCAACTGCAGCATTTGCATTTTTTCCGCTACGCTGCACAACAGCAGACCGTTGTCGAACTCAGTTGTGTCCGACACTAGTCTGGAAGACAAGTCCAAGTCCAATATCCAACGTGCACCAGTATAATGTGGACACTTGATGCCTGCAGTGGACGTACACTGACAATGGACTTGCAGCCAGAAGTTAAAGGATAATTTCACCCAAAAATGAAAGTTTAGGGGAAGTTCAGTGATCCACAAAACATTTCTAGAGCTTCATAGAAACATAGGGTTCAAACCAACTGAAGCACAGGAGGACCTGTTTTAAAATATAGCACACACCCCATCTGAAGTTAGTCCTGAGCTTGACCGCGTGTCAAGGGTTTAATAATAAAAATGTAAATAAATCACATGCGATGGAGCCATTAGATTTGCATTTAAATAATCCATTGGCATAGACCGGCAGGATAATTTAACTCTTTTGTGGAAAAAATCAGACTAAAGAGTGTTTTACATTCTTCAGACATGTCTGGGGGAGATCTTGGTGGTCTCTCTGACTCTGAGAGTCCAGGACCGGCACATGGTTGGTGTGTTTTGGAGAAGGCGTCGGTGGGGGTCAGGAGGTTGGCAGCAGCTAATTGCCGGCAAACATTCCAGCTCAGGCGGGGCATATTGAGAGGCAGCACAGTGGAAATGATCGGTTTCTGAGACCCGACATCGCCAACGTGTGGCCTGCTGCCCTCTCTTAGCCCCGTGACCGCCAGCCTGGCACCCAGACTGGTAGACCGCCAGCTCCCTCCCATCCCCATCCCCCTCCCTCAAACCTGGACCTGAGTCCTGGAACCCACCCAGACGATTCGGGGTAATAAGGTGGGCCCCTCTCCAGCCCGTCCATTCCTCTTCCCCTCCACCACCCTAACTCTCCACACAGGCGCACCATTGTTCTCAGTGCAGGCAGAATTAGGCAGACCGTGGCAAGCGATGCCAGCAAAGGCCTGAAACAACGGGCCATGGAAATAAATTTACATGCACAAACAGTGCCAGCTTGTTTCTGACCTTAAATATCAGTGTTTCTTTCTTTGTTTTCCATCATATTCCCATCTGTGAATGGTCCCGTCTTAACACCCAATCACCCTTTTTCTTTTTCTATCCCCGCAGCCTCCTCTTCCTCTCCCCGAGTCGCTCCAGACCTGGAGCAAGCTCGACCCACAACCAGTGGGGAAGAGGAGCTGCAGCTGCAGCTGGCCTTGGCTATGAGCCGAGAGGAAAGTGAAAAGGTACGTCTCACAGAGATAACACACACACACACACACACTGAGCACACACAAGCCTCTCATCTTACAGCACATGCTCCCGACAGAAAGAGGTTTCTTAGCGGCCCTGCTGCCGACATGTTATGTTTGTAACGCAGTCGTAAAACATTTAACGGCTCCCACGCACTGGATGGTGGTGAAGCACTCCCGCTGTCCGTCTCTACTGGGCCACCATTTCCCAGAACCTTCAGCTGAAAGCGATATCATCAACTCTGTCCGCGATGTGGTCAGTAATGGCACTTTGACCAATCAGTGTCAACGAGGAGCTCTCTCGCTGGCGAGCGAGTGAAAGAGTGAGAAGCCTGACAGGATGTGCACATTGATCTGCTCCCGAGCGCCGCACAGCCCGCCCCCCGTCTCCATGGCAAGGGCAGCTGTTGCCCTCTGTGACTCCCGTCAGCTACTGTGGGAATATATTAATGCTGGGCAGTTTCCACTCATGTGATCAAACCTATACGCTGTGATTTTAATGATCAAACTGAGATCCAAATATTAGATCTCCTCTCTTCTTAAATCATCTTCAATCGTTGTATTTCACAAACCAAGCGTGCTTTTACCTCCTAATCCTTCCTGCTTGACCCTAGCCACCTCCTACAGTGGACATTGACGAGCAGACCCAGCTCCAGATCGCTATGACTCTCAGCAAGGAGGAGGCCATGAAGGTACAAGTATGCTGGGACCAGGGATGACCCTTCCTTTGCATCCTTCGCCCTTTAACACCTCTCTTCACTGAAACCAACCTCACGGCTCGGTCCGGAAACAGCTGCATGCTCTGTACTACTCACTCTCCTCACCCCTGAACTCAAACAGGACATGCACCTTTCTCCAGTGACTAATCCAACGAGGCTTCATCCTTCTGTTGCACTAACAACCAGATCTCTCCTTTTAGTTCCTGTTGAATGTGATGTCACACTCTGACCTCTGCTGGTGTGGTGTCAGGGAGGCGTGCGACCCCGTCACTCTGCCTGTGGAGGGGAACCTGTAGAGTTGCATGCGATGTACTGTGACGGTGTCCAAACACTATTTCCAACTTTGTGTACCGAATACTGACCACATTTTCCTCCCCTGTCAACACCGCCACAGCCGGCCCAGCCTGCACCTCCACCACTTGAACTGGATGAAGAAAGCCAGCTGCAGTTAGCCTTGAGCCTAAGCAAAGAGGAGCACCAACAGGTAGCTATGTTTTTCTGATTATTAATCCCACTGTTTTGTTTTGTTTTGCAAGATCAGCCCTTCTCCACTTCTGACTGGTTGCGTTTTTCTGTTGTTCTGCTGTTTTTGTTGCCGTTCTATACGATGGTAGTTTCCCTGGTAAACACACTGACCTCTGTGGCCTCTTGCCTGGACTGCCGCTGCTCCTCAACCTCCGAAGCCGTTCCTCACCATCGGAGTGTCTCTGGGCGAGAGAGAGCTGACAGACCGGGTGTCTACACAACTGGCAGCAGCTGGGCCCCTGTGGACACCTGTGCCGTGTTCCGATATCCATACTTCCCGTACTTACTATACTTAGTTTGAGTACTTAGGGTGTTCCGATATCGATCGCGGCGAAAAGAAGTGTACCTAAAGGACCCGGATGGTGCCCTCATAATGGCAAAAACGCTGAGTGTTTACGCACTCGATGGCCGCCATCTTGTCTACGGAGCGAAAGAAACGGAGCCAGGCAGAGGCACTCAGCTCGAAAACATTTTTTTAAATGGCTACCGAGACAACAGCGCCTGCAGCTCCCGAACCTTACAGATGTAGGATTGTAATTGTTAAAAAGTAAAGCCGTAGGTGTCTTTTGTTCACCGTACAAAGCGGGATGTTTTTGGCGGGTGACGAGCCGCGGCGGCTGTCGCAATCGTAATTTCCGGTAAGTGCACCACGAAGTATTAAATTTGGAACAACACTCACCTGCTGAAATCTGCGTACTTAGTAAGTACGGATAGTGTACTACGTTTAAGTGTACTCATGGAAGTATGAATATCGGAACACAGCATTGGCCTGTCTGCTCTGCCAAACTAGCCCAGAGACACTGCAGTTGGAGTAGCTGAAGAGGTTGGTGTGTTTACCAGGGGAACTACAGTTTAAAATCTACTGTACCATCGCTGGCTGCTTGTTTTTCAACCAACAGACACATCGAACATACAGTTTGGAAATAGCACGCTAGCTAGCTAAATTAGTTTCTCTGGCTTGCCAGCGATCATGTTTCTATCGATCCATTAACAAATTAATTTCCTTGAAATGGAACAGTTAGGGGATACAGGAAACTGTGTGGAAAAGAGGCGCAATTCCCATCACGTTGTTGCATTATCTCTGTCTCTCTTCCTGTCTCGCTCCGTCTCTTTGTCTTTTCTCTCTCTCGTGGCACCATCACACTGTAGCACAATAGATGTGACCGCAGTGATGCTCTGCTCTCTTTTCTCTTTGACCGGAGAATGTTCTGGTCCGTATTCCATTGCTCCCATCTATGTTGGCCTATAGGAAAAAAAGAAAAAAATTACAAGCAGGCTTTTGTGCTTGTGCGCGGTCGCTGAGTCATAAATATTGAATGACGTGGCAATATGGGAAATTTGCCGGAAGCTGTCATGCCCAAAAGGCGTCCATGTGTCTGTATCGGTTCACAGGAGCAGCTCAGCCGCCAAGGAGACGAGTCGATGCTCCTGAAAGCTCTGGAGGAGAGCAAACGTGAGATGGAGACTAAAGGCGGGGTATGAAATATTGGGGTATGGAATATCTCAATGGGGGGTGATGAAATATAACTGTACCTTGTAGTTCACATGCTTTGAGAACATGAACAGACAAAAAAGCTGTATGATAATAATGAATGTAGGATTATTGGGTCTAATCGGACCAATAAATACAAAAGCATCAGTGAGTTCTTTAGTTTCATACCGAACTGACACAGATTTCTTCCCGTTTATGTGGTCAGACCGCCTTCATGGACCTGGTAGATGTTTTCGCGGTGCCCTCAGATCAGCCTCCTCGTGACCCACGATGGAAAAACGCCCCACACCAGGCAGCTGCCCGCCTGGGGGGCACAGACCCCTGGGACTCCCTGGGTGAGCCTTCAGTTAGCTTAGCATGTAGAAAATTGCATTCATAAAAGCTGTAATCGAGGATGAACTTACAGCTTCGTTCTCTAAATTCACCTCTCTGTCACTAAAGAAGGCAGCACCGCTGCGAGAGGAGATCCAGCCTGGATGGCACCACCGACTTCGAACAGCCCCCCTCCACCATGGGAGCCCCCATCGGACCCCTGGGATGGTCCGCAGAACAACATCGCAAGCCTCAATGCCGCAGGCCGAGAATGGGCCTTCCCTGCCAACGCAGGTGAGAGTGTGTTGTGCATACATGCACTCATATCGCTCAGCAGAAGGTGGTTTGTTTCTTCTTTAAGTTACAATGACCCTTGAAGAAGTGAAAACAAAAGTTTTTTTTGGTTAGATAAGGAAATGCACACCGTATTTAAACCATTGTTTACCTTGAAAGCGATATACTGCTGCAACCTTATATGCATGTATATCAAAGTGTGCATAAAGAAAACCATAATTAATTCAAGGCAATTAATGACGGTGGTGAAATTGAGAATAAAACAGCATTTGATCAGTCGAGCGAAGCAGCAAGTCCAGGCCCATAAACCGTATCAGAGAGGAAAATCTCACAATAAGTAAATTAAATTCTGCTCTGGTGTGTTTACAGCCTCCTCGGGAGTCGATCCGTTCTCAGCGCCATCAGAAAGAACAGCACCCAGGGCACTTTCTCCTCGATCTGGAAGCCCCTCAGGTAAACAACACATTGTTTTCACTGTCCTCACTGCAGCTCTGTGAACCCCACGCACTTCAAACCTCAGCGTTTTCTATTTTTCCGCTGTTAGATGGGGATCTGTTTGACGAGGCCATGGATGGAGGTCAGGTGAATGTAAATGGGCGAGCGGCGGACAGCCCTGAGATGTTTGACCTGGCACGGCTCGGAGAAAGCCTGGCTGCCCCCAGCCCTCGTAAATGCCGGACACCTGAGACCTTCCTGGACCCCACAGCGGCTTCACTGGTCAACCTGGACGCCTTGATCCCAGTGAATCCTCAAGCCAAGACCACCAACCCCTTTCTATCAGGTATTAACTGTATTTAATGGCTCTTCATTTTCTTTTAGACCAGGAAAATGTGTAAACTACTGTACAGCAGTATAGTTTTGGCATTCTTGAAAGCACCAGTGGGGACTAAATGTACACAATTGTTAATATATTATCTGCCTATTAATTTATCAAGATACGTCTGTTTTAAATATCCTGCTAAAGCAAACCTAATTGTTTTTCTTTCTCTTTCTGTTCAGGCCTGACTGCTCCGTCAGCCACCAATCCATTCCAAACCGAGACGCCCAAACTGACTCTGAACCAACTGGGCGCCACCTCTTCGGCCTCCCCCGCCACATCTCTTCCGTACAGCGCCTCCCTGCCGCTGCCTATGAGCCACCAGCCTGCCAGCCTCCCTTCATCGCTCACTCACCCCACCCAGCCCGGGCTGGACCTGCCAGGGAACCTCCCCGAGCCCTTGTTGCCCTTCTCCACCTCAGTCAGCGCTGATGGATCACAGGCTGCACAGAGCAGTCAGAACCCTTTCTTATGAGGACCAGCAGAAACTGGAGAGAATATCTTAGAAAAAAAAACGGAGAATGCCTTTAGGTTACGCTCTTGAAATATAACTCTCACCGCAGACCGGACTGCAGCCCGGAGGACCTGTATGAAACCCTATTCTTAGTTGTTTTTATATTGTGGTATAATACAGTAACCCTTAGATTGATGCAAGCTGGTTCTGCTCTTCACTTTCGACTATCTCTCCTGCTCCTCTCCGCCATGAATGCAGTAACACCTTTATATCAGCAGCTTTTACTGTCATGCTAAACTTCTCCAAGATCACAGCTTATCGCAGCTTGACTTCAGATCATACCATCGTACACAGAAGCACAGTTTGATAATATTTTTGTCACTTCTCTTCGCCATAATTACCAGGCAGAACGTATTACAGCTTTTCAAGTAGTCAACGAGTCTCCTGCTCACTCAGCTCTTTGTGTCTGACTGGCTCAGAAGGCCACCGCTGCTGTCATAAACTCTGGCTCCAGAAAATATGGATTTCTTATAAGACTTGGAAGCGTGTCCAGTTCTGGGAAAAAGTTGCTGCATCAACATGGTTGTGGGGTTTCTGTTGGACGGGACCTGATGACAAACATCGCTGTACTCATGATTTTACTGTAGTGGAATTAATTCCTGGGGTTTAACTGAATGAAATCATAGTAGGACTGTACAATAAGTGCTCCTGGATTTACTATATGCAAGGCAACATTAGAACATGTATGACTCATGAGTTTTATTCATTGCTTGTGAACCACTGACTCTCATCAAATATAAGGGTATAATAATTAGAGCACTGCTTCGTTCTTCACTTGGGTTTGTTCTTCTGCATTTCCTCATTTCCAAATACATTTAATATGAAATCATCACAACTCAGGCACACACCCAGTTACAGTTACACTGTCCGTTGTGCACTTTATGCCCCCTTCTGGTAATAATTAGTTATTGCTGTGCTGCATCACTTCTATTAATCACTCAGACAGGACAATCACATCTAACCAGGGCTGCAACTTAGATTATTTTCATTATCCATTAATCTGCAGGTTATTTTCTACATTAATCAGTTAATCATTTGGTCTATAAAATGTCAGAAAATATTGAAAAATGTTTCCCACAGTCAAGGTAATGTATTTAAATTTCTTCTTTGTCATTCAGACACATTCAGTTTAATATCATATAAAACAGAGAAAATAGGATTTTCTGACATTTCTGCATGAAAGACTTATTTAAATACTAACAGCTTCTCTCTTTAACCAGTATTGTCAAAATATCAAAGTATTGAACCATGTGGATTCTGAACAGTTTGAATCGATGACCGAAAACCAGCTACGTTTTTACGCTCTCCTCTGCTGTAGATCCCACATCACCTGACCACTTCCAGAAGAAAATTAACTTATCTTTTACTAAAAATCAAAACTTTTATGCCCTCAAATGCATCAAGTGCAAGAGCTTATTTTATTTCAGAATAATCTGTCTGGAAGAGTAAAAGTGAACAGGATAAAATAATTGTTAACTGCAGGTAATACAGACTGTATAGTCGCCCTTACAAACATGATTAAACATTATACAATGTCAAAGATACAGCAGTGACATTTTTATCTAGCTGCGTCTTGCCGTTTTCTCAGTGAGTCCGACACTAAAACACGTCATCAAATCCTCTTTCAAATGTTGTATAAACAGTCTTCACACACGGAGGATCCTGACATCTGTTGTCACAAGGCTTCAAGTCATCATTTGAAGTCCTATGAGAGCAGCCACACTTCCTAAAGAAGAAGTGTGTGATAGTTCACTTGACTGTGATTGACTCCAGCCAGCTCAGCACCTCCTGAAGTCCCTCTCCCGAATGGGCGCTGAGTTCCAGTGTTGTGATTGGCTGAGTGGCAGACGCGATGATGTCATCCATTCTGAACAGCGACTTTATCTCTATAAGACTCATAGTGCAAGGCATGTCCCTGGAGGAGGGCGACAAGAAAAGCTAAAATTAGATAACGCACAATGAGGTGAATACATTTTGTGTTCAACCTGCTGATCCTGACTCATGGAGGGTTTAACACGTCACCTCTTGTTGAAGAGAATAAGTACGGAGACGCTGTGCAGAGGCTCAGCAGAGAGTACTGACAGCAGCTGGATACAGGAGGAGGACACCTGAGCAATGTTGGCTGAGTCCACCATAAACTGAAACAACACAGAAACATTCAGCCAGATAATTTTAATTTATTTATCTCATTCAAATAATGTTAATATCTGCTGTATGCACGAACATACAATGACAGAAGAGCAGTCTTTGAAGTATTTCGACCATATAGGGCCCATGCAGCCTCCCAGCTCTCTTAATGTCAACTTCTTCTTCTTCTTCAGCGTCAGGTCTGTCAGGTTGGTTCCTACCTGTGGAGGTTTGAAGAGATCAGAGGCATCACACAGATTAAACTTCTGTCTAATCAGAAAATGACTCCGCAAACGTATCAAAACCACCTTTCAAGATTACTCACTGTTGGAAGAGTAGAAGGAGGCGGCCCCAGTTCACCTGACCCGTTTAAATTGAGCTGTGAACAAAATCTGTTAAGTAAAATATCCACAGGAACCAGAGCTGTAGCATTGAGACACACATTTGATGAGATTTTCCCCATCTGGGAAGGTTTTTGCCCATTAGATAGTTAATTACAGAACATGTAAGCAAACCCATGATCAAAATACTCACACGTTCTGTTACTGAATGGAGTTATAATAAAGCTAACTAGTCTCCATTTTGTTGGGGACCCGTTAATTTGATAATTTAATACATTTTGCCAAGGCTACCAATGTATTACTTAAGCTAACGGTTACTACTAGCTAAGTACAAGTTACTGGGCTAAATTAGTCCGCTAGCTCCCAGTTTACAGCAGTAACGTTACTTTTTCTTAGTTTAAATCATCCCGCTGTGAATAAAAAGGATATTTTGAAGCCGTTTCAGCAGTAACGTTTTTCCGACACCGGTCGCTCCAAGAAGCAAACAAACGTCTTTGCTGCTCATCTCGGATTTGCCGCAGCAAGCATAGCGAAGCCAGTAGCATGTAAGCTAGCTGAAGCGGAGTCGCTTGGCACCATGGCGACGCTCACGTGACTGCGTTCCATCGCTGTGATAGGACGATGTAGACATCAATCATCTTGGTCTTGTCTCTGATTGGTTGCCACTCCACTCGCTTACATATACCGGAAGAAAACAAGCTCGCCATCCGAGAGCGAGAGTTCTGATTGGTTCACACCACGGAAACGGTCTAAAACGCCCCTCTAAACTACTGACACTGCAATTGCATTGACTGCGTTGCTGGTGTTGTCGCCCATATTACTGTACTGTAACTAGTTTTGGGGATACAAACATGGAAGCTAAGCTAAAGAAAGAGTTGGGGACAGCAATGCTGAAGGCAACTGGTCACTCAGGAGGTGGATGCATCAGCGAGGGCCAGAGTTATGACACTGACAGTGGGAGAGTGTTTGTGAAGATAAACCACAAGAGTGAGGTATTTATTTATCTTTTTTTTGTATATTATTGTATGCAAATGTCTCATATATGAACATATAGCGTTATGTTGTGCTATTAGTCAAGTCGTTCTGCAGGATTTGATCAAGGTGCTGCAGCCAAATTTTGTGCATGTAAACTAATGTGAATCTGTGCTTCTGCTGCTCATAAACTCAAATCCTTATTTTTTGTCTGCTTCGTTCAGGCCAAATTGATGTTTGATGGGGAGATGGCCAGTTTGGAAGCAATTGGAAAGACAGAAACCGTGAAAGTCCCCAAACCTGTGAAGGTGATCGAGCTGGACAGAGGAGGATGTGTGTTTGTGATGGAGCACCTGGACATGAGAGGTCTCAGCAAGTAAGAGCTGCCTCGTACAAGTTATAAGCATCAGCACCACTGTATGCAAGAATCGAACAGAGGGCAACAAAAATATATATTTGTTTTGTTCTGTTTTAATGATTTTAGGTACTCAAAGCACCTCGGAGAGCAGCTGGCAGATCTGCACCTGCACAACAAGAGACAAATGGAGAAATTGAATAAGGAGCAGCAGACAGTTGGTAATAACAAAACATTTTCTCATACTACACTAAATAGCAGTTACATGTGAGAGTTAATTGCTGGTTAGTAAAGATTTACTAACTTATTGGACTGAACACAGGAAAAGGAGCCGGGCAGTCTGAGGTGCCTGTTGTTGAAAAATTTGGCTTCAGTGTAACTACATGCTGTGGATATCTACCACAGGTAAAAAAATAAATCTATAAAACGTAGTACAGTTTTATAGTATGTGTCTTTTGAGATGTTTCAGTCACCTTTTTGCAATATCACTATTCTCTCTTTCTATATTTATCTTCTCAGGAGAACGAGTGGCAGGATGACTGGGTGGCGTTTTACTCCCGGCAGAGGCTGCAGCTCCAGCTCGACATGGTGGAGAAATCGTACGGAGACAGGGAGGCCAGAGAGCTGTGGGCCAAGCTACAGGTGCCCCCTTCCATCAGAAACAAAACTAGACACACATCTGTGTGATTCGTCTAAATATCTGGCTGTACAACCTTCGTGTCTTTCATTCACAGCTCAAGATCCCCCAGTTCTTCACAGATGTGGAGGTCGTCCCCGCTCTCCTCCATGGAGACTTATGGGGAGGAAACGTAGCGGAGTGCCCAGAAGGCCCAGTCATCTTCGACCCAGCCTCCTTCTACGGCCACTCAGAGTACGAGCTGGGTATTGCAGGGATGTTCGGTGGCTTCAGCAGCTCTTTCTACTCCGCCTACCATGAAAAGATTCCTAAAGCGCCCGGCTTTGCAAAGAGAAACCAGCTTTACCAACTTTTCCACTATCTGAATCACTGGAACCACTTTGGTGGTGGTTACAGAGGCTCTTCGATAAGGATTATGAAGGACCTGCTTAAATAACTGAATACACATACATTCGTAGAAAGCTCCACAGTCTTAAACTCATGCAAAGTATTATGTATATATTGACTGATGCTAGTTTGACCAAACACAGTGTGGCTAGCTGTTGAACAGACTAAAATACCAACATAATAAGCTAATTCTGCCCTGCCTGCTCCATCTAAACCAGTCTGTATTAACTACAATGTGGGTTGTCTACAAGCTACAGCTTTGTAACATTTCATTACACATTCCTGCAACTGAGACAGCATATTTTGGTTTTTAGTTTTAGATTTTATGCTGCACATCTGTTTTCAGTTTTAGATCTGTTTTCATCGCCCACATTTGACCACCAGCTGACTGAATTATATTGCTGTGCTGTGACTTCAGTGAATTCCAGTTATAGCAGAACTGTATAACTTTATCTACATCATCGTAATAGCCGAGCTGTTGATGTGATGTATTTTCTAACACACTACATGCACCTTGAAAAATGTTGTTGTATAAGAGTGACTTTCAATTCGCTGCTTAACCAACAATAAATCTTTTGGTGATCCAAAATGTGTGAATTTGTTTCCTGTCTTGTATGAAAACAGAATGTGTTTGTATGGTTAAATTTACATATATATATAATTAATGTTAATACCTATTATATGCAGTTTACTACAACATACCCTGAACTTTTATTTCTCTTTTTTTATGAGGGTTTGATGCACCGATATACATTGGATTTTTTTTTCATGTTTTTGTCTTTAAGCTGTAATGATTTCTCAGATTTTGTTTTTGTTTTTATTCTCTGCTCCTCAGTGATGGATGTAACTAAGTACATTTACTCAAAATGTAAATACGCAAGTCTTAGCACCTCAGAATTGTACTTAAGTCCTTCATTACATGTGTACATTATACTGTATATACATATGAATATGTATATTCTAAATATGCATATAAAATATGTATATTCTACATATTTATATTCTAAACTATTTAATGAACTTATATTATTAATCTACTAAACTTTTACTATCAAACCAGTAATTCACAGCCCTTCTATGCATAGTAATACAGTAAATGCTTGATATGTTAAGACAATGTAACGATCGATGAACGCTATTAATGTCCAAATCAAAGGGAGCTGATTAATCGCTTCGCCCTTTTGCGTGACTTGCAATACGTGTGAACCTCCTCGCTCGCCGTAGAAGGGCGGGTCGTTAGCACAGGAGCTAAACAAACTTGTGCGGGAGCATCATAACAGTGACAGTTAGCCTCGGTTTCGTTTAATTGCAGTTAATTTAATCTCGTTAACTATTATTTTGTATACGTTCAAGAGTAAATCCATGTTGTCGGATTTAAATGTACCCTCAAGCTAACTTTCACCCACAGCCGCTCCCGTTTTATAGCATAAATGCTCATTTTTAGCTAGCTAAGTGGTTGATAATTCCTAACAACGCACGCTAACGTTAGCATCGGTAGCAGAGACATTCCTTGCGGGTCAAAGTGTGTCAGAATGACTTTAATGGAGACAGAGAGTGGTGAGGGAGGAGAGCTGGACGCTGTCGTGTCCGCTTGTGTGTTGGGGGGCTTCAGTGAGGCATCCGAGACCCGGGCGCTCCTCTCCAGCCTGCCGGAGGTCCACGGGGACATGATGGCGAGCGAGTCCAGCACGGAGCGGTTCCTGGGTGAGACAGGCGTCCACTGAGAACATGAGCACCGATATAAACAGTTTTCACTCAGTGCTTTTGGATGTTTGGTGGTTTCATGATGTTCCTTTTACTCCCACAGTGATATTGAACAGATACCAAGAGCAGCCTCATCTGCTGGATCCACACTTAGGTACATTATAAATACCCTTAAAATCAATTTGTGTTATTTATTGTGATTAAAACACTCATCAGTGTTTCTAACTTTGTCTTAGAGTGGATGATGAACATTATACTGGACATTGTAAGGAGTGAGAAGTCTCCACCTTCACTGGTTCATCTGAGCTTCAAGTTCCTCTACATCATCTGTAAGGTCAGTCAGCAGCTGGACTCTGCAAAGTCTGCTGGAAACCAGACAGACAGACTTCATAACACAGATTAAAAGTCATTTTTACTGACGCAGCAAAGTTCACTAATGCTGATCTGTGATGAGTCCACAGTGTGTTAATACTGATTTGATTTTTTCCCCCCTGCGCAGGTCAGAGGTTATAAAATCTTCATGCAGCTTTTCCCCCATGAGGTGGCAGATGTCCAGCCAGTTCTGGACCTGCTGACGAGGCAGGATCCCAAAGACTCCGAGGTGCCACTGGGAGTACTTGCCAAAAAGCAGCCAAGGCTTTATTTGTGATTGAATATGAGTAAAACCTTTGTGTAAATGCATAATTACGACGAAAGAGGCACTATTAAGATGTACCGTCGTTTCGTTTAGGGCAAGCTAATTTTCAGTGAGAGTGCTACGGGCACTTTTACGTTAGCATCAAAATCTCTATTTTTAAAACACTAAGAAGGCTCGACACAACATGAAACTTTGCTCGTAGTATCACCAGGGTCTCTACACGTGAACACGAGCATTAAGAACCTAGTTTGTGAACACAGAGTTTACTAAAAAGAAGGTTTTTGAACTACTGAAAACAAAACTATGGTAAATCTTAAAAGTGTCTCTTTCGTCGTAATTATGCATTTACACAAAGGTTTGACTCATATTCAATCACAAATAAAGCCTTGGTTGGTTTTTAGGGAGAGTTTTGACTTTAAGGGGAACAAAATAATTCTTGTCAGCTTTAACAAACATTTAATAAAAGTGTGTTTTCTCATCTCCTCATTTCAGACGTGGGAAACTCGCTACATGCTGTTGTTGTGGCTGTCCATGACCTGCCTGATACCCTTCGATCTTTACCGTCTGGACGGCCATTTGGAGTCAGACAGCGGCCAGGCCAGAGAGCCCATCATGGACCGCATTCTCGCCATCGCAAAGGTGAGTTTCAGATTATAAACCTGCTTTGTATCACTGAAATAATGGTAGAATATGTAAATTAACAATGGTTAAGCACCCTCTGCTGTATTAGAGTCAGTGATAAAAACCATTTCCTTCTTTATCTTTCCAGTCTTACCTTCTTGTCAGTGATTGTTCCAGGGATGCTGCATCTGTACTCATATCAAAGTAAGAGCACAAACACCATCTAAGTACTCACAGAACATTTTAATTTTGTGGGTGTCTCCAAAAATATCACAGTTAGGAATAATACATTTAACAAAATAAAGTTTGTCAAAATCTGCAGATTTAGTATCATCAAATAACATTTAAATGCCCTGCAGTAGCAGTTGGCTGCTTGATGTTTGTAGATCAGGATGAATGAACGCAAATTCAGTTTTCCTTTCGGTCACGTAAATGCTATTAAAATCTCTGTGGTAACTCATTTCGCACCTACAATAATTGCGGATATGATGGAACATAACCTGGTTATTAATATCTCTGTGTGATTATGACAAAAACATTATCCAGGCTACTCATTAGTGCACTAATGTGTTTGACGCCTCCACATTAAACGATCTCTGTTATTTCTGTACTCAGGTGCAGCTATTTTCATTGTGAGTCTTTCACCACGATGGATGTCCTGAACATGTTTCATGATCCATTATTTATTTCAGTTCTATTTTTAACAATCCTTCATTATACAAGCTGCAGAGCACATTTTAGACCTGCAGCAAAATTAGTCAAACAATTTATGTATGTTTGTAGAGTCATGAAATATATCGCTTCCTACAACATTTTGGATCGTGTCCAGTGGTGTTTTATATAATATTTATGAAAGGAGACAGACTTCCTGTGTTTAAGTGCTGCAGGGAAGTCTTTAGACAAACTCTCTTCAGCCTCAGCAGGAAAACAATAAGTTTCAACCAACATTAGCAACGGAGAGATGCTGTCCACTTACAGAAATGTCACTAAAATCGGGAACAAAACATTTGAGCCACTTATGCCACAGTGGAGTGAAGTGCCATGAAAGTCATTTCTGTCTGGAAGTTGTTGGACTGTCCAAAGTCCACAGGCGTAGTCGGCGTACAGCAACAAAGTGTTGCACGTGGTCACCTGGGTTTGGAGGAACATTAGCCGTTTTGTAAGCAGAGCGACTCGATCAAAACATTTCAGAAAGGCTCATTAAAGACTTTCCTGATCCTGATTTTTAAAACTCAGGTCAGTATTTACCCGTCATTATTCTTATCAAAATTAGGAATTCAATTAAAAGCTACCAAAAGTAATTATGTGAGGTTTTGTCTTTAGACAAGTGAAAAGGTTTTGGTTCATAGAATCATAACATTTCATTGCATTAAAGATTTTAATATTGAAATCTGCCCATATTAATATTGTGATCGGTTTAAAACGTAATCAAACCTGATGTGCATTTGTTCTGGTGTGAAAAGGGTGTTAAATGTTCTTTGTTGAGGTCTTTAAAATGTTTTTAGAAAAGCATAAAAACCACATTAACTTTATTCTCTGTGTATTTGGGTTTATAGCAAAGCTTGTTACAAGGCAAAATGTCGACTGTAAAATAGTTTATGTGAATTAGTGTCAATCATGGACTCAAAAACAAAAAACTGAACGTAATCTATATTAATATGGCAGATTACTGTAAACACGGAACACTGTTTAGATGAAGTCAATAGCTGTGATTAGTTTTCCAGCCAGCAGAGGGCGACGCTCCTCCTGGAACGTCGTCTTGGAGTGTCTGCATTTTGTTTATCCTCGCGGCACTTCGTATTGCTCACTTGTCTTACTGTACATGACTGTGCAGGTTCATGACGCGCCCCGACGTGAAGCAGAAGCGCCTCGGAGACTTCCTGGACTGGAACCTCACCACCATATCTCAGACCACTGACCAGTCAATGAGAGACATTATGGTGCTGGACGGCGCTCTGCAGTCTCTGGTAACCAAACACATGCTGCCGATCACACTCAAGCCTGTGATGTCTGTATTAAAACCAGCAGAGGGTTGTTTATAAGAACTGACATGTCTGGCATGTCTCACACATTACCTGATGTGGTTTTGGCAGGTGTGTAATACACCTGCTGCATGTGTGGGATCTGCTGCGTCAAGTGAGTAATGTCAGTTTAATCCACCGTTGTGAGCTAAACGGTTGTTCAGCAAATGAGAACAGCGTCGAGGGTGCTTAGTTCCAATAAAATCCTCTTGTCCTCCCTGATGCGTCTCACAGTTCACCTGTTCTCACTGCAAATCTTTAATAATGAGGAGGGTATTTTCAAATCACTTACTGTCAGCTACAGTAATGTAATTCAGCCCTCAAGCAAGAACATAACAATCATATCACTGGCACATAAACTTGCATAACATGTTTAGAAAGCATCCCTTTGTATTTGATATGTGTGTGTGTAGTGAACGTGGTGCTTAGGGCGTTCAAAACTGGCTCTGTTTGTTCAGTCAACAAGCCTACAGGACCTATACTTGCATGTTGTCTGTGTTTGGATTAAGCGTAACGTGCTGCCGAAGCCTCAATATATGTTAACTTAAAGAAATAGCCGCTCGTATGAATTTGGTTTCTGCGAGTGTTGTGTCTCGTCTGTAGTTTGTTAGTGAAATATTTTTAATTTGTGTATATATATATGTGTGACGCCTGCTCTCGTTTGTCTTTCTAAGTGTGTCAGACTGATCTAATCAGTTTACTTATGTCCCTTAGGCGAAGCTTTACAAACACGGGAAACGAGACGACCTCCTGCAGTATGGTAAGTTGTATTTATCCACAGTGAGGCTTTTACTATTTAATCTTCATGTGGAGGTAGAAGCAAGAACAAAGAATTCCTGAACTGGAGTTAATGGAGCTCGCGATTTGTCGCATTCGTAGTCTTTTGCATGCGGCAACTGAATCATTTGTGTTTGCAAATTTTTATCTAAATGTTCGGTGCCAGAGGGGAGATATTTGAATCCAGACCTCGGGTGATGTTTCCCTCACAAAATGCACTCTATTCAAATAGTTATATCTTCAAGGTGTCAACGTATTGAGAAACCCGGAGGCATTGAAAAATATCTTTCTTAGCCTCTAAAGATGTGTATCCCTGTATGTGTTCATCAATCTATTCCTTCTTACAGTACAACAACAGGTAATAATATTAATGTTCTTATTTGTTCCCCAGCTCCTACGATCCTGCAGTGTCTGGAGCAGAAACAGTTGTCAGAGAGCAGCCAGGCCATGCTGAGGAAACTCTGTGTCAAACTCATCCAGAGGCTCGGCCTCACCTTCCTGAAGCCTCGTTTGGCTGCTTGGAGGTCAGATATTATATTTGTTAATCATATCCAGTTCTAACTGTAGTCAGGATGGAAATCTAGTTAAACCCATTCAAAGAAAACAAGTCATTGTGATTTTTTGGAATCTTTGGGACTTCTTGTCAACATTTCTGCGTGATGATGTTAAATTTGAGCACTGGCAAAATGGTTGCCAACAATGTCCGCAGTAAACAAATTCCAGCATATTTCAGTTTGTTCTGATTGTTTCTTTAGTTGTCTGGTTATTATTATCATTATTTTTTAGTCTAGGGCACAAACTGGAGGTCTTTTCACCCTCTTCTTCTGCTAATGTTGTGAAAACTACATAGATCTCCAACCCAGAACCCTGATTTCTACAAAGCTTGGATGTTAAAACTTAAATAAAACAAAATGTGGTAATTTGCTGTTCCATTTTGACATAGACTTAAATCTTTTATCTCATCAGCTTCATTGTTTTACTTTCAAATACATGCTTATTTTGAATTTGATGCCGGCAGCGTGTTTCAAACAAGTTGGGACAGGAACAAACGACTGTGAAAGTTGTGGAATGCTCTAAAAACACCTGTTTAGAATCATTCCACATGTAAACAGGTTCACTTGTGACAGGTGTTAGTATCATGAGTGGATATTAAAGGGGCGTCTTGAAAGGTTCAGTCGTTCACAAACAAGGATGGGCGAGTCAACAAACCCATAACCTGATAAAGCTCCCAGTTCAGATGGGGTCACTTAATGTCAGATCACTTTCCAGCATAGTGAGTAATATCATATATGTCACTACATATTTTATGTGCTGTTTAAGTGCGTTCAAAGTTTATGTTAATGTTTTCAGGTATCAGAGAGGCTGCCGCTCCCTGGCAGCGAACCTCTCCATGCCACAGTCTGCTATAGTCGCTGCGACTCCTGAGGTTCAGGTACAAAAACAGGAGGAGGACTACGACATTCCCGAGGAGGTGGAGACTGTTATCGGTCAGTTTACGCTGCAGATCGGTTTGAAAAGTTTGGTATTGAAATATGTCTGCTCAGGGAATCAATTTTGTTCTTTTGCAGAGCAACTGCTGGTGGGGCTGAAAGATAAAGAAACGATTGTGCGCTGGTCTGCAGCAAAAGGGTAACAAACCTGTTCATCTGTCCCCTCGCTGTCATGAACTGTTGGGAGCAGCCTTGTTGCTACTTGTCGTTGGTATTCTTCATGTCATAGACAGCTTCTCTGAGAGAGTTGATCCGTTAGAATAATTTAATTTTGTTGAACCCTTCAGCATCGGGAGAGTGACTGGGAGGCTTCCCAAGGAGCTGGCAGATGAGGTGGTCGGATCAGTGCTGGATTGCTTCAGGTAGTTTCAGGCTCATGTTTGCTTTTTACCTGTCACTATTATTTAAGCAGCGTCATAATTCACCGACTTGTGTTTTAACCTGTGTTGTATGTGTTCATAAGCTTCCAGGAAACAGACAACGCTTGGCATGGCGGCTGCCTCGCTCTGGCTGAACTTGGCAGGAGAGGCCTGCTGCTGCCTTCCAGATTAACGGATGGTACGTGTCGACAGATTCGCTTTGAAAAGTCGGGATGGCAGATTTATTCAGCCATCCTCACCTGGTCTACCATTAAGCTTTGATGTTAGACATTAAAGGTGGAACGGTTAGACTGGCGTTGCGGTTTGTGTGGCCTCTAATGAGGCACGTGAGATGAAATTAATGGCACAAAACACAGTGGAGCAACTTTACCTTAGATTACTTTAAACAAATATGTGTATAACTTATCAAAGGGACTCATAAACCATCGGTCCCCCTGCATAAACAAATGGTGGGATCTGTCATTCTTTAATTTTGATTCCACGATAAAGGGCTTAGGATTTTGTAACGACTGGCCAGATGCAGGCTCGCCTTTGTGGCAACTTAAAATAAATCAGGATATTAATGTGAGACTGAACGTTATCAAGCTTTCATTGCGTAAAGTTTGGGGACCGATGGTGACCTTCTTTATTTCCTAGTCCCGTCTTTCTGGTGCCCTTAATTGGACCACAACCATTTTTTAACTTGGCTTTTGTTTTCATCTCACCTACGCCCTTGTAAAAATTCCTTACTGTGTCTCACACACACACACACACACACACATACACAGTGTATTTATTGTTATTGGTTATTTCTATCTGCTCAAGAATCCATAAAATTATTTACTATTTTCTCTCTGTGTTATTGAGAAATACAGGGACTATTGCACCCGAGGCAGTTTTTGTTATTTATTTATTCAACATATTTATATTCAGTGATACATCTTCTATTGACAACTGTTAACATGACAAAACAAGTCCAGATTTAAATATACACAACCCTTATAAAACAACGCCTTTCACCTTTCAAATCGAGTGTGAGAACAAGACATTTTATACACATTCCTGTGATCTTTAGTGCTATAGACATGTAAGATCTGCTCCTGCTGTCAACTCTTTCAGTGCTTTATTAACATTTTAACATTAATGTTCATTAAGTTGATCATTTCATGTTGAGGCTTCTCGTGGTGAAGATATTCTGTCCTTATTAACAAATATTATAACAGAGTTTTTAGCAGCAGCGAGCTCTCCTCCTCAGAGCCCGACCCGGTGCTTTGGCTCTCTTGCTTGGTTTATGGCAGCTGTTTTCAGCCGGGCCACTGTTTGCTCTTTTCACGCCGGCTGTCTTTGCCTTGATTGTGTGCTTGGTTTTCTTTTGAGAGCCAGCACTTCTTGCCTCTGTGCAGCCCTCGGAGGAGCTGACTGCAGTGCTGAAGTCACATGAAGAGGCAGCTGAGTTTGCGCTGGCGAGCTGACAGAGTGCCAGCGCTGCAGTCTGCCTCTGGTCACACGGTTCTTCGCCCAGCTCAGCGTCCAGCCTCTCCTGCAGATCCTCTGAAGTGCTCAGGACAGAGCTGTGCGCAGACGGTCGCAGGCTCAGATTCAGAGGCAGCTCGTCTTGCGTCGGGTCCTCTGAGTCTGAGCAGCTCAGTCTGTGTTCAGACGGATGGGTCCTTGTTGAGAGGTTGAGTGGGGCCAGATCTTCTCTGGTGTCCTCACCATCTTGTTCTGATGCAATTTCAGGACAAGACTCAGAAAGGGACGACGACGAGTATCTGCTGCTTTCAGCTGACCTGAAAGAGACAAAATAAAGAGTTAACGGACTGACATACAAACTCAGTGCGATGCAGCTTAATTAAACCAAGAAATAAAACTACATTTCAGGATTCTTGCTCACCCTCCATCTGCATGCTGGGCTCTTAACTGTAACAAGCCTTCTGCAGACTCCTCCTGTCTCGTTTGTTCTGGTTGGGTGGTTGTTTGTGGCTCGGCCGTGTTGGTGTTGTGCTGACTCTCTGACTCTCTCAGGATGATGTGTGCATGACTCGGTCTGTCAGGCGACCCCAAGGCTGAACAGCCCTCTTTAGGGCTCAGCCTGGTTTCCTTGTCTCCACTCTGCCTGTGGTTGCTCTCCTCTTGCGTAGATGTGTTGAGGCCGCTCAGGCTGGGACGTGAATGCGTGTATAACTCGTAATCCTTGGGCCCAAACGTCGTGCCATACAAGTCCAAAGGAAGATACCTGGGCCCTGCAATCGGCATGGAGAACTCATGGGGTCTGTAGAGAGTGTAATGCAGAGGGGGGACTGCTTGAAGAGGGTGGCAGTATCTGTATGGGTATGGCGGGAAGAGGGGAGTGTGAGTTGGGCCGATGGGTTGTGGTATCACCGGCCTCTGAGGATCCAGAAACTCTGGCCGGAAAGAAGGAGCGTTTGGCTCGTTCACGTGGTTTCTTGGGAAATAGTACGATGGATATAGAGACCGATCTGCCAGGTGATAAGGAGAGTACTCAGGAATCATGGGAGGAGGGGGGTATGGTTTTAAGGGAATGGACGGTGGAATTGTGCCCCATGGGAAGCCTGGAGGGTTGAAGGAGGGAACAGGAGCTTGCGACTCCTCTGGCTGCTGCACAGGTGACTTCAGGGCTTCTGCTCCGTCACTTTTGGGTGTGACAGGAGAGAAAGCAGAAGGGTGCGGCAGAGACGTGTCTTCATCACTCTCCCTGTTCTCACTCTCTGTTACTGTGTTTGATTTTGTCGCACTCTGGTTGTCCTTTTCGACCGGAACGTCACACCCGACGTCGACTTCTTCCGTGTCATCCGCGCTCTCGTCTTTATTCTCCTCGGTTTCCTGCTTCTCAGGACTGTTCGGCGCTGCAGGCAGTGGGCTCGGGCAGTCCTTGGGTTTGACAGGGACCCCCTTTGCTGCTGCCTTGAACTGTCGGGCCGTTTGCCCGCTTTTCTGCGACACCAGGGAGATGGAGTTTTTACACAAGTTGTATTTCATGTGGTTGAAGAGATGGGACTTTTCGTTGCAGGTGAACGGACACTGGAAACACTGGTATTTGAAGGGCTTGCCTGGCGGCCGGGGAATGTAGTGAGGCCTTTTCGGCTTGCGTTCCTGAACGGTCTCCATCTTGCTTTGAATCCACGCTCTCTGAAAGAACAATACAGCACGTTGCAATTACATTTTCTAGGAATGCGACGCTAAAGCACACAAGAGAGACTCATGAATCATCGCAGATTCTCACTGAGGTGACTGTCGAGTAATGTGGCTCGCAGAGTGGTTTGACTGGTTCTGGTGGAGAGTTTCTCTCATTGGAAGTTTTTTTTTCTCTCTCCCAACTGCTCAGGCAGAAAAAAAATCTCAAGCTGCACAAAACACTGCACCCTGAGGCTAATGTATTTCTCCAACTGTTTCTCCACACTTGGTTGGACACAAAACAGAGAAATTATTAATATGTAAAACTGTCCACTGTATGCAAAAATGTACCCACGTTTGCACAGGTGCATTCGAGTCCCGGTGTGGTTTTGGGTTGATTGACAGCTGCCCTAAAACGCCTTGACTCCTTACCTGTCGATCTGTTCTGGTATCGCTCATCTCATCTTTGCTATAAAGTTAGAGAAGGCACCGGGTTGGCAGGTGTCGGGCAGATGAGACACTCGCTAACACAGACCTGGAGGGCATGCAGAGACTTGCTCTCCCTCTCAACCTTACTAAACTCTCTGCTGTTGGCGTGGGAACTACCAGCCACCTGCTTCCCATGACTACACCTGCGGGATGCACTCAGCGCTCAAACATCATCGTTTGATCGTTTGATTAACTCACCAGCTCATATGAGACGTTATTTTCTTAAATCGTTTTCCGCTCAGTGTTCCAGCTAGAATGCGTTGCAGTCGTTCAAAGTTCTGTTAAAATCGTCAAGCATGTGGCATCTGAAACACTCCAGCTTCGCCTTTTGAAATGAAACATCACCTAAAGCTGTGAGTTAGGTGTTGCTGGGCGCCGCACGGAGGAACCTGCTTGTCGTGCGCTGTCGCAAGAAGTTGTCACTCAAGTTTCTGCCGGACTGCGGTAGCACGCAAAGCCACTCCCTTTCTTAAGGAGTGAAATCCATGAGAACGTCCCTTTTTTGAATAGCATATCTCTTCACTGTGAATATGATTCAGTCAAAACCTTTTTGTTTTTGATTTTATCTGTCATAAAAACAAAATACAGATTTGGTTCTCATGGGTTAAGTTGTTGAGGATGTTCTTTAAAATGTACAAACCAGTCTGAGTACTTTTATAAAATAGTTATAAACATTTTAGGACGTATGTAATCCAACTAATCTTGAACTTTTTGGAGGTTTTTCTTCAGTGTATTTGAACTTCTTGCATTACCTGTGCTTCAGTATGGCAGTGCAAGCAGGTACTAATTGAATCCTCGGTAACAGGTGCATATGTTGCACATACCTTCCCTAAATAGACATTACAGACTAATCAACAATACTTTTTACAACCCGCTGTCTCTTCAAATAACACAGATAGATTTCAGCAGAGTTTTGGTCATAACTACTGTAAGTTAATACCGCTTCCTTGTTAGTAAAATTAGATTTAAGAGTAAAAGAAAATACCTTCTCTGGTTGTAGAAACTCCTCCTCAGCTGCTCCACAGTCCACAGCCAGCGTTAGTATCTGGTCCGGACGTCCGCCGCGCTGCGTGCTTAAAGTTCAGAGTGCGTTTGTGAATGTGAGTGATGGTGCATGTGTGAGCTGTACTAGGTGATGTTAGTTGTGTGGTGAGTTTGCTCTCTCTCAGGTGTTGTCTCACCAGTGGGTGGGGCTTCAGCCCAAACAGCAGGGCCCTCAGGCAACATCGATGTACCTGATATTAGTCAGGCCTGAAGCGATGATTTACATGATGAGGTGGGGTGGGGGCTCAAACTCCTTCCTCCTGCTTCCTCACCCGTTTCTCTTGAAATAACCTTACTCGTGTAATTCTGCAATGACCGTACGTGACATGTTGCTTCTCGTGTCAGGTTTCAAGTGAAATTCAGTTGCACGATAGCAAGATCGCGCTTAGATTTGCATACTCGCAGGTAGAAGTTGGTGCTGATCTTGTTTAGTGTTATGTAACTTTTTACGGGAGCAGTGTTTAAGGACAAGGAGTGAAAGATTTAAAACCTCTTCAAACTTCAACAAATGAGCTGAATTTTTTTGGCAACACTATAATAATCATTATTGATATCACTGATGCGCTCACAGAAAAGGACAGAACGTTTCTTTTAAGAAACTAACAATCTATACTGGTCATACTCTGGCCTTTTAATGCAACGTCTCGTTAATTATAAGATGGAATTTCTTCAAATTTGGCACAAAGCTTCACTCAAAGATGAACGCCCTGGCCGCTCAGTTACTACATTGCGTGCCCAATGTCCAGTCCACATGTGTCCTCACCGAACCAGCCCAGGATTCAGATCTGACCTGTGGCTCTCTCTGTCTCATCCTGCTTTCTTTTATCCCTGTAACTTGTCAAATCACATTTTCGGGGGGTATTATTCAAGGTCATTATTGCTCTGTAACAGGAGGAGAGATTGGCCAGATAAAGAATTGGTGATACCAGTCTTGGATATCCATCAAAACTGCAGGCTTGAGCATGTTTGTGAAGCATCCATGTTGTCGAATTTGTAGCTTCTTTGCAGCGACATCCATATTTGGCGTTTTCTAGAATCATACTAGTTATTACAGTGAACTAAATTATTTTCTAAAGTCGTAGATATAACCTATGTAATGTGACTTTTCCTGCATATACAACCATCAAACTGCAAGTTGTTGTTCTTCCCAACACCAATAATGGATTTCTGTCGTCTTCTTGCAGTCGTGCCCCTCATCATTAAATCCCTGACCTACGAGGAGAAGAGGGGAGCCTGCAGCGTCGGTTCCAACGTTCGTGACGCCGCCTGCTACGTGTGCTGGTCGTTTGCACGAGCTTATGAACCCAAAGAGCTCAAGCCTTTTGTCACTGATATTGCCAGGTAACCTTCGTCTTCTGTCGTTGACCTAAAAACCTACATGGATCAGCTTAAAGCACATTTAGTGTCAGTAAGTGGTGATTAATGATGACTTGTAATTTCCCGACAGGGGATTTCAAAAGACAGGGTCGGCTACAAAAGCATCTTCTGTTTTCATTGTGCGCCCGTTTTAATTTGCTCTCGCTGCTGTTTGTTGCTGATGCCAACTCAACACGACCACAGTAACAGTTCGCCATAATTGCCAACGGAAACGGAAAGACGGGTCAAAAAGAGCTGCAACCGACAAACAACTCTCTGCTTTTACTGATAAGATCAAATCGCCTTCAATCAAGAGATGAAAACACAGTCAAGATTTCTTTAGGCGGCACCTTGTGGATCTCATCTCATTGTAATTTGCATAGCTGCTGCATGGTTTGCCTCAAAGCAGTAATTTACTGCCTCAAACCAGTTTTTCTGTGGCACTTCAATCTCTCGTGTCCCCACATAACCAGCAGACGCACCTGTGTGTGCTGCTTGTGTACTCATATGTGGGCTGCAGTACATGTATGGAGCACATGATGTTTCTAGGACTACACGTCAAGAGTTGATCACTGCAAAGGTGATTAAATACTGGCACCTAAATGATAAACACTTCTCTTGGATGTGTTTCCTTGTCAGCTCTCTCGCTCCACAGAAATGCTGCTGCGGCCAAAAAGTTTTGCGGTTCAGTGACAGCTGTTCTTTTGTTTACATACATACTTGTTCCTGCCCCCGTTTACCAAAAGTTGTTCCGTGCTCCCTTCTGTTGTGAAATAGCTAAAGTTTACAAACATCACGTGATATATTTTGTGCAAGAAAAATTAAACTTAAGTTCGCTGTGACACGAGCAGAGAGGTGTGAGCTCATTCTAGCTTCTCTCTTTGTCTCTGAGCTTCTTTAAAGGCGGTTTTGTCGCAGCAGTTAACCTCCATCAGTATTTTAAACTACTGTATGTCATTTTAGGTCCTTGAATTTGAGGTAGAGTGGACCTTAAAAGTCCTTGAACAGAATAAAGAAGTTGTGGGAACCATGACCCACTAGGACATTCACAGACTCATGGGCATTTGTGTTGATTGCATGCGGACAATGAATCAGCTAAAATCCTCAAGAAATGTCTTTTTTCACCATATAAAAATATCTTTTTGTGACGTAAAGTAAACTCTATATAGACTGTTGCACCTGAAAACCAAAAGAGAAAAAGGAAGGAAATGATAACAACAATTTAAGGCCTCATCTAGTTGTCGACTATTTTCATTATCCATTAATTGTTCTGTTATTCCAGCTTCTGAAATATGAATAATTTCTGGTTTTGTTCTTCCTCTGTGACAGTAAACTGGCTAAAAGAGACACTTTTGTCTCAGTTTATTGACTGACAGATTAACTAACAATGACAATAACACTTTTTTTAAACATGCAACATCGATGGCTTCATCTGTTGCTGTTAAAATAATCTCTTTCTGTCATTAAAACAATACACTAATCTTCTTTTCTGCACATCTACAGAAAGAGGGAAAGCTGCAGGATTTTGTAGCTGAGAGGAGATTTGCATAAGTCATTTAACATAATTTCACACTTGTTTGAGGATTACGAGCCTTAAAGTAATGAGGACGATGTTTTAAACTCGGTCACCCGCGTCGAGAAACAGCGCTGCATATCATCCACTGACGTGCGTTCAGTCTTTGGCAATAGTAACGGTTCGCCTCCTCCTTGATCTGCCTTCTCTCGGTGTGCAAGTACGGACTTGCGGCCTCTGACTGTGCAGACCAGCTCTGCAGTGTCAGTTTGAACCCCTGCGACTGGCATAATCAGCAGTCGCGACAACACCCTCTCTTTCCCTAGCCTACAGGATTGCCAGGTTTCGCCTGTTGCTGTAGGTTTCGGTCGCTGTTTGGCAGCGGAGCTCAGACAAGCTGGTTCCTGCTCTATTCATCACAGCATGATGACATTTACTGAAAACTCATGTGGGACTAAGTGACTTGGGGGCACACACGCATATACACAACCACAGCTGTATCTCTGCAAGTTACAGTTACACTGATACTCGTTAATTGCAGCAGCCGCAGATTTAATTCAGAATATCCTTTGAGGACATTAAGGAAATGCAATCACAGCTGTTTTTGTTTCCAAGCCCTTAAGGCAGGAGCAGTTGGCAAAGCCAGACTAGGGCAGTTAGCAAAGACCTGGATCTTAGAGTTTGGAGGCAGGGAACAATGGAGGAGAGCAAACAAGACCAGCAGCAGTTGGTCTCAGGCTGTCAGTCACTGTGATGTATACGTACGTTGGCTCCCCCCCTTCAGCAACTGACAGTCACACACCCACTACTCACCGGATTTGTGGAGGGATTTTTCGGCTGGATAGAATCAGACACAACTTCCAGTACAGCACAAGAGTCATTGTTAATCATATTGTGGCTGTTTTATCCCTTCGTGGTGGGAACCTGCACACCGCAGTCAAAACCGCTCAGTGGCAATGATGCAATCAGCGCTTCAATCTGAGTCATTGATCCTTAACGAGATATTAAGATGATGATGCACTGTTGCACTGTAATGAGACGGAGGTAGACGTAGTTAGCGTGTCAGCAAAGGGAGATTTTGCAGATACGGGAGACGATGAGTGTAAAAATGTGGCAATTGTTTCAAAACTTCAAGTAGATTCGTTAAACAAAGGGGGTGATACTCGAGCAAAACAACAGACGCAAGTGTTGATCACAGACATAGGTTTGGAATTAAGTTATTTTTTAGTTGCTAGGCGACTTTGGCCTCCAATTGATAACAGTTTAGTCGGGCTTTGCAGCTAAAATGTTGGGCACCAAAGCCAAAACCAATGGTGCAATAACAATAAGTGATGATTACATCATTTAATGTTAATTTTATAACAAAAAATCAAGGAAGGGAATATTAAAAAGTGCTTTATTGTAGTGGCTAAATCATTGACCGATAAAGACTTCTTCCTTTTTACTGCAAATGTTTATGTTCAGGTAACAGGTAAGAATGCTGAGCTTTGCTGCAGTCATTAACAACATAATCAAGTAACCCATGTTTAGGAAAGTAATTGGAAACACAAAGGGAAACCATTAACTGCAAGCTGCTGGCAGAAACTGGGGACAATTAGCTGATAATGAGCCCAATCAGCCGGAGTCAGTAATCAGTAAAAACACACATTATTGGACTGTAAACCACAAACTGCTAACAAAGCTGATGAATGTCAGAAAGTTTCGTCATACTTCAGCTGTTGCATCATGTTTCTGAAGTGGTGAAAAAAATGTTTAATACTATTTACATACAGTTTATGAATCAGACGTAATCTTCCTGAGCTCCTACACCAGACTCCCTTTAAGAAATATGACATTTTAACAATTCCTCACATGCCTTTAAGAACGAATCACTTTGGAAACATACGATGAAAAGCATCATATGGTGACAGTGTCTTTGTCAACTCGGCAGCAAAATAATTCATAAAATGTGTTTTCATAAAAAAACATTTGATGTTTGTCGCCTCACGTCCTGACCAGCATTTATTAGAAAGCTGTGCTGCTTCAGTGCGAGAAGATCGCGGGAATGAGACTCAAATCGCCCACGAATTAAACTGTGAATTTAACGTTTTCTTGTCTTTCTCTGTGCAGCGCTCTGCTGATCGCAACCGTGTTCGATAGAGATGTAAACTGTCGCAGAGCCGCTTCTGTAAGTTATTTCATCAACATCCGACCACCGTTTACTAAAGTTTTATCCAGTTACATGACAGAAGTTGATTTTTATGTCTCATTTTGTCCCAGGCTGCCTTCCAGGAGAATGTCGGCAGACAGGTTTGTGACCACAGCTTTCCCCTACATGTGTTATGACTAACAGCATCGCTGTGATTTGAAGTTTATTTGCTGCCAAATAATCGGCTCTTGCTCCGACTTGTTTCGTGAAAGTGTTTGAAGCAAAGAAACAGCCTTCCAGTACGGCTCCAGGGCATCGGCAAGCATTTGATTCGCCAACAGCCCCGAAGACGAAATAAATCTCTCTGAAACTCTTTTTACACAATGAGCTGAAAACGTTTCTTTGTCGCTTGTTTTCTGCCTCAACAGGGGACGTTTCCTCATGGTATTGACATCGTAACGGCAGCAGACTACTTCGCTGTTGGGAATCTCACCAACTGCTATCTGAATATTAGGTAAGAAACTGACCTTTGCAGCCATATTGAGTCACAGAGTATCCAGTGAAGCTGCACTTAGGACAGAAGACTTGTTTCAGCAGCCTGAACAATGAAGTGGGGTGGCAGTAAATGGTGTCCGGTCAGTTAAGTTTAAGCGATCGTGTGGTAAGAAATAAGAAAAATACCCTGAGGACAAAAGTGTGAAATGTGCAGGCATCATTACACAAGTACCCCAAAACCTGGTGTTATTATGCAGCTGTACATTTCTTACATTAGCGTGAGTTTAAAAGCCTGAACAAGGACAGAGGCTGCAAATCCACCGCCACTAAGAATGTAATGAATCAGTTAAAACTGTCATACATCTCAACTGCACTCAGATCAGTGCAACAACTTAATTGGCTGATATGTTTCCCAGTTTGCCCGTTTGAATGCAGACAATTGGCTTTTGTGGGGAAGGAGTCAGAATCGTTAAAAACAACCTCCATCGCTGGTGTTACTGACTTTCATTCGAAATGCTTCCAGTGTTTGGTCTCCTCTCTTATAATAATCTGTGGTTGTATGCACCTGTTGATCACGGGTGTGGCAGACACACCTAGTGGTGTCCAGACTCTCTGTCGCTTTACTTCTCCCCATGAAACAATCTGTACACAAACAAATAACACACACACACGTGTGTTTTTCACTTCGGCCACCTTTCTGAACACCTGGCACGTAAGGAATGAAATGTTTACATCCAAGCCGACAGAGAAAAGCTCCAACCCTCTCAGGAATTGTCACCTCTGGCAGAAATGTGTCACCACCAGCACAACAAACATTCAGGCGATTAAAAAGAAGAAAGGTGCTCGCCTCGGGGTACGACTGCATATAGAACCGCACAAAAGAAGGAAAATAGAATAAAGACGTGGAGCACGACGACTGGAATCGATCTCTGGAGAAACCTGTGTGAAGCTGCCACTCATTTCCTGTTGATATTAGCAGCTAAAGGTGTTGTTTTTCTGTTCTCAAAGTGTCTTCATAGCTGGTTTCCCAGAATACACCAAGGCCATGATCGATCATTTGGTAGCCATGAAGATAAACCACTGGGACGGGTAAGAACTTCTGTTGTCTGCCCGCATAAAAACCACTAAATTCAAAGGTAGGTCCTCTGAATTCATCACAATACTTTATTCTTCTTCGTGTGTTTGCAGCGTGATCCGAGAGCTCGCCACTAAAGCACTCCACAACCTGACTCCTCAAGCACCTGATTATATGGCAGCAACAGGTAAAAACAAAAAAAAAAGAAATGTGACCGTACCTGTTCCCCGAGCAGCAGGGAAAGTTGCTGACTAAAACAGCTTTTAGAGGATGATTTTGAACCCTGTAATTATCGTTCATGAGAAGATAACTGCTCTCGTCTTCCTTGTCGGTTCCAGTTCTGCCGCAGCTGTTGCCCGTGGCGGTGGGTATTGACCTCCACAGTCGCCACGGCGCCATTCTGGCATGTGCAGAGATCTCACACGCTCTGTACAAACTGGGCCTGCAGACCAACAGGTAGATTCACATTGTGGATATTTGCTTCCATGCCACCTGTTCCCTCTCTCCAAAATACACCTGTAGGTGTTTTAGTTGACCTAGATTAGTGAATATTTAATAAGATAGCGTAATTTGCATACTCACACATTACATTCCGGAAAAAACCTGTTATGCAAAAAATAATCATCTGAATGTGAATATTTAATCATGGATGTTTCATGATGATATCTGTTGGATACGCTGGAATTCTTATCACTTAACGGATGTTTTCTCACGATTTTCTCACTCAAGTAGCACTTACATAATCTTAATCTTTCCAGTTTTATTCCCATCTTCAGTATATTCTGGCAGTTTTTACAGAGGGATTAGTTTTTACATAATTCAAAGCCTGATTATTGAACATTTCTTTCCTAAAAACATGGTGAAAATCATATTTTTTTATGGCTGCTAACAGTATTTTCTGATGTGTGGATCTGATGAAAAGAGGTAAACAGAATCGTATCTGTAGTCAACAAGATCAGACAATGCGAACATTCAAATTATTGCATATTTAATTAGATTCTGCCTTATTTGCATACTTAAACCTAAAAATAAGTGCGTTAATGTCAGTAATAAAGTAGGAGAGTTTCATGGTGATGTTTGTTGAAACATTTTCCCTAAACATTTGCAAAATGAAAGAAAATGGTTCTTCTGTTTCTGAGCTTCACGTGTCGTCTCCCTGTATTTGTCCTCCAGGACTGTGGTGGAAATCATTTCTTCAGAGTGTGTGGATGCTTTAAAAAACATCCACCAGAAGGTAAGTGGACGACACAAACGGCACCGAAGTTGTTATTCAACTTGAATAAACCGTGGTTAAAGTTTTCTCTGTGTTTGTTTGTTTACTTTCAGCTTCACGACAGGAAACAGTACAGGTAGGCAGAAACAACCTGAAAGAATATAAAGAGAATCTGAACATTGTTTTGGCTTCTTATCAGAATTATGCTTTTTTTGTAGGGGTTTTGGTGGAGAGCTGATGAGACCCGCAAGTAAGTGATTAGTTGCAAGAAACGAAGCAGCCCAGAAGACATCTCGGTAACGATGTTGTCTTAATCTCATCATGTTTTTAATTGTTCTCCAGTGTGCAGTCTTATTGAGAAGCTGTCCCTGTCCAGAATGCCCTTTAAGGGCGACCCTGTGATCGGTGAGTTCATCTAAACGGTTGTTTTCGCACCTTTTTCTAAAAAAAAATGTTTTGCATTTCATTCAACGTCGTGGCTGAACGTCTCTGTGTTTCAGCCGGCTGGCAGGAGCTTATCGATGACACCATAAAGACTCTTCACCTCTTCTCGAGCGGTTTGAAGGACAGCATCATGGTCAGCTTGATTTATCTCCATGAACATGTTTCCTTTTTAACTACGTGTTTTTAAAAAGCTGCTCGTAATCGTTGATCCTCTCCCTCCTTCGTCTGCAGGCTGCAGTGGTTTCGGCCTTGTCCGCCTTATGTGAGGAGTTCTACCAGGCCGACTCAGGCCAGGCTGACTCAGACATGCAGGGTGAGTTTAATGTTGCTCTCTTGCTACACTTGTTATACTGTATGTCTGAATTATACAGTAATCTCTGCCTGGTTTGGTGTGTGTGTGTGTGTGTGTGTGTGTGTGTCTGCAGAGGCCCTGGTGTCTCAGTACATCGAAGGTCTGAAGAGTCCTCAGATGCTGACGCGTTGTGGATCCGCCCTCGCCCTCGGCTCTCTGCCTACGTTCATGATTCACGGCAAAGTGATGCAGGTGTGTTTGGAGGATGTATTGGCCATTTGATATCTCACTGCTTTTGTCTGTAGGTGTTCAGTTGTTTACAGCTGCAACACTGATTTGTTTCATTTTGTTTTTGCTGCTTGTATTACAGCGCATCATTAAAAGTAGATGCACCAGAGTTAGCTAGCAGCTAGTTTGCATTTGTAAACAGCAGGTAAACAAACAAAAACAAACAAAAACACAGACTGTCCGAGCAGAATCAGCACAGTAGACGATATATGCGAGGCACTGCAAAACGTTCTGATGCCATAATGTAATTAATCTTACATTTCCTGGTCGTAAGCTGCACGTTTTAAAGCTAAATATCAAACATTTGCTCGTTCCAGAGCATTAAATGTGAGTTTTTTTCTGTTGGTTGAACAAAAGAACTGCTTCAGGCGATGACACAAGTTTTTTGACTCTTTGCAGACTCGGTGATTAATTGATTAGTTGTTCAGATAATAAGCAGATGATTTGATAATGAAGTGTGTGTGTGTGTTAGATCCTTGAAGGCCTCCGGCAGATGTGCGCCGTGAGCCAGAAGGAGGGAACTTTCACAGAAGCGAGAAGAGACGCAGTCAGAGCAGTTGCTCAGTGAGTAAAAAGATTTATTCTTATTTTGTGTTGTTGTTCTGCTTCAGGCTTTTGTCAAGATGGCCCATCGGTCTTCGTCTTTTTTCTTTGCGCTGCCTGTCTGAACTCTAAATGTGCAGTAATGCTAAAATAAACAGCTACCTGCAGGACCTGCAGGACCTGAAGGACGTGTCCATCTGTTTGTTTTTGTCCTCAAAATGTTAACATTTCACCACTTGATCACAGACTGTTTGTCCTTTGGTGGCCTTTATTTTAATCTGTAACTGTTTTCCATCGTCCATCAGGGTGTGTGTGAAGGCGGGTGTGTGCGCTCAGGGCTCCCCAGACTCCAGTCTGTGCTCGGGGAACGTAGCGGAGGTGTACGGCGTTCTGCTCGACAGCATGACTGACTACACGACGGACAGCAGAGGGGACGTGGGGGCCTGGTGAGCAAACATCGTCGACAACACTTGCAGCTCCTCACACATGCTGTTTTAATTTGCCTGAGGGAGGAGGAATGCACTGCTGCCTGGAGCTTCTGGTGTTTTTCTGTCCCTCCACTTCAGGTCTCAGTAGTAGCCTGGAGTCATGCTTACCACCAGGAATGTCACCGGTCTTGTCACTTGCCCTCCCAACGTGGGATGGGCTGCTTCTCTCATACTGTCTAAAGATATTTCCTTCATTCTTTCTCTAGAATCTGATTTCCTTCTTGTTTGCAAGTCTTTACCTCTCATGTTGCTCTTTTTCTTTTGTGCCCACACCCACATGGAGGCAGATTAATCTCCTCCGTTTCATCTGTTGCAACACAAATGTACTTAAACTTGTCTTTGCCTGAGAGGCCAGTAATCGGGCGTTCCACCTGTTCCCTCGACACCTGTTCCGACGTGTGACTTCAGGATTTTGTGAAACGCTTCACATAAGCAAATTGTGCCCCGCAGCCATGAAGCTAATTTGACTATAAAACTGTCAAATCTTATGAAGCTGAAAGAAGTTGATGGTGTGTGTCCTCTTGCCACCTCATGTTTGTGCATGTTACATGTGTGCAACATCCCGTCAGACGTGTGTTTTAAGACATTGTTGAGATTATTACGAAGCCGGGTTTCAAATGTGTCGCGACGCTTTGTAAAACCAGTCTTTTGTTGCTCCTGTTGCAGCTTGTTTGAAATGTGATGCTGGCATGAAATTCAGAAGAAGCGTACCCGAGCATGAGTAAATGTCCAAAAAAGGATTTAGCAATTGATCACATTCCACTTTCTTTATGTGGAAGGTTGTTTCTTTAAGCCTGTGTCACTGCAAGCGTGAACTCTGTCCTCTTTCCGTCTTGTTGCTCAGGGTGCGAGAGGCGGCGATGTCCAGTCTGATGGAGGTGACTCTGCAGGTGGCCGGCGGCGCTCCAGAGATCCTTTCAGCAGACCTGTGAGTCATCCAGTCATCAATCACCACACACACGGAAGAACTCGCGTCACGTCACCAGCAGGGGACCACAAACGCCGTCCTGTCAGCCCATCTCAGACTTCTTTGTTCTTCTGTTTGAGTAATCTTAAATGTCACCTCAATGTCTGAAGGTGTGGCCGCAGTACACGAGCCTAAATCAACCCGACTTGGATTATGTTGCTTTGAGGAGCACAAAAAAATGTTGTGCAATATTTACTCGTACAGTTGACGGACACTTGTTGATATCTGAAAAGAACACAGATAGAATTTACATTCAGATACAGAGCTGCAAAGATTAATCAATAAGTTGTTTACTTTGTTCATTATTAGGAAGAAAAAGACAAAATTCTCTCTTCAGTGTCCATTAATCTGTTGATTATCTCCCCAATTCATCAGTTAGAGTTTCCTAAAGTCCAAGTTCCTCAAATGTGGATGTAAATATCACAAGAAAAACTCCAAAGCTTTCTTTTTTAAACTATTTTAATGCCTTTTTTGTCACAGCATGGTCACGTTAGACGTTACAACACATTTCAACAGCTTTCACCAGTCCAGGAAACACTCCTACCTTTACATTTTATAACGTCCTCAAATGTCAAAGATAATCAGTTTACTGCTGTAGAGGAGGAAATAAACCAGAACATATTAACATTAAAGAAGCTTGAATCGTTGGTACCTTCGTGAAGTGCGACATCCTGCATGGATTTCTGATTATGTGGAATAAAAACAGCACTTCTCGTCTTTATTTCTTGCTCCTGTGTTCGCAGGGTGAAGTGTACGATGTGCTGCTTGGCCCAGCAGTCGGCGGAGAAGATCGACCGGTCCAGAGCTCACGCTGGCAGCATCTTCCTGCGTCTGCTCCACAGCACCGAGCCTGCAGTACCTCACATCCCCCACAGAGAGGCGCTGTTGGACATCTTTCCTCTGTGAGTCAACTCAGCACTTCAAGCTCTGACAGCTGCAGTGATTATTCTGCACTTTTTGTTGGCATATATACATAAAATCTGAAAGTTTCAAGTGCGACAACTTGTGATTCTTGTTGTTGTTGTTGTTGTCTTACAGGGAGACCTCAACCAGTCTGAACTGGAACGCCCCGTCTCAAGCTTTCCGGTACATCACAAAGCTGCTGGGACTGCCTCAGTATCAGCGCCACACCCTGCTGGGCATCACCGTGTCTGTGGGCGGGATCACCCAGTCCACAGTAGGTCGAACGTCAAAGCAGAGCAGAATGAAAAATACAAACCGGCACTTAGAAGAGGGCACGAGGTTCACCGAGTATTATTTACACCGAATCTGTTATGAAAGAAGAGTTTTCCATCCCTCCAGCAGCTTTCCACACCTTGTATTAGTTCTCCTGGTGGAGCCACACCTCAGGAAGACACTTAATTATGTTTAATCCTTTAATTCATCACTCATCTGTATTTCATAAAAAATCCTCTTTCATCCCACAATATTAGTTTCTTAGAGGCGTCTAGAATAACTGGATTAAAAAAAAAGAGTGAGATTAACATCTGACATTTGTATTCAAAGGGAAAGTGTACAATCAGCGTTCGTTTCCAGGTTTAATGACCTGTCTGTCAGGGTGTTTGTTGAAATTCAGCTCTCATCAAACGTCTTTTTTCTGTTGTTCATGTGCTGCTTTGGTCTTGTGAAAGACGTGACAAACCCGACTGGAGGAGTTCAGGCCAACAGGGGGAGCTGTGTGTCTAATGTAGTCTACTCAGTCCTCTGCGCTGTAACCTTGCTTTCAGTTAATTCTCTGAATCACAGACTGAGGGACTTTATCTTCTTGCAACACCGTGGCAGCCACCTGAGCTCAAAGTGCTGATCTGGACTCACCCTCGTGGTTCTGACCGGCCGGTATTTCCCATCAGTTGAATCTCTTCGCACATCGTCACTCGGGGGCCGTGAACTGATGTCGATATCTTCCTCCGTTCTCCTCAAGTGTGACAATAACCTGTTAAAACCAGTCATTCAAAAAGTTCCCGGCCACAATATTTTGGCAAAGATTATTTTTAATGTCCGCTGTTTGTGGATCTAATGAAAGAAAAATAAGTTTGAAGCCCATGGAGGCCGACGGAGGCCGTAAACATATTCCCTCAGAGACGATCTGGCTCTTTTCTCTTTTCTCTTCCCTCCTCTGGCTTTTTATTTTGCCACAGATACATCCTCGGAGACGACAGCGAATGATATGTTTGTACAGGGTTGCACGCAGGAAACTGAGCCAATGCTGCGTTGCTACACCGGCCAAGATTGCCATTCTCACACCACAGGCACATATTCACACTGGCCAGAGAGAGACGGAGCGTCCACTGACTTTCCAGGAATTGACTTGGAAGCCAGCTTGATGTAGAGAGAGATCATAAGGCAACACAAAACACGCAAGACTGAGACGGAGGGATACTTTTTCAATACGAGATGTTTAAAAACGGTACAAAGTCTGCGTTTCTTGGTATTTAAAGTACAGAAGCTTCAAAAAAACAAAAACAAGTCTAACCTAAATACCAACAGAACACAAGACTCACAGTATTTTATTTGAAAACATGATTTCTGAATGCTTGAATTAATCTAAACACAGAGGAGTTTGTGCTGAAGTGTAGAAAAGGAACTTGGACAAAAGGCTGACAGTGTTTCCTTGTATCCGTGTTTATCTATTTCATATTTTGTTGCCATGTCGCAGCTGTCAAGGTTTGACACTTTCTTTCCTGCCGGCGGATGAGATCATTAATTTCAGTGTTTTTCTTTCCGAGGCCCCCCTCAGGCTCAGCAGTCGGGTCTTTTATTAAAGCAAATCTTTGTTTCTCTGCAGCTAAGACAGTGATGGATTAAGGGGAACAAAATCATGTCGTTACTACGGAAAACTGATTCACGTTAAATCACTGACGCAGGCCAAGTTTTGTTACCTGAGAGTGCGTCTTTAGAGTTTAGAGAGAAGAACGGAGACGGCGACACTTCGTCACGTCTGTAACAAGTCACAGTGAGTCAGGACGACACTTAGGCAATATTCTTAACTGGAAATGCAAAGTTGGCCAGTGCAACATGTCTTACCTGAGAAAAACACCTGGTGCAAACCAAAAAAACATCTAAAAACTGAAGATAATAGCGTGAAAGTCGGCCGACAAACATTTTGTCTCGTCTATAAAATGTCAGAAAATGCTGAAAGATGCTAATGCAGGTTCAAGATTAAGTGTTTCGTTTCTTCATAATCAAGTCGTGACCTTCAGGCGGCTGTTGCTCTCCGCTGCTTCCATCCAGGTTGAGTTTTCCTCCCAGTGGTTGTTTGACTACCTGAGGGGGATCCAGGGCGACAGCGCTGCTATGACACAGTTTGGAGACACGTTGCTGATCATCTTCAGAGACAACCTCCGCATCGACAGGTACAACCTAGATGTCGTACTTCAGAACCTTTTCCATGATGTGTCGGCCTCGTCTATTTAAAATTACATCCTGGAATGTGTCAAGTTAATCCTTCAGTTTCTCCTCTTGCCCCCTTTTCTCCCCGCAGGGTGTCTATTCCTTTCCTCAAGATGCTCAATCAGATGCTCGCGAACGGCTGCTTTGAAATCTTCACCACACAAGAGAAGTGAGTGCTGTGATGGCTTTGTTTGAAAAAAGAAAAGATAAAACTCTGCATGATGTCTGTTAGAGCTGAAGTTCTCTTGTCTTTGTTTTTTTTCTAAGTCATCCGTTCTGCGTGGAGCTGTTGAATCTCTGCAAAGAGTTCAAGAAGACCAAATGTATTTCTAAGCTGCGTGCCTGCACGTCTGTGTAAGTCTCATCGTCAAACGTACACATTTTTATACTCTAACTGAGGCAGAACACACCATCCATGTTCACCGTCTGCTGTTCTGCAGCTTCTGTGGGCTGGTCCAGTTTCAGGGGGAGGTGAGGAAGAAAGTTCTGTCCCAGCTGCTGATGCTGCTTTGCCACCACTTCCCTGCGGTAAGTTCACAACAGAGGAACACCTCAGCTGTCCTCGACGGTTCAGTGTGTAGGATTCAGTGGCAGTGAGGTTCCCGCCTAAAACTCTTAACTTATCCAGAACCAGTGTTGGGTTTGTCCGTTCTAGGCTACTGTAGAAACATGGTGGACTCTGAGGAAGAAGGCTTGGATATAAACGGTTAATTCTGCATTGCTAAATAGAACCAAGTGTCCTGTTGTGGTGATTTTAGTTTTGTTTTGTCGCCTTGTGTGTTTTCTCATATTGTTTTGTGAAACAACACAATCAGCTGTTCCTCTCTGACGACTGTAGATCAGGAAGACGACGGCAGGCCAGATGTACGAGATGCTGCTGACCTACGATGACGTCGTGGACGCAGAAGTGTTGGATGATGTCATGAGCGTGCTGAGTGATACGAACTGGTGAGCGTTCTCAGCCGACAGAATCTCCTCTTATTGTTTGGATGCTTTTGATTTGTGTGTGACGCGCCGTCGTGCTCGGTGTCGCTTCAGGGAGAGCGACCTCGCCACCGTGCGGACTCACAGGAACCAGCTCTGTGATTGGATGGGAGTCCCCAGGCCGCAGGTCATCGCCAAGGTAACCAAGTGACAGAAGACAAACTGAACTTTTTTCTGTTTTATCTCCTTGTTGGACCGAATTAACTCCCATCGCTCTCTTTGATCCACAGAATCCGGGCCCGGCTTCCTGATGACCCGTGACTGCAGAACTACCAGCTGCACACTAACACATCAGACTGTAAGAACTAAGACTGGACTCCACTGAAACTACTCCGTGTGTCTCCCAAAACACAACACATGAAAAGAATCACAATCTGACAGTTTTACGTGATAATAAATGGATGAAAACAACAGTTATTTCCACTGTTCTGTTATTACTATCACAACGTTAAACCCAAAACAAAAAAGATTTCCTTTCAGTTTCCTGACACAGACGTCAGCGGAGAAGCGGTCAGGATGTAATTGTAGACTACAGTGTTTGTATTTGGCTCATGAATGAATGATTGGATGTTTTTCATTGACAAAAGTGCCGGAAAATAAAACTCATAATGGCGTCTCTGTTACCTCGCGTCGCTTTGGCTCCTCTATTTATGTTTATATGCAAGAAAGGCTGCGCTGCTCATTTTGTGTAGGACGGCCGAGTTATTAGAAAACGTTCGGCGTTCCCATCATCTCAATTTCAGCCCTTTTAAAAGAAATCTTTAAATCTCTCATCAAATCATCTAGAAGTTAACTTACAAGTTAAAAATAGTTTCCCTTAATGTTACTTTTAAGTGCACGTTCACCAACATCTGGCTAATGGCTCATTTTTTCCTTTTTGCAAGATTACGCTCAAATTAGGGTGCAAAGATGTTTTAAAGTCACTGTGGAAGTCAGAGAAAAACAAAAAAAGCTGCTGTAAAAATCCACCCGACAGCACAATGGGAGCTTTTTGTTGTTAAAAAAGTCTTAAATGTAACATGTTGAAACCTGCAGAGACCCTGAGAACACCTTTACTCCCGTCACGGTCGAGCGAGTCTTGTTGTTTCCAGTCGAGCTGTTTGCTTGTAACTTGTACCTGGAACAACACAGACGGGGTGAAACTGACACGGTCGTGTACGTACACTCCGGGGAAATCGTTGCCATTTAGCCGTTTTGGCACCAGCGATGGAATGTCACTGGGGCCCTTCGTCCCCTTGGGTCCCGCGCAGACCTACTTTTTCTGCATCGGTGGAGGTGCCAGCGCCTGGAGGAGTCCCAGGCCTGATAGCGGAGCCTCCCTGGTCGCCCGTGGAACAGAGCCCGTTGTGTCACCGTCGGTCCAGGCTTTCTCATCAGACTCCGATAGTGGACACATTGTCTCGGCCAGCTTCCCCGTCTCACTCTGACCGCGATACAATTGCAGCATTATTTCAGGACGAGGTGGTTCCTGATTGTTTATTGCAGCAACGCCCTCGGCTAGCAATCGCCACATTTAATCACATTTTTCCCCCCTAATATGATTAATTTAACAAGGTTTATTCTTTCCTGTGGAAACTGACGTGTAGTCTCAAAAGAGCTGGGAAGAAAAATGTCCGTTTGTCTCCCATCTGTTTGGCTCGTCTGTCCCTTCAGCAGTTGCTTTAATTGTGTGCGTGCTGCCAGATCATCAGTAACATCTGGCCGTTATTGTCTGGTTCATCGTTTACAGTCGATAATCATGAAGCCATTGGATTTATTTTTCCCCCCGCGGTGAAAAACTTAAACAGATCTTTGTTCTTTTTTTCAAGCATCAGTTTTAAAGTTCATCCCCTCATTTGATTACAATCAGCATCTAAACTCTGCAGTCATTAATCATCAATTAAGTCCTGACATGATCTAGAAACCTTCACCTTCACTGTACAGCTGTTTCTGCACGTGGTCACCTGGGAAAAACAAAGTTTAACTGGCAATATGTTCTTATTATCAACTTAATGATTGAGTAACTCACTTCTTCTCTTGTCTTGTTATTTGCAACTCTGATGGAAACAAAAATGATGCAGTTGTCTTTGCCAAAGCAGCGCCGATAATAAAACCACATGGAAAAGCTCGGGGGGGGAAAGCTGTCACTGGTAAATACCAACACAAAGAAACAACAACTAAACAACGAGTCAGTGTCGTACGAAGCTCTCAAATATAGCTTGAAAGTGAAAATCACACATGCAAATTGAGGCAAAGTCTCCAATATTTAATGTACTTCGGTATAAAAAGTGCAAATAAAAGTTAACTACATATATTTACATGTATGTGTGTGCCGTTTATTACGGGATTGAACAATCTGACATTTAGGTTATTTATTTATCCGATTGCAGATAAAGTAAATGACTCCAAAAATGCAATTTGCAAAGAAACTAACCAGAAAACTCGCCAGTTAAGTTATCAAACACGTCATACATGAGTAAAAAGTACAATATTTGCCTCCAAGATGATTTACAGTGGAGGTATAAAGTAGCAGAACATGGAGATACTTCAGTCGGGTACAAATACCTCATAATTATACTTTTCATGATGAATTAAACTTTTCAATGAACAGCGTTAGCAACATGGCTACCGCTAACAACCATAAGAAACCCAACTGGACCTAAAACTCAGATCTCAGAGCTGCGAGACGACCGAGTAAAACACCTGGTTGGTTACTGATCTGGTAGAAAATGCCACTTTTGAACCGTTCACTCCTTGAATAGTGTGACAACCGAGACTCTTTTCGTCAGAATGACATGTTAAAGCGTCTACAGCACTCAGTTACCTGCACCAGAGAGCGCAGACGTGACTAAACTTCAGCCAAAGATCCGTTGTGTCTGTGAAAACCGGATCCATCAATGATCACATTGTTCCCGTCTTATCGCTCTCTCTCGCCTGATATCAGCCGTCGGTGTCGCTGACAAGCGGCTTCGCTCGGCTCATTAACGAGGCCGCGTTCCCGCCTTCCCTCCCTCGGCGTTGTTGAATTTGTCTGGCTCGTCCGATATTGCCGCAGCCCCATAATTCAACTTTAATTAATTCCCAGCCTGATGGAAATTCCTGCAGCTTCCGATGAAAGAAACGGTGTGTTTCTCCCGGAGGCGGATTGATGGTAAAGCGAGCGGCTTTGCTACAGTGCTCGGGGTAGAGAGGAATGCTAATAATTCTAAAAGGCTTACAGTTCGTCGGCAGTAGCCATGGCGATTCTCCACATACAATGGTGGCCTTTTAGAGGAGCGGAGCGGGGAGGGCGGAGGGGGGAGCTGCTCCCTCATTGACTCAGTTTGGTGTGATATTAGGAAAGACCTCTTTGCACTTTCCACTGTTCTGCTTGTTATGAGATTAAGTGGTACCCACAGCAGTTTGCCCAAGTTAACGACGAGGGAGAGGAGGAGGGCAGCGGAGTCACGTCTGTCCATGTGGAGCGAGGTCCGGCTGTCGACAGCTGTGCTGCTGCTCTTACTGCGTTAATGTGGTTTATATCTGCACATCTCATCTCCCAGACTGAACACCGAGAAATGCTAACAACGCTCACATCCACAGAGCTGCTACTCTGTTGTTTTCCCAGCGTTTGTGGAAGACTTACAAGTGTTTTTTCCATAAAAATGATATAATACAATGTCCTTTTATTATGCGTGGGACGATATATCACTACGGCAACGTATCATAACGCTTCCTGGTGCGATATACGATCAACACACCGGCACCGAGTGTCGACATTTTTATCAAAACATGCAGACGATCCCAACAGATTCTCCTGAAAATTTGACCACCGTCCTTTGACGATCTCCCCTCTTTGCAACACATTAGCAACAATTAGCCTGTTAGCTGAGGAAGCTATCCTAAAATGCAAATAATAACGGCAAGTTAAAGAAAATGGGCTGCAGGAAAGAAGAAACGCTGCTCTGATGGTAATCGAGTGTCTTGGTTTAATCCAACGTAGCTGGCGTTTGTTTAACGGGACGTGGAGACGTAACGTTCTTTCCATTTTCAGCAACAACTCGATGTTCACGGCTTCATTTCTCCTCGTGGCGGCACAAATTGAAAAGATTTTAACGAGGCAAAGTTCAGTCTGTTTCCGTCACACATTTTAACTCCAGAACGGTTCTGCTTCTGACCAGTTTACGGCCATTTAATACTCGTCTGACTCGCCGTCTTTGTCCTCACTTTCTCTTACACACTGACCTTAACCCAGTCGCTAGCTGCACAAACCAAAAACGAGTTAGCATCCCCTAACCCTATTTGTGTTGCAACGATTCAGCTGTTTTAACACCACAGCTCATCTTCCTCCGTTCCCCCCAAACACCATCTTGCAGGCGGGGGTACTCTCGACACATCCAGGGTTTAGCGCCGCTTAAGACGGCTGTAGAAAAGCTAAAACTAGCCAGAGCCGTTTTTCCTCGATACCAGAATGAGACGAATGATAGCATGATAGTATTGTAGCCACTACTGTTACCATATCTGTGAACAATGAGTTGGAAAAGCTTCAGCAGATAAGAAATAAACACCCATAAAGATGGAAAAACTCGCCAGAGAAGTCCGCTGGGGTCAACTGAAGCCATTAGGAACAGTTACGCTGTTAGCCACCACGTGATTTTTACAGTTATTCAGCCGAGGTCCGACACAGCTCGACGGGACCGCAAAGCCTTTTACTGGCCAGATCCTTGCAGCATTTCCCCGACACACAGCAGAGGATTGAAGTTGGAGAACTTGTGATTTTGATTACGTTTCATCCTCTGTTTTGTGCAACATGTCACTCGAGGACAGCGGCGAGCGCTTGTGAAGTCGAGCCTCCGTGAGACGAGGAAAACAGCGTGTTTCTAATTTTCCCTCATGATCCGCTGATTAGTATCGACATCACATAAGCGTGTATAATCAAAATCACTTCCCCGCTTTCACAATCAGTGGTTGGACTGTGGCGGACACGGAGGCGAATGTTACGCGAGCTGCCCTCAGGACGACCCTCAGCTCGCGGAGGACGATCTGACATTTTTTAAACAGAGAAGCACTTCTGAGAGGCTGCCGGCGATATTTAGACGATGTGGATTAAATCTGATGTCATGCTGTGGTTTTAGTGATAATTGAATGTATGTGACAAATCACAGCAAGTCAACACATTAGGCGCAAATCCAACAATGTCATTACTGACTTCCTCACGCGAGAGCCGGTGCTGCAGCTGATTAATCTGTGAAGTGTTGACAGAAAACAATTGAAATCTTAAATTATTAAAGGTCAGTTCTCGTCTGTAATGCACCTACGTCTAGTTTCGTATTTAAAATGACCAAACAGCGTCAACAGAATGTAAAGAAACGGCTGTGAGATGTCGATGATGTCGCAGAGAGTACGACCAAAGCTAGCATGCTAACAAGCTAGCATAGGCAAATCCCGTCTTGCCCGACTGTGTCTCCCCGACTTCTGTGATCCGAGGCCCCTCTAACTCGAGGGCCACTGACTCCACTGCTAACTGAGCCGTGAGCTAATTAGCTAACATAGCTAGCAGAGCCTCCTGTGTTTTTGGACCTCTCAGCTGCACTGTGCTCATTTGTGTTGCGTCTCCGCCCTGAGATGGAGCTGTTGTCTTTATTATTCCCAGGTGTTGCTCCTGCTGGGACTTCCTGTTTATGGCCTGAGCACCTGGTGGAGGAGCTCCAGCCCGTTAGTCACCTTCATTAGCACAGCTCAGGCCTAATTGCCCGACATTTACAGCGTGAAGGAGCAGCTGTTACAACTCGCTTTGAGTTCACGGACTCCTCACGTGACGTTTAAACGTGTAATTACTCTTTCTGAGGTTCTCTCGTCGTCATTTCTTGAGTGAAAGTGTTTTGTTTTTTTTATTTTCTCATGAAGGACGTGAGTGGAAGAGGAAGCTGTGTGTGTTCGCTGGAAGCCGTGCTCAGACACGTCTCTCTACAATCAAAGTCTGAAGCGGCTTAGCCGTACAAATAACACGCCGAGCGTTTGAAAGCAAAAGCTGGAAACGAGGCGGAAAACAAAAGCAGCTCACGGGATCCGTCGCAGACGTCACGGATCCGACGCCGTCAAGAAAAACGGCAGGGAACAAATTTCAGGCAGAAATGACTGAATATGATAATTATACGACTGATAGAAATAGCAGATACGATAATTATATGATTGATAGAAATAGCAGAAATGCTATAATTATGAATATGACAGCTGATGCGGTCTCCCTCCAGGAAACCGCAGTCTTTATAAGTTACCAAGAAGCCATAATCAGCAGCACACCAGGCATGCGCTCTCTGCCGGGGAAATTACCACGTTGTTTGGAATTATAGTCATTTGGAAACGAGAGGCAGCTGGATAAGTTTGGGAATGTGGGTTAATTGCTAAGCCCGGGTCCTTTTTTACAGACCACAGGTTAATGGGCAGTGTGTTTTTATATCAACAGCACACACAGATGTTCGGAGATCATTTGGCTAATTGAACGGAGAGGTCGTATTGTGCTGCTCGACCTCCTGTTGCTTTGTGCGTTTCCTCTGCGCTCTCAGAGGAGCGGGAGGACCGCTGAGCACCTCGCCGTTTATTGGACGGGCCTGACGATGTGTCGCGGACATTTTGTTGATTTTATTTGAACAATGGGCTCTTATAGACGCTCCCACGTGTCTTGGAGATGTGATTGAGACGTATTGTCTCCGAGAGCTGCAGCCTCTAATTAAACTTCCTTCCTTATTGCTGTTGTCCTGAACGACAGAGTGACGACACATTACAAGCTGCAGAACCTCACAGATCCACGTTCACTGTGTACTTTGGAGCAATATATCCATATTTTATTGTAATCATGACTATTTATCTACTATTCTATCCCGTTTGTTGCCGTACAGCAGCTGAAAAACGACGGCTCTCATGTTTAAATCTGGATTTTATCAGGATCTGCATCATAAGATACCAGTTACCTAAATACCTGATTGTTTTCATGAAGATCCAAACATATTTCTCTGAGGAAATTAAAGAAAATGTCGCTCCAGGATCCGTCCCTTTACCTGGTATTGTGGAAATCCACTCAGTAGTTTTTGTGTAATCCTGCTGACAAACATCTGAAATATAAATATAGCTGAATATATATTTCAATTCATATAAAGTCACTTCAAACATGAGCCTTCGTCAGCTCTTCCTCCGTGTTTTATGTAGTTTAAACGGTGAAAATGTTGTCGTATCACTGTTTAATTGACACAAATATGGAAAAAAGAATGCGTATACGGAGAGTTTATGTCTCTGTATCAGTCTGACCTGTGAGCAGCGGGCGACGGATCGCGTTATCGCTGCACAGAAGGTCGTCGTCCGGCTGCCTCGTCGGGGTTCAAACGATATCGAGGGACATGCCGAGAGTTCCTCGCGGCCTTCTGGGAAATGTCTTCCTCTGCTCTGTGTGCGTTTGATGAAAGAAGCTGAGGGCTGAACATCACTGAGAGCTCTGAAGGTCTCCGTGTCCGATAAGACTTGTTATTTTTTCACAGTAGTCTGGTTATAACTGAGATAAGACTAATTTTAGCCTTGAAGACTCGCTGCTGCCTTCTTGACCTCGCTGCAGCTTCGGGGCCTTTTTTTTCCGTTGCCAGTCCGTCCTGAACGCCGCCGCCGTCCCTGTACTTTCTTTGGACCTGCAGCGAAGCAGCCGGTCTCAGTCCAGTTGAGATGTGCCTCGTCTCCCTGTCATCACTCTGGCCTCGGCTGAACCTCAGAGAGTCTCTACGCTTTGTTTTTGTGGAGACAGTGTGCTGCTGCTGCTGCTGCTGCGCTCTGCACAGTGACTTCACGGCGTCAGCTCAGACGTCAGGGGGTTCTGGCTCGCCTCTTCTTTGGACGCCGTCCAGAATGAGCTCATCCGCGACGGCGAGTCCAGCTGCTCGGCCGTAGGAGTGCCGTTCTTTTCTCGACCTCTGCACCCGTGCCCTGAACCCAGACGCTGGCTGGTGTGAGGACGGGGGGGGGGGGGGGGGGGGTTAGTGCGAGTGTGACACCGTTCCCAGAAGCTCCGGCAGCGACTGACCACTGGCAGCCTGCCGCCCCCTCGGCGCCTGCTAAGCAGCACGGCCTCAGGCCTCCTCTGTTCCCTACGGAGAGAGGCCCAGTTTGTTCTGGACACACGCCAGCACTGAGCGGTAGGGGGCATGGCCAGGTCAGCTCTCAGGGGTGGTCCTGCAGTCCGAGTGTGTGTGTGTGTGTGTTGAGTGTGTGTGTGAATGTATGTGTGATGTGTTTGGAGCCACGATGATTAGCTTGTGTTTTTTTTGTGTGTGTGATTCTATTATTTTTGCCTCGGCGTTAAGCCTTCGGGCCGTAAGATGTCTCTGCCGAGCTCCCAGCGTGTCCTGGGAATACAGAGAGGAGGACGGCACATAAAAGATTATGATTCCAGCTCATTCAGCTTTTTTTCCCCCCCTGAAGATAAATGCTGATGGGCTTCTGGTCCACGGAGGGACAGCGGAGAGAGCCGAGAGGTGATGCCGCTCCATCAGCAAATATCCGCATGAGTGAAAGGTCTCTGGAGCGCAGCAGGTATCAGCGGCTCCACCGTCTGATTCTGTTAGTGAGATTATTCTGTCGCTCAGTCATCTCCCGAGCTAACGCAATCAATCTGTGGTGAAGCACACGAGCGCGAGGGCAGCCAAAGGTCAGAACCTGAGAGGGAGTCATATCTCCTCCTCCTCCTCCTACAGCTCTGCGCCCGCTCCCTACCCGAGCTCGCCATTTGGAATCCATTATCCGACCCAGCTCGGGAGTTTTTCTGATAATTAAAAGGAGACGTACTCCGACGCTCTGCCTCAGATTAACGGCTGTTCCCTGGGTTCGGCCTGTGGGAGGGCGCACGCAGCGGGGGAGGAGGTGGGGAAAGGTGGACAACGGAGAGCCAGGTCTACGAGTTGGACGAGTTAAAGTCCTAAAGTGAGATGTCTACATTTGCAGTGTCTCTTTCCAGAAAGCACGACCTGGTTACCGAAGATAACCTTGTTGTGAGGTTAAACCCAAACCGGCTTCGCTTTATGGGCTCGGCTCACTTTCTGGTTTTAAGCCCGGCCCTGTTGGCTCTCCCAGACAGAACCAGTTCAGTGCCTAACCCAAACCAGTGGACGTGTTTCTGCAGATAACGTGCGTCAGCCTGCACGCAGCCTTTAGCTTCCCATTCCACTTCTGTGTTGGCAAACCGGGAGCTACCTAAGTTGGGGAATGTTACAGCCCAGCCAAGGACAACACCGTTAATGTCAACAAGAACGAGCCTCTCCTCCATCATTAGATCAAATCCCCCAGGAAGAGGTAGGAGAGCTGGATCCGGGTGTTTTCATACCCAGGAGGTCAAGTTCTGTCTCCACCTTCAACACTGTATCCAGGTTTCATAAGGCCTGTTGATGATCTTGGGTTACCGGGTCATGATTTTTGCTGCTGAGTCTCTTAAACGTGTTTTGTTCCCACTTTGAGTGCCACAAACCGAGTGCCATCATATCTGAGAGATGGCTTCATGGCTCATATCTACCCATCTAGATGGAGAAACAGCCCAACGAGTATGAGGGAAAATCTGAATTTTCCATACTGGGCTGAGCTGAACCTTTAAGTTTGCTTGTTTGGAGCTGGAGCTGAGGGTTCGGTGAGGAGGAGAGGTGTTCTTCTGGGGTCACAACCCGGAGTTAAGCTGCGGTTTGCAAAAAAAAAAATCGAAGCGATCAAAAACATCTGTCACAAAGTTCAGATCCTATTCTGGGCCTGTGGGTCAACTGTGGACCCAGATGGATCCGCTTGCAGGACTTGGCTTCCTGACACGGGGAGTCAGAAACTCTGTGATTGCAGCTCACCGCTACAAACATCATCAAACCCGTGATCCCACCTCGAGTGCACTTGGTCGGCTCGAGTTCATCCCGCGTCTCTGAAATGATGTTTGACAGCGCTGACTTTTTCTTCGTAATTCTCCGGTCTTGGCTTTTAACGCGTGTTTGCGTTCCATTCCTCATTTCCCAGATGATGTTCCGCGTTATTCCAGCGTCCACGATACATGAGAATAAAAATCAACAGCTCTGACAGCAGCCAGAATTAACATGCAACGGCTGTCCGAGCACATTTATCCAGTCGGGCGGAAAAAAAAAGGCAGAGGTGGAGAGAAATCGGTCCGATGCAGCGATGATCGTTTTCTGTGAGTCAGAAAAGCAGATGAGTCACATCTGATAACGTGTTCTGCTGGAGCTGCAGCGTCTCTGCTGACTGAGTTTGCACTAATTTTACTGGAAAATTTCAATGTTTCCAAATTAGGTGCGTGAACTGGGTCACAGGCAGCCAGTGAGTTGGTGGTCGGGAGCATGTGACGAGGCCGCCGCTCTGAGCGAGAGAGGCGAGCCGTTTATCAACCGTGGCGGGTCTTGAACTTGTGACGCGCAAACAGACGGACACTCGACACCTGCGGGGCCTGAAGATCATCACAAGACTCTCAAATCAGATGATACGGTGGCTGTTAAAGTCCTTTTGTTTCTGTGTTGACAGCTTCTGCATTCTCCCATCATGTGATACACGAGTGTGCAGCCGTATTTCTGCAGGGCTGTAATTTTTCAATATGCGCTTTATTTCGTACCGCAGCTGCGTCCTGTGATCTTTACACGCACGGTGTTACGCCGTGTTTGTCTTTTGGGGGCCGTTGTGTTCTGCGGAGGTCAAATCAAGAAGTCTCGGTGGAAACATTTTTGGCAATATGGAGAATTGATGTTACTGGTCTACGCGGATCCAAGCCGCTTCACACACAAAGTGCCTCTGCGGTCGGCTGCATCTGAGGGAGCATCAAGAATCCGATCTGTTGGTCTTGAAGATAGTTTTGTTTTCAACACCTCTCCCTCCGTTCAATAATCCTATTTGTTTGTAGGTCTAACAGGAGTTTTGCATCTGAAATGTGGTTGCGGCTGCTGTTTTTCTCGTCTGGTTAACCTCAGCGAGACAAATCATCGACTTGTTTTCAAAAGCTGACTGTCTCTTTGTTCACAGAGCCCTGAAAAGGAAAACAAACCAAATGAAGAGACAGTTTTTCATTTATTTTTAAAGGAATCGTTCACCCCAAAATTTAAAAATACATATTTTTCCTTTTATCTGTCGAGCGATTGATCCGTCTAGACTGTTTCTGTGTGAGCTGCTGACTCTGACTCTTGGCCTACTGTCGCATTCATACACAAAACAAACAGGGGGCAGTATATCACCTAGATGCTGCTCACTGCAGCTGTCACTGGCTAGTTAGCCTGGTTAGCAGTTCAGCTAGCGGCCCGAACTGGGAGCTTGGAACAGCAGTGGACTGAGAGGCTAACTGGTTAGCATGCTAACTTCGGTAGACATCCCTGCAGCGCATCATAACATTAGAACTGTTAATATTAGTTCATTCTTGAATGTTTTCAATTACATTTCTCACAAAACCTTCTTTCCGGAAGCGTGCATCTACTCATGGACGTCAGGCTGGCTCAGTTAGCGAGCTAGCACTCCATCTCACACGAGGAGGACACCGTTAATGTTTACAGCCACTCGACAACGAGCAGATGCACTTCTGCGTGGCGATACAGTTGGTGGGTGTAGTTCAGTGGAAAATCTGATGTGGAACTGCACCAAACACGGTCTGTGGGTTGTTTTGAGTAAAGGGGTCGTCTAGATGGATCAATAACACCACAGCTAAAAGGAAAACACTGTCCCTTTAAGGCCGTTCCTTCTGTTATTGTACCGAGCGCCTTGTCTTTTAGCAGCGCTCCCAAATTACAGGGCTGGAAGCCGAGACTTTCAGGTGGTTGGAGCGAACATACTCTGCTAACCTCTGCTTCCCCTTGAAATCTTTCAGCTCTTCATGCCTCATTTCCCTCCCAGCCTCCAGTGAGCACAGCGACCAGAGTGGCTACGCTGTGCCAGACGTGTGTGCGTGTGTGTTATTAACATGATAGATATCACACACCGACTTACAGTGCTGCCATTCACTCAAAACACATGTTTCATATAAACCATGGGGCGCTGCGAGGAAAAGGAAAGAGAGGTTTAGAGATACTGAAAACAATACTCAAAGACGCTACCACGTCTGAATCCGCTCTGCATCTCTGTGTTTACGTTCGAATGTAAAGAATCTGTTTTGAAATGAAAGGAATGAGAGTCGAGGAGTTGGCAGCGCGGCGGCGAGGGGCCTCCTGAGTGAGCGATGCCATGCCGCTCTCCCACACATGGCAGGCCTGCTGCTGTGGTCATGGGTCGACATCAGCCTAATAACAAATTACTGCTCTGCTCCAATCAGAGGAATTCAGACATCCGCCCTGGCCGGCCGCCCTCCGCTCGATCCCTCTATTTTTAAGAGCCAGACCGAGGGGGGTGGAATTACACTCCAATATACTTAATCATTTCCATCAGTGATGTGGGATACCGAGCGGGGGAATCGACTCCTCTGCAGCTCTGGGGCTGTTTTCCATGAGGCACGTTCTCGAGCTGGAAATCGCTGCATAACTGCCGCTTGAAGTTTTAAAGAAAAAGCCTTTTGAAAAACTTTCAGCGATTTGCGTCACTCGTTTCTTTGACTCAGCAGGAGTCGGGGTGCAGCTCGTGCAGACTAATTCTAGAGGAGGATCTGGGACGAGTCGACGGAGGAAGAGAGGGACACTGGATGCGGCTGCGGCGGTCAACCAGCAGCTGTCATCCCAAATGACTGACTCAACGCGAGGAAGTGGCTCTTGACATGCAGTGGAGAGTAAAAAGGAAGCGTGCACGCCGCTCTGACTGAACTGTTTATCAGCCTGTCTCTTTCATTCTTCACATGAAACTGTCATAGTAGCAGTATTGTCACCCCAGTAATGTTATCATATGTTTCTGAGATAAAAAGCTGCAGGATGTGGGATTCCCCCACGCTACGACACGATCATCCCTCTTCTCTCATCTATGTGGTTACGAGGGGGGAGGGCGGAGGAAGGAAGGAGCGCGTGCAGGGGCACAGGCGAGCTCGCACGCCGGTTGGGAAGATCACAAAGACTTTTCTTGCGGGCGGCGGGCTGTGATGTGGCGGCACAATGACACACACGGTCACCACTCGGTCCCTGGGTGGCTGCAGAGGAGTGCTGCTCACCGGAAAAAACCCCCGCCGTCTGCTGCATGACACAAACAGCACTTTAAAGACAGAGGTGGATGCGCCTGCTCTCCACTTCAGAGTCACCGCGGCCTCGCGACTGGAGGTGACGTAATGCAGCCTCAGCCGCTTTAATCTCTGCGCTGGCGTCAGCCGTGACCAGAGGCATTATGTATTTCTGTCCATGCATCCGTGAACGCAGTATCTCAGGAACACCTTGAGTGAATTTCCCCAAATTTGGCACGAACATCCGCTTGGATTAAATGATGAATTGACTAGAGTTTGGTGGTCTTGTGTTTAAGCTTTTTAAACACAATGAGGTCGGAGGACGGAGGTCTGGCACCATGTGGTTCCTAGAGCACCTCCTCTTTTTGCATCCTTCAAATGGAATGCAAATTAAGTTGGTTGAGCATGTTTATCAGAAATCCCTCAGAGTTAAGCAAGGAGTCCTTTGTAATAAGGATGAGTCTCCTCCTCTTTCAGGTCAGATAGTTTTAGAGATTTCCCAAAACTTCACTGTTCTCCAACCATGAAAAGATCACACTCATCATGACGTTCAGAGCAGTAAAAACATTGTTCTGCCTAAAGATATCTTCGCTAACCTCGATCTGATGTTTGGTCTTGAAGAAGTCATCCTGATGTGCCACACGTCAGCGGGACAAGGGGGGTTTTCTTTTGGCGAGGGTCGAAACGTAGCAGATCAGCTGGTAAATCCAAAATGTTTCCTTCCGGCTCATCTTCACCACGACGGTCCGGTGCTAAGCTGCATCACAAACGCTGGTCCTACCCGGGCCAATAATTCCGGGTAGGGTCTCAGTAGGAGGGCCAGACTCCAGCAATTCAAGGACCCCAAATGAATCACCTGAAAAAGAGAGCACCCCGCCCAGAATGGGGAAACTGGGGCCCCCTTCTGGAGCCAGACCTGGGAGGGTAGGTCCGAGATTAGCGTTTGGTGCCCGGGCTTAGCCCAAAAAACCCACAACATGAAGCCGGGTCGGGTGCCATGTGTGGCCCGCAAAGTCGTTACTACATTCACGAGTCTTGGCTCGTCACGTACCGCAGTAATTCTACTTAATTATTTTTGCTGATGCCGGTTTTGGCAAGTCATAAATCCAGAGTACAACCGGTTCTGCCGTGACCATGAATTAAACTCCATTGTTACATTGCTCAACAAGCCTCATCAGCCAGCGCTGTCACACAGGTGCAGTCGGCCTCGTCACATGTTGTTGTGGCGCCCGTCCAAGTGAATCAGTCCTTCATGCCTGATTACTGGCTGTCGGCTCAGAAACCTCCTCCTACCTGCGCTGACACACGCTGTAGTGAAAAGGCAAGTCTCTGCAAGCAGACGGAACAATAGCGAAGTGTTTGGCACGATGGCAAGAAATCCGTGAGGTTCAACACAACGCAACAGTCCAGCAGCGCTGCGATAAACAGTCGAGTCACTTATGGTCTGCTGAGAAGTCCTTTTAGTTCTGCTGTGTGGTTCTTACTTCTGTTTTATATACTTATTTTTTCATTTTTTGCACTTATTGCTGACGGCGTCTTGAAGAAACTGACACTCAGATCGACAAACTGACACCCTGACAGCGGTTTGAGTTCACAGCTGGTTCACTTCACTCATGAAAACGGCATTCAGATCAGAAAAGTGTGAAGCATTAAATGTCGCTGATCGGAAAAAAAACAAAAAAACACCACCAACTGATTCTGAGAGTGAGTAAGTGTGAAAAAACAAAAGAGGGAAGTTTTTTTAAATTTTAGTGCTTTCCTCTGGACTCGAATCAAGAGGGATAGAGATGTTTCCTGTATTTTATATTTTGAACATTTAAATGAAACTGCTTGAACTTTGACCTTTTACCTCGATGTGGGCTACATTCTGTATGAATAAAATGCAGAATAGCCTCATTCAGCTATTTAAAAATATATAAACCTCAACTCCATTTATATCAAGAAGGAAAATAACCAAATATGGTCATACAATACATCTGTTGTCACGGTAACCATAAGCTGCTCATCGGGCCCACGCTGCCACATCCTTTAATTCAGTTTAACACCTAAACACCACGTGTTGCATTTGAAAGTGTGTGAAACCTAACAAGTGGGCAGAGAATGTAAAATAGTTGGGCAAATTATTGAAGTGGTATAAAACCTTGAAATTATAAAATAAAAGTAACAGACAGACAGTTGAAACTAAGATATCCGTCAGCTAAAAGTTATGTATAGACAGGTGAAATAGTTTAGCTTAGTTTGAATCAGTTGGATTAAAATAATGGAAACAGTTTATATCTTTAGTGAAAAGCAGCTAAACGCAGTCGAAAAAAAGCCAAAAGAAACGGTGGAAGTGTCCAGTTTATATCACCAGGTAGAGGTGCGAATGCACACTTGACCAAGCCGACATGATGAGATAAGAATTGTGTGTAAACTGTTGTAAATATTACTTTTCTACAAGTAAACCTCTGCGCCTAGTGTTGGATAACGTTTACCTTAAAGGAGCAGTGTGTAGTTTTTATGTAGAAATCTTCACTGACTGACTTTTCATGCCCAAATAAACGAACTCTCTCTGTTTTTTCATGACTGTATAAACAAACTGACCTTAAAGGACAACACAGTTTCACTTTGTTTACATGTGGCGGACCCTGCCACCACCTGTCTAGCCTCACACAGGGGGGACGTTATTTTCCTCTGAGAACAGCTTGTTTATTCAGTTTTTCTTCCTGCTCCAAAAACACACACATTGCCCCTTTAAAGTCAATTAAAATGAAGATATTTGGAGCCGGATGGACTGACGAGTTCAGCTGATCTGATCCGTTGGAGGACTGTTATCTTAAAACTGTTTAAAAACCTACTCTGGTCTGGACTCAGTTTAGAGGAAATCAAACACAACTTTTTTGAAGAGCTCGTTTACTATTCGACCTGCTTTCTGTCCGATCTCACGGCTGTTGGAGTCGAGCAGCACTTAATCAAGTGAGCTATCTGAAGTGAGTCATTCCACAGGAACAATGGTGTTTAGATAGTCGGCAGCGTTTCGGTTTGAATGGGTGAGTCATTAACAAGGAGTTATGAGCAAGAGTCCAGGTTCTGGATTCCCTGAAGAGCAGTAGCCATATTATGGCTGCTCAGCTCTGCTGTTTACAGTCGGCGATGGCCTCTGACTCCCCCCTCATCTGCTGCCTCCCTCCATCAAATCCTGTATTTATTAAACAGCCCCACCACCTGTCTGTGCAGCAGGAATGTGTGCATCGTCAGGGCCTCGAAGAAAACCGCCGCTGCCAGATTCTGCCTTCCATTTCGGAGGAGACAGGAGGAGGGAGAGGCAGCGAAAGGTTAACCGCTGGACTGCTGTGGTTTAAGGCCTGCCTCTACCGGACCGTGCAGCCTGCTGGTTCTCTCATTAGCTGCCTCTTTTTCCTTCCAGAATCTCTTTCCCCCCTCATTCCACGGTGATGTGCCAGTGGGTTTTTTGCCTGGAATACTGAAATAGCCTGTGTCTTGTTTTATTTGTCAGGCATTCAGTGAGAATTCCCCCTCCAACCCACAGCTGGCTCAGGAATGTCCTGCGACTCCCCTCTCAAGTCTCCACTCACTTCATCACCTCCCCGATCCCCTACTCCTTCTTTATTTTTCCTCTTCGCCCTCACTTTTCCCCCCTTCCATTCCCACATTTTATCTCTTCCCCTCATCGCGTCCTCTTTTTCTATCTGCCTGCTCGTCTCTTTTTTTTTCCAGGGATGGCAGTGAGGAAGGGGCGAGCATGGGGAGAAGAGTCGGCCGGTGCCAAAGCTCACAAACTGCTCGCTGCAAACACAAAAGAGTTGCTGTGGAGATAGGATCACATATGGATAAATTGGATTTGTCTCCCCCCGCTCGTTTTTTATTATTTCTCTCTCCGTCCGAAGCCTCTTGTTCTGCTCAGCGTTGCTTTTAAAGGTAGACGCCTTTCGAAACGATGATTAAGATGGGCTACAAACACCTGCCGCGCGTTACCAGAGTTTATAACGCGTGCCAGTCAGAAACAAAAGTGAGACGAAGCTGCGTTTGAAGGGCAACAAAGACGGTATTCATATCTGAGGATGTAAACACTGCGGAAGAATCTGCCCCCGAGCACTATTTGTCATCAATAACTCATCCGGTAGAATGAATCAAGAGACGCATAGAAGCGAGATTTGCTGTGAATCATCAGAATCTTAATCATTCTGTGGAATTACATGAAACTGGAGGCAGAAGACTAATACATTTCCATTCAAGGCAAAACCGACTGTTGTGGGACCTAAATGATGGAGGCAGTGGATGAAAATAATACATTCATGTACAATCTCACCCATGAAACACTCCGCAACGGGATGTTGGACTTCCTCACAAACAGACCCCAGACGGTTTGGATTGGCACAACGTTAGTGCTGAACACCGGAGCTCCTCAAGGCTGCGTGCTCGGCCCCCTCCTGTTCACACTGCACACCATCGTTCAACGAGGAAATCATCAATCTTGCAGAACGGTGCTCAACGTCTGCAAAACTGATTGTTGATTTATAGGAAAAAAGGAGGCAGTTTTCCACCTCAAGCACAAAAAAAAGCAGCTTTCTTAAGGAGACTTAAGACAGCTAAACTCCAGTGCCAAGTTCTGGACAACTTTTACAGAGGAGCAATAGAAAGCATCCTGTCTGGAAGCCAGCAGGGTTCCTGCCCCACCCCGGACAGGAAGGCTCTACAACGTGTGATTAAAACCGCTGAAAACATCACATCTAAAGAGAATCAGCGGCATCAGGTGAAGTGACGTGTCAACAACAGCCGTCGCAGCCAAAGTCTGATCAACCTGCTGCCACTGCTGTTAAACCAACAGACTACAGAGCAGCGTCGTTCCTCAGGTTGTCCGGCTGAGCAGAAACATATCAAAAGACGTGACTTCAGTACTTTTGACGATCAGAGTCGGTAAATTGGCCTCTGGGTGGACATGTTTCTGCTCAGTAGTATGAAGGGACTACAACTAACACTTTGTTGTACGACCCTGTGTTGTAGAACGACACATAAATCAACCTTTAACATGCAGATGGATGATGTGCATGTTGTTATCTGCATCTATTGCTGTTACTTCCTCTTAAAAGAACAGTTTGCACTGTTAAAACAACTGCAATAGCTATTTTTGGACAACTGATAGCAGGAAATAAGTTGTGAAAAACAACTGATGTCACATTTAAGCTGATTTTGTTAGCATGTTGACTCATCTGGTAGGTACGGTAGCAGCATTAGCATTTACCTGGAGACTTGTTTCTGTTGTTCAGTTCTACTTTTTGCTCGTTTTTTGGGAAATGTTTGATGTTTTGCTTTTGCTCCTGTGGTTCATCAGCACAAGCAAAACACTCAAAAAAAGTCTTGTGATCAACTGTTGATCTCTAACCAGCGTATAAACCTGGAGGACAGTTAAGGATTTAAATAAAGATTGGCTGAATGTGAATTTGAAGGCAACAAAGAACCTATTTTTTAGATGTAAAGTAAACATTCCCCCCCTAAAATATCTCCCCCGAGCATAATTTGTCATCATCCTCTCCGCAGTATACTGCGTCAGGAGATGAACGGCAGCGCAGTTCGCTCTGAATCCTCCACCGAGAGCAATTTCATATGTTCGAATAAAAACCTCTGACGTGACACGGGAGCGTGCGCCGTGCTGGCCGCCAAGCTACCTGCCTTCAGCTGCCCGGACCGGAGGAGATCATTCACGGGGGCTGATACTCAGTAGGCGTAGCTGTTATAAACTACAACCGAAAACCTGTGACCTCGGTCTGCTTCAGATGATTTACAGCGCTGGATCACGGCCTCCCTCCGTTTTTTCCACTCCTCACACAGGGGAACAAAGAGAGCGTTGTTCGGGGGCACGGAGAGCAGCAGAGTAGTAGCAGGAGCAGGTCTACGGACGGGGTTAGGTCCACGTTAAGGTGGTTCGGTGAGTGTTTGCCTTTCTTCTGAACATGCAGAGCGCCTGGACGAGGTTTGTCAGTATGAGTTCCAGATTTTTTTCATGTTGAAAGATGATTATCCGACACGTCTCGGCCTCTGGAGGGAGTTTTTTGATTTTTTTTTCTCCGCCCGCCCGCCACAAAAAGCTTTATCACGCTTGAGTATCTTCCAGCGCGCACAACTTCATCCTCTGAGTCGCCCCCCGCCGCTGCAAAACATTTCTCTATGTAAAAAGAAATTCCTCTGAATGATTAACAAGAGTTCCTCCACAGAAAAAAATCACTTAATACAATTATGAATGGACCTCTCCTGTGAATGCTCGTGGGCTTTTGTAGTTCGTCTAAATCCTCCATCACTATGCCATGAATCTATTGTTCGGCGCTCTGTCTCTGAAAACAAAACAGCAGCGGCGAGCGGCATGAATAATACGGCGTCTAATGCCTCATGAAATATACATCGGCTGCGGCGCTGTTCCCAGTGATCTGCACGGCTTTGTAGCACGTCGTCCTCCGTGATTCATACGTGTTTTGTGTGTCGGAGAGAGAGAGAGAGAGGGAATAAAAAGTGAAGATGTGGAAGCACTTGTTGATGCTGAAGCTAAAGCGAACCAGATGTAGTAGACGGGGATACGCCGCGGTGCTCTGCGCTGAGGTCATCTCTGGACTCCGGCCTTTTCTTGGC
>CAEMYA010000126.1:7546274-7572148 GCA_903131615.1 Diplodus sargus
CAGATACAATAAACAGTAACCAATAGAGGCAACTTCTTAAATGCCTGTGGAGAAAGTCGCCAGACTCCATTCAGAAAACGCTCAATTTTGTGGTTTGTGGAGTTTTTATACATTTTATAAACTTAGCGAAATGCTGTCTTCAGGAAATTCTTATATATTTGAGCCCTCTTAATAATTCGGCAAACATCATGAGTTCATATTTGTTTAAGTGTACAAAACATCACATCTGTTTGTTCCACTGATGTGTTTATTTGAATACTAAGTGGGGAAGTGATATGATCACACACGTGTCGAGATGCCAGATGTGAACTGATAACTGAATGTATAGCTGCACCTTTATGATCGGATCAAGACAGATTTGAACAGCCGGATTTAATTGCCGGCCACGCACGGCTTGTGGGGCGGTTTCGTCATTAGGTTTGATTATATGACCCTGGGAGTGTGTGTGGAGTGTGCCTGGAGGGTTGCATGATCAATCTTCTAGACAGTGTGCGTGTGTCATACACTCAAAACCAGCCAAACAACTTGCTGATTCCAACCCTGCAGTGCTAAAGGTGTGTCAGACACTGAGCTAATCATGCGGCCTCAGCCAGGCCGGGCGAGCAGAGAGAGCGGAGCGGAGCCGGAGAGCCAACGAACACAAAGCACAATAATAAGATCACGGAGCGCAGCCTCCATGCTCAGCTCCCATGATCCCTCAGCTGATCCCGCAGCTGATCTGGCAGCCTCGGCCTCCGTGTTCCACTCACTCAGCACATCGGCCGCTTTCAACCTCGTCCAGGTTACTAAATATTAAAGATTTTCCCTGCGTTCAGCACCACCTGCTCAAAAAAAAAAAAAAAAACCTGAAATAATCTCCTCATGTGGACGTTTCCTTTCAGTCTCAAGACTAATTTCTTTGCGTGCTGCGTGTGTGTCCTGAGCAGCAGCAAACCAAACTTTTATCGCTTGGAGGCCTAAAACTTTAAGTAAATGTTGAGCCACGCGTACAAAGCAAACAAAAAAGATGAATAATTAGGGATCCTACATATTTGAAGAGCGCAGCCCTGCTGCAGAGCAGTAAATAAAAAATACAGATACTCAATGTCTTTCAGCTCTCTGGATACCTGCTCGACTCCTTACTTCACCCCTGGCTGTGTTGGCGCACTGCCTGACACGTCCTCAGGATAAAAGACGAAGATACAAACCCAACAGGTTATGTACGCGTTTGCTCGATGCCGCTCTTTATTAATGTCACGCTTCGTGTCCTGACACGCCGCGCATTATTTTTTTTCTCTCCTACGAAAAACACAAAAGAGCAGTGCGAGTATGTAGCAACAACTTTGGCGGAGTCGGTTTATTTTTCACTCCTCTGTGTTCCTCGGACAGAAAGACGATCCCTTCACAGCACACCGAGGAACAAGGCGATGACGAAATGCGGTCATTTTATACTCTGGGATAACGAGAGCACTCCCTGCTCCCGCTGGAGTCGACGTCTCAGGCATGTCCTGAAGAGAAAGTCTCGAAGAAACGTTCTCCCGCTCGTTTATTTTAGTGTCCTGGAAAACGTGCTCAGATGTTCGCAGCAGTATTCAGGAAGGAGGAATGAAAGACATAACTTAATATTCTGCGCAGTAAATCTGACAAACAGAATATGTTTCATGTGATAGTTTGGGACAGTGTGCACATTTGAGATGAAGGTCCTATATTGTCTTAAGTTAAATTTCCATTTCCTATTTTTTGATTATAAATCAGGACACATGTTGACCACGTTCACCTTTCCTGCCTCTGATCTCTTCTTTTCCTCTCCTCCGATCTCAGGTTATGTAAAGAAAACTGTCGCTCTCTTGCAACGTCCTGTCTTCATAATGAAACGCCAACAGCGAGATTTAGCTCGTTAGCAACGTAACGTTACATTATGAGCCCGTTCTGCTGCCGTCTGCCGACAGATACAGTATAAAGTATCCGCTGTCGTATTGTCAAACAACAGAGATGCTTCTTGCTCAGTTTATCCACAAAAATGCTTTTAATTTGTCAGAACCTGGTGAGTAAGTCTATAGTTTTAAATTGAGAATGTTCCATAACCAGTAAAAGTATCGTTTGGCTTCAGGAACTATTCTCACACTGCGGTATTGACGCTTGGACTCGTGTAAAGGATCTGAACGCTTCCCTCCACCGCTGCACAGCTGACACAGCGCGGCCCTTTTAGTGCAAATCACATTAACAAGCTCATGTGTTTACACAGGGCGAGAGTACGAGGGACGGAAATGCAGGAGGGGAGAACAGTCGGCCTATTGTGTCCGTCCACATGCAGAGTTTTATATTTGCTCTCGGCTCGCCTGAAGAAATGACCGCCGAACAATTCAGAACATAACAATCAGTCAGACCTTCGGTATAAACCGAGTAAACCAAGCGTGATGGCTCTTTATGGAAATTCTGACCCAGTGGTTTTGGATACAGAGGGGTCTTTAAGATCCTCTGGCACCCGTCTGAATGGATCTCATTCTGCCCGTAATGAGAGCTGGATTTCGGAAACCCAGAGTCGTGTGGGTGGCGCGGTCCGCTCTGAAGGTGATCCCTCGCCACGTCTGCTGATTCGCAAGCCGGTGACAGCCGCGGTCGCAGGTGACGGGAGGTGGCGGGTTTGTGGAGAAGATGGGGGTCAGGGAGAACCGCGAGGGGGGTCAGCGAGGACGACCAGGAGTTCACTGCGAGGTTATTCACAAACACAAACAATAGCAGCAATTGTCGCATCCAACCATCAGGAGTTATTTAGCTTTATTGAGCTCCAACAGCTCCAACCGTTTAACTGCATAATATGATGATTGTGTTGCGTTTTGCACTGTAAAAAATGAGCCAGTTCTGTTGGATTCTGTTTTAAACTTGAGGAATCAACTTGTTTCAGGAACTTTTCAGAAACGAATGTAAGAAACTTGATGAAATGATCAATCGAGAATTCTTCTGGCAACTTTTTCCAGAAAATTAACAAAAAAACAGTAAAACTTTTATAAAACAGTTTAAAATAATAGTTTGGGTCTTTTCACCAAGACATATTTTAGCCAACTAATATAAGTCCCACCTTAAAATACATAGAAAGGTTTAAGTGTACACTATGTTTTGAACATTTTTGCTGCTTCACGTTGCTGTCAAACTGCTTTTTTCTTGTGGCTTCTCATGATCTCACAGCTCGTGGTAAGTCTACCTTGGATGGCTGCAATTGGATTCTCACCACCAGAACCTCACTGTTAAGTAGCACAGAATTAAAGAATTAAAATGGTGCTTAAGTAAATGTTCTCGGTTACTTTCCGACACTGTTGCTGTGTTATCCAGTGAGAAACTCTCTTCAGAAAGCAGACAAACAATCGTGTAAAGGTAAATGTTCTCTGTTCAGTTTTCAAGCCTGAAAAAAAACCAACACAAAGGGAGACTTGGGAGATATCTCCACAAAGATCTCCTCCTCGGAGTATAAAGTGGCCACAACCAAAAACATAACCTCAGCCATCGATTGAAAAATGCCCAGGGAGCCTGACTAAGCCTCATGTGCACTGGCAGTTGGCTGAATCTGTGATTGAAGACAGATGACGTCCCCTGCAATGTTGAAAACATACATAAAAATCTGTTTTTGCCTCGTCTCCATGAAACTCAGCTTAACAAAAACACAACCCAGAGATCGGCTTCATGAAATCAATATTATTTGGACAGTCGAGTGCTCGAATGTTCTCCTGCAACGTTTCGAGAGCGTGAGAGCTCCGACAGCGTTGCGCGGGACCGATGCCAGAGTCTGTGGGGAGATAGAAGGAGCTGATCTCCCCCCGTGAGAGCCGGAGAACTGGGGCGTTAACAAAGAGAGGCGCTCCCGCTTCACCCCCACAGTGTCTGAGGCTAACATGGCTGTCACCCGGCATCAGCGGGCCTAATGGCTGAGGCTTTTTGTGCGCCGCATCCCGGACTGATCGAGCAAATCAAAAGAATGAGCGTAGGCATCAAGGAAGCTCTCATGTCACAGTGCCATGAAGAAACAGGAGGGACGTGGGCCAGAGGAAGCCTGGAGGATCAGATCAGCGAGGCTAATCTGCGGAGCGGAAGTCGTCCTGGAGAAGTTTCTGCTCCTCTCGGCGCATCACGTTTTTACCTTCGGTTCCCCGTCGTCTTCGGTAATCCTCGAGCCTCAGAAGCACCTGGACCTGCAGGATAATCCATATCTGATCCCTGTGAAATCACAGGGTTCACTTTTATTGTGCTGCTTTCATAAAAAAAAAAAAAGAGAAAGTTGCCCACCTGCTAGCTCGCACCTAGCCGTGTCAAAACGAGCTCGACCCACATTCCTCCCGGCGCTGCACTTCCTCAGGTTTCTGCGATGGCGGTGGGAACAGCTCGACGGCATCGAGGGAGATAATTCAGCGTGGACTTGAGCATGTCGCTGCGCTGAGGCCTTGGCAGCGTATAATCTCTGCCACCCGTCACGTGGCCGAGAGGAGATAAGGAACCATGACATTTTCTGGCTTTCTCTGCTCTTTTCTCTGTATTTCACTGAGTGTTCACACACACACACACACACACACACTCACACACACATGGGCTATACATCACCATCAGGGCTGAAACAAAAGACGGGCTTTGTCTTCCTCGGCTTGCAAAAACTTCAGGGAATTTTTGAGTGAGATGCTCCAGTTGCTGCATACTTCAAATATGTCACTTCCTCCCACATATTTCAACACCAGCGTGGATGTGCGTTCTGTACCAGCAGCCGTGCAAACCGCTGACCAAATGACTGACGGTGGAGCCGGAATGCACTCTGTCTTCATTGCTCTGAGCGAGAGGAGTGTGAAGTGTCGGAGGAGATACAAACAGCGTCTGGCTAGTTTTTTTTTAAAAATGAGCGTGTTCCTGTTTACCGAGAGGAAATGTTTGTGCAGGTTTGAGCTCCGGCGGCGTTTCTGACAGCCTGGACTGCAGCCAGAGAGGGATGATGACAGGCAGACGGCCTCTCGATGATATCAGCGCCTTCCAATCTGCTTCTGCATACCACGAGATATCGGACATGCTTGTGTGATTGCAGTCAACAGTTTATCTGCCAAAGATAGCAGCCTTAAAGGGACAGTTCATCTCGAAGTGAAAACAAAATAAATACCTCTCCTCTTACGTGTGTTGCTGTTTGTCCTTCTGGACTGTTTTAGAGACGTCTGTCTTCTCTTGAATATAGTCGAAATAGACACTTGGCTTTCGGTGCGCAAAGCCCCCCAAAAAATGCATTTGAAAGCTAAACAGCGACGTCTCTTTCCAGAATATCATGACCCGGTTAATAAAGATGATATCCACACTTTGTTGTGAGCAGTTTCATGTCAGCGAGGTCGAGGAGGACGTCATCGAATGATATCCACACGGCAGTCATTTGAAGTCAATAAATGAAGGCAATCCAACAAAGTGTTGTCATTCCACCACTTCACAAGCAAATCACTGACCGATAAGACGAATAAATCTGAAAATCTGGAGGAGAACATCAAACATTCACTCGGAAATGGCTGAACGCTAATGTCAGCTGTCTGACAGGAAGCTAAATATGTTGTTTAATCTTGAAATATTGCTCTCTGGTTCTCATTAATCATTGTCTTTTCAGTCGCTGATCAATCAGGAAGCTGTGAAATTAGGAGTTGCAACATCGAACACAACCGTCCAATGTTTGGCTACGTCCTGCACAGAAGATAATCATAATATAAAACATGTGCTTTCTGTTGTGCAAACGTACGATGATTGCAAATCGTACGCGATAATGGAGGCTTGCACGCAGTCAGGACATGGTGTGATGTTCACTGTGGTCCTGCTGTGACATTAGTGACCTTGGTTGGCCTTGCATGTCGTGCCGTCACAAGCCACAGGAAGTCGTGCACTTGAGATACGGAAAGTTAAGAGTTCCTACCTGAAACCGCTCACAGCGGCGGCTGTAGATTATCTTGAGTTACTGGGTCGTGACTTCTGAAATGAGACTTTTTATGGTACTTTTCTCTGCAAACTTTGTTTTTTATTTAGGGGGGGTGAACTGTTCCTTTAACAACACAGGTTGCGACTGGCTTTGACAAAGCGCAGCAGTTTGGACCTTCATCAAGCTGGTTTTCTCAGAGCAGGAGGTTGTTGAAAATTAACTCCAGACACTAAAACCCTCAGCCAAAAAATCGGATCAGCACACTGTAGCTTTTAAACCCGGAGGAGAACAATAGGTTTGTTCACTGTCTGCTGTTTTTACAAAAAACAGTCAGATTAACAGGGGTTTGCTCAGAGCCTGACAGGACTGGTTTTCTTGCTTTTCCACAGTGGAACTATTAGGGAAAGAACCGAGAGAGAGAGAGAAAGAGAGAAAGGACAGCGAGGACAAACACACATAAAAAACACATCCTGTCAGCAGCCTCGTCTGTTTTACGACTGCTTTTCCACCTGGAGGATCGCTCCGGGTGTTAAAAGTGAGTCACACTCACGGAGAAGTTTGGGGACAACAGGCCTGACCAAAAAAAAACAATCCCACCCTTCCCCCTCAAAAAAAAAAACCCCTCCAGCAGCCTCTCCCCCCTTTCTCGCCTCGCTCCCCACCTCTCTATCCCAGGCTGCACAACACATATTTACCAAACGCTCCTAATCCTCTAATTTCAGCTGCACCTCGCTGCCTCCGTGTTGAATGACGTGTTTCCTCTGCCAAGGTTAAATCAGAAACTATCAACAGGAGCGCACTGTATGATTAACAGGCTGTTATTCACTCTGCTCCTGTATGTCATCGATTTGTCCTCCACCTCCTCCTCCACCTCCCTCTGCTCCCACCACCAGTGAAACCTCCGACAGGTGGAGGGGTGAGAGCCGAACCTGCTTCCTTAAAGAGAAGAAACAACAAACGCAAACAGCGAGTGAGCGGGCAACTGGAAAAACAAGACGAGGGCAAACGCGCCCGTCTTAGAGAGGATTAATTCCTCTGGGAAATAGTTTTCTTGGATTTGTGGTCTGCACGATAATTAACCGCTTCTCTCTGAGTCATGGTTGTATAATAGTGTCCTTCACACACTCAAGGTGATGTTAGTAAAATGGCTCAACACCCCCCAAAAATATTCCCCACCCATCCAGTGTTGTTGATCTGAATTAGAGATAAATGTCTAGAAACGACAAGATCTTGGTTTGGTCTTCCAGAGTAGGTTTCTGTGTGTTTCATTTGTATCTTTAAAACATCAGATGATACGTCAGAACGTGAGGATAGAAGCCCAGCGACTGATATCTGATTGATTTTCATCAGCTGCGGTGGTTGTAAACTTCCATGAGCTGCTCCAAGACGCCAACAAACTACTGGAAGAATTCACATTTTCTGTTAACTACGCTGTAAAACCGCTCGAATGACCTGCAGCCGAAAAATGTGGGGAGAAGGATTCAGGACACAAAGCGTATAAACTCACTGACGAACCCTCTCAGGTGTACCTGTGGTGCAGGTGTAATGGCGACGGCTCCTCAGGCGTCGTGTTCAGACTCGCCTCGCGGTTCTGTGACCTCATCCAGAGGTGTAACTTGTCAAACAGCCTGCAATTTGTCAAAGACTGAACAGAAACCAGAGCACGCGCTCGCCGGCCAACATCAACCGATCCGCTGACTCAATTACGTAACGATACGAAAAAGTTGCTCAATGCACGAGACTGGAAGAGTTTTAGACGTTTTATTAGCGAGAGGGAGAAGATCTAGAGTCAGATAAAAAGGTCCGTGGGGCCCCAGTGGTGCCATGCGGCCCAAGTTCGAACTTGCACCCTTGCATGTTGGGTCATTAATAAAGAGATGTCGATCACCGACCTGCCACAACCGACTCCGAGTCCTGAGAAACCAGAGAGGAAACGTAGCAGTTACAAACTGCTCTGGTTTTCCTCGTCAGACGGGTTTTTTTTCCCATCGCCAAACGCCATCAACACAACATCTTGCTTTCAGAAGAAAAACCGAGGATACAAGACTTGAGTGATGATTGTTTCGTGTTTACAGATGCACCCGGCGCTAACGGACCCCGTCGCTCTGCAAGTCCCTGCAGCTCCTGCTGCCCTCGGAAACAGAGCTTTGTTGTAAAACAGCTCAGGAGCGTCATTGGTCATGAAGTTATAGATCAACGTCGTATTTAATAGCTTGATTGATAAGGATTGATGTTTACATTGGGTGTTCTGGATGACTCTTTGACCTGAGCGCTGTCTGGAAGGCACGCTGTGGTTTTCCAGCTCCCCCCTCATCTTATAAATGAATTACTGGGGGAACAAATTTAGCTGTTGGAGTCGCTCTGTCATTATTTTACATTTCTAGGCATTGACCCACCATTATTTCACATAAAACAACATGTGTAGTTGTGTTTACTTGACCAGTACTTATGACTTTCTTGCATTTATCCCTTGATGCGGCCCACATCTGCAGATGTTTGTGGCGGCCGCGACCGGATCATCGAACCAAGATGTTCAATCTCAGCGTCGCCAAGAAATCAGCTGAACATAAATAACAGTCAATAAGCTCCAAGACGGAGAGTCAAACTTCTGCAGTGTGCTTCGTCTGTGGGTCTCCATGTTTCTCATCCGTCACTGGAGCAGTTTTACAAATGTATAAATACGGTGGTGGTTATTAGGGTAATTGCACATGAGATGTTTATAACACATGACACAAATACTCACCACTGTTCAGCCCTCAGAGTTGAACGTGCTGCACGGATGCAGAGGAAAGCTGTTGCACAATGCAGCGAAATTGAGCAATAAAACAGTTGCGTTACCTTCCACCAGTTTTAATCAGATTATGTTGACTTTAACAGGAAGCCAGATGTGATAATGCACCGGTGTTAACATTTGACGTTCTGCTTCAGTTCTTGTTTTTCATTTCCCCTCACTTGGCCCGACTTTAGTTTGTGAACAACATGGAGGAAACTTATCATTCAGTGATGATGTAAATTACTTAACATGTGTATTTGTTTAGTTTCTTGAAGGTGAGCTTGCAGGCATGTTGTTGTTCTTCTTCTTTGCAAACAAAAAGCTTGACTTGTGCTCACTTCAGGTGCCGTCGGAACTTTCCCTACTCATTGTGAGACGCATGAACGCAGCTCGATGAATAGATCAGTTACAGGAAGTTGGTTTTGTGTGATGATTAAATTACTCAAATGTCACTCAACTTGTTTAATAATGCCAGAGAAGATATACAAGCCTGTTATTTTATTTTATTTATTTACAACATTACACATTTAACACGTGATCAAGACATAAATTAACTTCTACTGTCTCCATTTTTTATTCTATACCAATATTTAACTTATTCCTTTATTTTTTGTTGACCTTGTTCTTAGTTCTCATTTTATGTTTGGCCAAATCTGATTCAGATTCTACTCTGATTCAGAAGACTACATTTATTTCATAACTTGAGTTGGTTATATACTTTTGGTATTTTTAAGGTATTTATTATGCTAATATTTGTGTGGTTTTACTTTAAAAAGCATGAGCTAGGAACTCTCTTTTGTAATAATTTAAAAGAAAAACAACTTTAGTTTTATATTCTGTAGCTGGGTTAGGGTTACATTGCACTTTTTATTTTAATAATGTATTTAACAACTTGAGCTGGCTTTACTTTTGGTACTTTTGATATTTTCTTTTGTATTTTCACTTTGAAATGTAATATTATATATTATATATTCCTACTTTTTTTTTGTTTACCTAAGGATCTGAATACCTCTTGCACCATCTTTGTCTTTAAAGGTGCTATTTGTAAGAAAATTGCATCTTTCTTACAAATAGCACCTTTAATTTTATGTAACTCGAGAAAAAATGTGTTACATCAACGAGAAACTCTTTTAATAAGTGAAAAGAAACGAAAACTTTAATTTTATACCTAGCCTTCGCTTGGCTCTTACAATTAAGAAGCTAACATTGTACTTTTAACTTTGATAACTTGAGTTGGTTTTTATTGTTGGTACTTTTAAGGTTGTTGGGTTTGTTTGTTTGTTTTTTTAGGTGGTTTTAATTTAAAATAGATATTAAATATATTCCTGGACTGGTTTTAACTTCTGAATAAGTTTTGCGCCATCTTTGTCTTTAAATGTGCTTTAATTGTGTATTTCTTACAAATAGCTCCTTTAATCTCATGTAACTCGAAACAAAAACAAAAATGACATCATGACATTACATGAGCTTAAAAGTTAAAAGAACTCCAACTTTAGTTTTTGTGCTGGGAAGCTCAAATATCCGAGCCTAGGCTGAGCGCCTGAACGCACCACGGCGGTAACCTACGGAGGGGCTGTGACGTGGAGAGCAGCAGAGCTCGCGCAGCGCAGACGAGGCTCGGTTCAGTCCAGACTTCACGGAGGACCGTCAGCACCGGGAGCGTCAACCAGAGTGTGAATACGCGCCGTTAGTCGTCTGAAGTACCCGGGAACAGCAGCGGGAGACCCGGGGAGCAGCACGGACACACCCGCGGGCACATGGAAACGATATGTAGCTGGAAGCTCCGCGGCGGACTGAAGCAAAGTTTGACCGGAGAGGAGGCGAAGTGAGCGGCGAGACAAACATGCTCACCCCGGTGCTGGCCTCCCTGCTGCCGCTCCTGCTCCTCTGTCGGATCTCTATCTGCCAGTATTCCAGCGACCAGTGCAGCTGGAAGGGCAGGTGAGCTGCAGCGACATGTTTGTTTTAACATATAATGTTATATATTGGTTTAAAAATGTTTGTAAGAAAGTTTGAAAGTGAGATGAATGAAGAGAGAGAGAGAGAGAGAGAAGAGGCAGGAATTAACCAAAACACACTTTTTATTATAGTAATCATAAAGTTTATCAAGTTTATTAGTTTTTATTCAATGTTAAAGGAGATTAAAAGCTCAATAGTTAAGCAGACACGTGAGTTTTGGTTTGAATTTATGAATGACTGATTGACAAAATGTGAGTAATACATGTGTGATTACTGTTTGAAACAAAATGGACTTTTTTTCACACTTTAAATTATTTTTCATGATCAAATGTTGCCTTAAAATCTCAGTTAGTTTTTTATTTAAGTTGATTTTGGCATTTTTAATCAAAGGGTTAAGTTGGAATAAGAGCTAGGATTGTTTTCATGACTAAACGATAAGTTGTTTGGTCAGCAAAGTGTCATAAAACGTGAAAAAAGCATCATAGTTTCATCAAATTGCTTCATTTGTCCAACTAACAGTCCAAAACCCCTCAAACTCTTCATTCACTGTCAGAAAAGACAAAGAAAAACTGCAAATTCTCATATTTTAAGAAGCTGGAACCATAAAACGATTGCCAGTGAATCCTCTTTCAACCAACCGATCGATTAATCAACTAATCGTTGCACCTCAAGCAACAAAAAGAGGCACACAGAGACGTATTGTGAGCACTTTTCAGATCCTCAAACCTCAGGCAGCTTTAGAAACTGGAAAAGTTTCACCTCCCATCAAACATCTGCTGAAATCTGTTTTGCACTCGAGAAAAGCTGCGCCTCAAATAGTGCGGTTTTGTTTTTTTTTCATCCTCCGAGTCAGGAGGGGTCGGCCATATTCTGTACTTTGAGCTCTTAACCAATAATCTGTTGTTCATTAGTGAGCCTCTTGACTAATCTCCTTTAATTGCATGCAGAAGTGATGAAGTTAGAAGGGGGGACTTAATTAGAGGCGTGCTGAGGAGCGTCCTGGTTGCGGGGCTCTCGGCGGCTGCATATGTTCAGCATGTGCCGCGGGGTTATGGCTTTTTAGATCTGTGGCACATTTGAATTTCAGCATCTCATTTTCAGGAAACCGGGCGTTTCTCCTCCCAGAGTCAAACCGCTAGCTTGGCATGCGCACGCTGGTAGACTGCTGATGGCTTCCTGCCTCTGGCTTTGCCACAGAATGACTGACAGCCTCGGAGTTTTTCAAACCCTGACCAGGCATTAAGTTCTGGAGGGAGTCATTTGGTCATGCTGGCGCCAGAGTCCGAAGTGCTGCCCGGACAAGTCTCTTCCAGTCTCTTTGGTGGCTTGAAAGCGAGGGGAGGTTCGGTGCGTGACCTGCATTTGCACTTGCATGCAGCGGGCCCAGCTACTGTTGCTGCCGTTGTCTGCCCAGAAGCCCCTGTGTCCCTCCATTCATCCATCTCTGCTTCCAAACTCTTCCCAAAGGCAGCGTGCCAGTGGTGCGTTTTGCCAGAGCTCTGGGAGAAACAATGTGGTGGAGGTGGGTGGGTGGGTGGAGGAGGGGGGGAGATGTGTCGGAGCTGAGGTCATTTTGGCTGCTCCGGCTCGTGACTGGTCATGCAGCCAGTCTTGCGCGCAGACGGCCTTTTAATGCTTCAGGAGGAATGTGGTCTAATGTCCTCGCGGCGTGCCAGAGGTCTTCACCTTGGTCGGTTAAGTCGGCGTATAAATGACCAGAAAATCATTTTTAGACTACTGGATAATCCCTTTATGCTGCATGAAAAGGGGGGGAAAAAGGTTCAGCGTGAGTTTGGAAAAAAAAACAAAGAAAGCTTTCACATTCTTGGGTTTCTCTAATCACACATTTTTTTTTTTTCCAAAGACGAGAGTTCTTTCAAGGTTTGATGTCGGCTCACCTCCCTGCTTCTCTTTTCCTCCCAGCGGTCTGACTCATGAAGGCCACGCCAGAGACGTGGAGCAGGTGTACCTGCGCTGCTCTCAGGGCTCCCTGGAGTGGCTCTACCCCACGGGCGCCATCATCGTCAACCTCCGACCCAACACGGTGTCCCCGGCCGCCGCCCGCCTCTCCGTCTGCATCAAACCCTTGGCGGACTCCAGAGGCACCAACATCTACCTGGACCGCAACGGCAAGCTGCGGCTGCTGCTGCGCGAGCAGGACCAGGCTCAGGGCAAGGTGCAGTGCTTCAGCATCCAGGAGGGGGCGCTCTTCATCGAGGCCGTCCCGCACATGGACATCAGCCGGCGGATCACGGCGTTCCAGTACGAGCTGGTCAGCGACAGGCTGGGACCGGAGGCACACTCAGTGGGCGGTAAGACGCTGCTCCATTATGACGCTTTTACAGCACGATATGAAAAGTCGAGTCTTTTCATCTGGTCGTGGTCGTGGAGTATCGAGACTCACGTGCTGATGGAAAGTCAGTTGTTGTCCACAGAACTTTTCTGGAGCTTCACAGCAAACCAGCTGTTGCAGCGTTCTCCTGAACAACTGAAGCAGATGAGACATTGAAAAATAACCCAGAAGAAACATAAAATGGCTCCATACAGCTCGTCCAACTAAACTCTGGAAGCTTTGAGATCCTGAAAGTTGATTATAAAAGATGTTATTTTCACCCTCGAAGACAATCAAACTCCACATCAGACCTGGTGTGTGCTAACACTTTTAGCTTAGCAGCTACACTGAAGATACCTTCTTAAAAAAGGGTGTAAATAACGTCTTTTTCGGATCAACATGGGATTTTGGGGCTTCCAGAGACTTGGCAGAAGAGCTGCAAGGAGCCATTTTATGTTTTTCTTTGTTATTTGGGTTGTTTTTGACTTGAAACAAGTCCACTTCGATAGTTTAGAGCTACATTTTCATTTGTAGGTGAACTGTTCCTTTACCCGTCTTCTATTTCGTCTGAGTCAACCTTTTTTCTAAAGGTCTCCAGACTCTTGAATGATTCCCTCCAGGACTGGGCTCCTTTGTGCTCTGTCCTCTGTGGTATTCGTGCGCTGCTCTGCACTAAATGCAGCCATCTACTGGTGGAAACTTTTATTAAGTTGGACTCTAATAGTAGGAAACTGAACATTTGCTCCAACGAAGTGCTAATACTGGAGCCAAAGTCCATTTCTCTGGTAGCAATGTTGTACATTTTTTGGTTCTGGGAGAATATATCCTTCGAATCCGAAGCCTTTAAGTCTTTTTTAAAAAAAAAGTGTTTTTTTAAGGATGAAATGTTCGTATTTGAGCTCGTTTCACAACCGTCCACACTTGATCCGACTTGGCTCTGAGCTTGGATTGTTTCTTTTCTTTTTTCTTTTTTTTTATTCTGTGTGTAGAGGGGCACGGCCAAACAGAGGGCCTCCGTCGAAAAACAGCCGTGTATTTTCACGCTGCGTACCTGCCAAACCTGCAGAGTGTCAAGCTGCGCCGGTTACTGTGTTTTTTTTTTCCATCCTAAAAGCAAAATACGAGCGGTATCGGGCCCACATCTGTTTTTACGGCTCTCTGGGTTCACATATCCACATCCTGCGTCATGATTTGGCACAGCGCAGAGAGAAGAAGTAGAGAGAGAGTGAGGGTTCGACGTAGAGCGGCGAGCGTGGAGTTGTTTTGACCACATTAGTGCGCTCGGCTCGGCGCTGCAGTATAATCCTGGCTGTGTGATGTGGCTTGAGAGATAGCGCTGGGATGATTCACAAAGACAGTGGTCTCGTGTCATCCCCGGCCCGGACTCGTTGGATTGATTGCTCCTCTTTTCCTCTCATCTTTTTTTTCCTGTCCTCTCCCTTCCTTCTTCTCTCCGACCCGCTGTGCTGGGATTGAGTTGCTCACCGTCAGGCTGGAATGCGTCTCCAGCCAGATGTTGGGAGGACCTTCTCGGTTCATATATGCTTATTTTTCCCCCCACTCTTTCTTTCTTCTCTCGCTGTCACTCCCTCGCCTTTCAGCCCACTTAAATTATTCTCCCTCTCAGCCTCACAATTTCCTACCTCTCCTTTCTTGTCTATTTATCATTCCTGTATTTTCCTTTTTCATTCCTCTCCCCTTCATATATCTTCCGCCTCCCTTTCCCGGCTGTTTGAAGTGGTTTTCGTCTGTGCCGAGTGGTATTAGCGAGTTGTGCTCCATTACAGAGGAATGCGGCAGGGTCCAGATGTTGCAGGGACACTTACATGGCGCTCCCTCCCCTCTCTTCACCACTCGTCCCATCCTTCATCCCTCCCCGCCCCTGTGAAGTGGTTCTGATCAGAGTGGCGCTCCATGTGCACAGGGCCAGAGCGAGATGCTGACTCGGCTCTCAGCCCATTCCTGTGGTTCTGTTTCATGTCTGACATGTGAGCCCGGCTCTGCTCGGCTCTGCTCTGCTGCAGAGGAAAGAAAAAACAGCCCTGGGTGGGTTTAGGCCTCGGCTCTGGTGCTGTGGCAGCACGTATGCAGCCTCACTTCAAAGGGCCTTTGCTCCGGGCTCGGGGCGAGGTCGGCCCCTCTGAAGTGTCCCGGCTCTCCAGCTGTTCTTAAGCCATCCGAGCTTGTGGCTGTTTGACCTCTGACCTCTGCGATGATGCAGTCAGCGCCTGGTGTTGCTACACAACATGACCTAAGACATGCTCACCCCTCACCCCTAAACCCTCAACTTCAGACGGGTCGGCTTAAAATAAACTGCAGCTTCGCTCCTGTAAACTCAGAAATGTAATATCACATAACCACGAAGGTTGTTAAAATGATATCTCCGCTATGTTACTCTCTCGTTCTTTCACTACAGCATTTTTAATATCTAAATGCTAAAACCATACGAATGAGATAAGACTTTATTGATCTCTCACTGGGGAAACTCACTTCAACTCGCTCACTTCTTCATGAAAACCCTAAAACCACTTGTCTATCGAGCATCAGAGCCCGAAGGACACTAAGAGACAACACTGACCCGACAAAAGTTAGTCTGGAGTTGAGCTAAACTGGATTAATTTTCACAGAGTTCAACAAAATGAAAGTTATCGTCCCTTAATGCTTCACAGGAGTGTTGAGGTTGTCGCTCGGTCTCAGGAGTGAAGCTGCTGTCGTCTGGTTTGCAGTCTTTTAACAACCAGACTAATCTACAGCGCTCTCCAGCTCTCCGACTCCACCTGAGTTAAAACTTTTAATCACTCTGCCTCAGATTTTATGGACGGACGCCCGCTGCTGCTCCACGCTCAGCCCTCTGCTGACTCGACACCCTCCCTCCCTCGCTCTGCCTCCCCCCGTTCTCAAACCACAGCAGATCCAGGGCTAATAAAGGCGTTCTGCTCAGGCTAGCCACAGGACCACCTGAGTCAACTAATCATCAACTTGACTGCTCTCATTTAGGGCCCTTTCTCTGGCTGTAAAGCTCTCAGGAGGCTTTAAAAGTAGTTTGTAGAGGCTATTTCACTTTATTTGGGTTCGTTTTTTTACCCTGAGGTATTTTTCCCCAGCTGTGGAGAGCAAGCCATCATTTTCTAGACTTTTATCTGGTAAAGTGGGTGGGTTGTGTTTGATTTCGTCTCATCTGCCTCCTTTTCTGAAGTTTCTGCTGAAGCACTCACAGATCTCAGGTCGGAGCTGTAGCCTCACCTCGCTCCTCTTCATCTGGTCCTTGTTTGTCATGGAGCGTAAAGGCTGTTCCTCTCGCGGTGGGGAAGCTGACCCAACAGCCCCCATGAGTATTAAGCGCTCTTTCTGTTTGGTGTATTTTTCTTTCTCGGTGAGCAACGATTAAAGGAGCAGTTCACCTGAAAAATGAGATTTCAGTCTTATTCTCTATCATCTTCTCACAGGTGAAGAGGTGAAGAATGTTTTGCTTGAAAGTTTTGTGGATTATAAAACTTCACCCGCATTCCTTCGGCATGAATAGATAATGACTGGATTGTCATTTTTAGGTAAACTAATCCTTTATTAACATCAGCTCTGTTTGGCTCATGACAGCTGATTCGTGCTCTGCCGTCTTTGTAAATAAATCGTATGCGGCGATGAAAACGACTCTGACCCCAGTCGTGGAGTGTGTGTTGTGAGGAACACTCGACCGCAGTTTTGTGTTTGTGGAAGTTGTACTTAACTGGAAAGTTGTGGATGTGTCGACAAGATTTTTATCGTGCTGTAAGACCAGTAGTGAGAAAGAAATTATGGACTTTTCGTGTTTCTGTTTGTGTGCTCGACCAAATCTTTGGCACCATCCTCATCCTCCGTCTGTCTTTATTTCCATGCAGCGCCCTGTCAGCCCTGCAGCGACGCTGAGATGCTTCTAGCAGTCTGCACCAATGACTTTGGTAAGTGAAAACACTGTTTGGGAGAATTATAAGCTTCCTTCTGGTGTGCAGAAGCTTTCCAGTTAAAACATTCTGCTGTAGCATGAAACATAGCCAGCACCAGTATCTAAATCTCATCTTCCTGTTGGTGCTTTCAGTGGCGCGGGGCAGCATTAAGAAGGTGGAGCAGGAGGAGGAGCACACCACCGTCACCGTGGAGCTCAGCCGCCTCTACAGACAGAAGGTCCAGGTCTTTGCGTCGGGAGGCGTGAGGGTACGGAGCTGGACGGGCCGCATCAAGATGCCCCTGCAGTGTGGCGTGAGAGCCGGCGAGGGCGACTTCCTCTTCACGGGGACGGTGAGGTTCGGGGAGGCCTGGATGAGCTGCGCGCCGCGTTACAAAGACTTCCTGCGGTTGTACGACGAGGCGCAGCAGCACGGGACCAACCCCTGTCACGTGGACACGGACTGAGCGTGTTACCTGCCCACGCTTGGATATAAGACAAGTCCTCACTGGGTGGGGAGGAGAGCTGAACCAGGAGACGGACTGACGCAGCCTCCCTCCTCTCCTGCTGTCTCGTGACTCTGTGGACACAAAGACTGTGGAGCTCCTGAATGTTGCCAAGCAGCTCGCTGGATGGACTCGAGAGTCGAAACGTGATGCAACGTGGAATGTGTTCGGACTGCCTGTATCTCGCAGACGAGGAACTCCCCAGGTGTTTAAATGTAGCAAAAACGTTTGGTTTTTAATGTGTATAAAATGTGAATGAACGTTGTATATTTTGAAGCTCTGCGTTGCTTTGTACAAAGCTTGATGTACAGTCCTGAAGTTATTTCTTATGACAGAAATGTAAAAAGTGAAAAGCCTCTTATTTTTATTTTTGTTTAAAAAATGATTCGCAATTTTAATGCCTGGAAATGTGTTTTTTCTTTTATTCTATTCAGGCCGTTCAATTGTAAAAAAACAAACAAAAACAAACCAAAAAAAAGCAAGAACGTGTTTTTTTTTTTGCCTTGAGAATAAAAGCTTTTTATTCCTTGGAACAGAGTTGATGTTTGTGATGTTTACCTGTGAAATAAATGATTGTGTTTTTGGATTTTGAACAGAATATCTTCTCAAAGAATCGACTTTAGTTGTGTGGTTATAAAATATCAGAAAATTGAGAAAAATGTCAACAAGCATTTCAGAAAATCTCAAGATGACGTCGTCAAGAGTCTTGTTTTGTCCTCAGCCCACAGATATTCACAGAGCAGAAAGAAACCACCTGCTTCTTTACTGCATTTTTGACATTATAAGTCCAAACAAGTGATGGAAATAATCACTAGTTGCAGCCATAGTTAGCCGACAGCTCACCTCAAACTCTGACCTGTGGTGCTGTTCATCAGTCTGGATTGTTTTGGCGTGAGCTGCTGAGTTTTGGAGATATAAGCGATGAAGATGTCTGCTTACTCTCCGATATAATGGAACCAGATGTCACTCGGCTTGTGGTGCACAAAGCGCCCAAAAATTCAATTTGAAAAACTCAGCAGCGACGTCTCTTTCCATAAATCACGATCTGGTTCCGAAAATAATCCACAGAGTTTGTTGTGAGCGGATTCGTGTAGGAACTATTTTCCAGTTTGTATCCAGTCACGTTACGGCTCGGTGACATTGAAATAAAATAGTTCCTCCTTGAAATGAAGCTCTGCTGATTATCTTGTGTAACCAGGTCATGATCTCTAAAACTCTGCAGCTACAGGTGCGTGGGATTAATATGCACTTTTGATATTGAAATGTATTTATTATGACACGCTAACACTATAAACCCAAACTCAGATGGGTGTAGCCTCCGTTATAACGCTCACAGTGTTGCCAAGGGGTTATTTTTCCCCCCTCGATCCTCCGCTGGAATAGAAACACTCATATGATGTGCATTAGCCTCCTCTCCAAGCTTCACCTCAGCCCGGAGCTGAGACCGTCTGCCAGGGGGTACGGAGAGATTGATATCAGAGAGCTGGAGTGGATTCCTCTCCGCTGGTTCCTGTGGTGATGGGGGTGGCAGCGTGTCAAGGTCAATGTGAAAGGCCTCTTTGTTCCGAGCGCAGCAGCCTGGTATGAGAGCTGAGGACTGAAGACAGACCTGAATACAGCCCTGTGACTGTGGGCACGCAGCGCAGAGCAGCACTCTCCAACCACACTCCACGTTTTGATTGGCATGTACGTCTCTGCTGCTGTAAAGAAAAAAAAACTGAAGGCTATTTTTCTTTTTCATCAGCTCAAATGGAAACACGAGGAGCGAGTCAGCTGACTGGAGCTGGTCGGCCCGTTCGGATGACACCCAGTTCGCGGCCGAGGCTCCTTTTTTTTTGTCCGGAAACACCTCGAAAGGCCTTTTCAATAAGTTTCTCCACACACAGACAATCGCTCCTCCAGACGCCCGTGCATTGAATCGAATGTCTGAATTCCAGCTGAAAGACAAGCGGACCCGGAATTGCTCACTGGGAAATGCAAACAGAGTTTCTATGGCGACGATGCCTTACTGTGAACCTTCTCGCTCAGGACGAGGAGGAGGAGGAGGAGGAGGAGGAGGAGGGTCATTACTTGGCTGTTTGATTCTTCGCCCCCCTCCTCCAGCTGTCCTGGTCGTCAGGCCTCCCTTCCTCTTCTTCTTCTTCCTCTCAGCTGCTGCTGACAGATGCACAAAAGTGCTTCGTGTGACTCCACAGCAACGCGGTCGATACCTGGAACAGAGTCCAGAAGTGTTGACGATGTTCCCTGCGGTGTTGAGATTGTCTTTCTGAGTTTTTTCTAGACCTGAAACAAGCAGTCCAGTGTTTTTTCAGTCCCGGTCCTGCCCTCCATGTTTTAGATGTTTCCTTGCCTCAACGCACCTGATTCAAATGTCGAGCTGATCATTTGAATCAGGTGTGTTGAGGCGAGGAAACATCCAAAGGCCCCTAAAAACAACAATCTGAGGGTCAGTTCGGTGAGAAATCGCTCTGATTGGCTGCTCAGGTAAGCAGATCGGCGCATGAAAGGAGAAACTCTTGAGCGTGTCGCTGTAATATCCACGAATCCCCTCATATACTTATTTTTCTCCATTTACAACATTTCACCTGACATCTTCCTGATTTGAGGTGGACGTATTAGCGAGAGTAAAGCTTAAAGAGCTGTTTCCTTTTGGCCATCAGCTGTTTTCTCTCTGCGGTGTGTTCAAGTGCAGCTTTTTTTTTTTTTTTTGGCTGAAAAACGATCGGCTACGATTTCGGTAACTGATTACTCATTTAAAATATTTCCTCCAGCCAATATGCCAAGCGTCCAGTGGTTTTTCTGCTCAAATAGAGAAATTCACTCCTCCACTAAACTTGGAAAATTTTGGTTTGGGACTTTTTGGAAAACAAAACAGACAAATTCTTCGATTTCATGAGCCAGACGGGAGAAAAAGACTAAAAGTTGCGAGTAAACTGAGATATTTTGTTCTGTCTCTTGTCACTCGCACTGCTTTTAAGCTTTTTTCTGTATTTAAAATGAAATAAAAACAAGGAAGAACGTTTCATAAGTGACATGTAATCAGATTTTATTGAAGAGGTTCCAGTATAAATGGGCGTAGCTCATTCATTTAATCTAGACAATTATGGAATTGGTTTCGCGGGCGAGGTCAGTCTGAGCTGTTAGACCAGTTGAGACGGACCAGTTCAAACCAGACGCTGAATATGAAGAAGTCTTTTGTGCTTGTCGGTGTGATTCAGCCAGAAGTCAGTGCATGGTCATCTCGTGGGTGGAATTAAAAGAAAAGAAAGGAGGAAGAAAAAAGAAAAGCTGGACTGTTGAAAACCAAAGTGCACGGTCACAAAGGGAAGGGCGGTGGAGTTAAAGAGCGGGAGGACGCCGGCGGAGAGGAGCTCAGAGCGGTGGCTAATATCTTATGCCTCTTTGGGAAGTGTTGGAATGTGAGGAATGTGTTGACTATACACACACACACACACACACACACACACACACACACACACACACACACACACACACACACACACTCGTGCAGCATCCCCCAGCGCCGCTGCTGCCTTGATTAGCTGGAATCAATAGAGTCTCTGTGGTTTTCTGAGTGTGTGTTTGTGTGTGTGTGCCCGCAGTGTGCACGTGGCCCTAAACCCCAGCACACATAAACACATAAACACACCGCCCCGGCAGCGAGATAGCCGCCACCCACACCGAGCCGCAGCTGCAGGCCCGACACCTCCGATCCGACACAACAGAGCCCGGACGCTTCTGGACGCGGCCTCGCACGCCGCAGACGGCCTGTCAGACATCAGGGCTCAGATCTGACTGGTTTAACCAACGAAACAAAGAATATTCTTCAGTTCCTTCATTATATGTTTGTTTTATTGACGTTAGGATTGCAGGGTTACCTCTACTGTAACTCAAACAAATCACACTACAAGGGAGACTGTTGTGTCTCAGTTCAGGGTCTGCATCCTTCGAAGGACTCGGCCTTTGCGGTCTTCGAAGGCGAGTCCTTCGCAGAGACCTTGTTAACCGCGTCAGCCGTTGGTAAATGGGACGGTCTCGCCTTTGGATCATTTCCTGGTTGCGTCACCAGATGTTTCACCCTTAAGTCACAATTTCTGCTGCCCAGGCCAGCGAAAGTGACGATCTATGCCATGCAATGTTCCCATTTTCTGTCTTTCTTGGGATATGTGAGGCCACAAAGGATCGTAGCGGTGCATCCTCCAAAAACAGGGAAAAGAAGCATTTGTGGGGTGCATTTGGAGGAGCCTTCGAATCGGGACAGCCTTCACGTGGCGTTGTGACGTAATTGGCCTTCAAATGCTCCTCCGAAGGATGCAGACCCTGAATGGAGACAGAAAGAAACACACGGAGCCTTCTTCATCAACCAAAAAGCAGCAAGAGTTGTTTCTGCATCCAGTCCCCGTATGAACATACAATTTAGTAGCCTGTGCCAGAAGAAGATTTAGCTCGTCCAAATAAATAGTGTCCCAGTACCCAGAATGTCCGACTGCATGCGGTTGCATTTACAGTATGCGAGCTCGTGTCCATTTCTGTCTTTTCTGAACCACAATAACTCACAATGCGTCTCGCGACTGAGCTGCAGGGTGAGCGCAGACAGACGGCGGCTCGTTGGCTGTGTTACAAATCACTTTTTCTGACTGAGACGGATGAAATAGTGAGAGAGTCAAAGCTAAAGAAGCGTTGTTGTGATGAAGCGGCATGTAGCCAGTTGTACACACACTGCATGCAACAGTTTGTATGTTGTGAGAGCGGCTACAATATGTACTAACAGTAAAAGTAAAAAGAAAGAGATTTAAAAGGCAGCCTGAGAGTAGAGCAACGTGCTTTAACGTAAATGCTAACATTAGCATGCTAGAAGTCTCACAGGGACGATGCTAACAGTGCCGGTCGACCCGTCCTACAATGACAAGTTGGAATGAGACTCAGAAAATTAACTATTTCGTAGACATGGCATCGTTTTAAAACACCAGAAGCCAAAGTTGGTTGACACAAAAGTCCTACATTCTGCATAACAGCTTAATTTCCAGTCAGTTAACTTTAACTGTATTACTTGATGCACAAAATGAGGTTTCAGAATTATAAAAAGAGCAGTTTCATCTTTGCAGCCATCCACAGATCTGTTTCAAAATGTAGGAACTTTGTACAATTAGGTATCGAGACGGACGCCTGAAGGAGGTTGGAAAGGAAATGAAATCAAAATCAAAAAGTCTTGCTCGAGAACGAAAAAAGGAGAAAACATGACAAGATGATTTATTTAACAACTACACTAAGTCTGGACACGATGGCTTTACATATTTGACCCACCAATTTCTCTGAAGATGGAGAGAAATCTAATCCTTTCCATCACTTAAATATACATTCCTCCATCTGTATACTCTTGACAAGGAGGGAGGAGGTTTGCAAATCCCTCAGACTTTGTGGAGTTTCCTTTAAGAATGAATTGACTTCTGTTTGACTCGTCTTCACAGAGCGATGTGGAAACACGGCGTCACAGCTTTGTTGCCAGCGTGGCTTAAAAAAAACCTTTTTAAAATAGCCAATTTTTTGTATCTGAGGAGCTCAAAACTATCAAACTTTAAACCGAGGAAGCGGTTCCCAATTGGAGCCTGATGAAGATGAACACATCAGAAAGTGTGGGGGGTCAACAAGCCGGTCAGACACCTCACAGAATGCTTATTAATCCCTCGTGGGTCATGAGTTTCCCAGTTTGCAGCCCTCCTCCTCCTCCTCCTCCTCCTCCTCCTCCTCCTCTCCCTCTGAAGCGGTATGGCCGGATTAAGGACTCCGGTGTTGGGTGTCTCTCGCAAAAAGTGATTGCGGGGTCACAGCGTGGGCCTGCGTGTCTCGATATCAGGTATCAAAGGGAATCTGGGAATTGTGGGCTCAGGCTGAGTAAATGTGTAGCGTGCGTGAAGGAGAGCGTCTCCGTCAGACGGTTTTCTGGGCGATGATTGAGTCGTGACGACCTTTAACTCCGTCCTAAACTTCTGGGATCAAGTCCAGTCGGAACATACAGTAGCAGTCGGCCTGCTGATGAGTCCATACATTTGCTAGAACACTGCGGAGCTTTCTCATGTTAATGCGTCCTGTCTCGGCTGACGTCTGTATTATGACTAATTATTTCTGTTTGTGAATGCTGCAGTCTGCTCCGACAAGACTGTCTCCTTCTTCCTTTTGTCCACCGTCGTCCTCTTTTCTTAGCGGGTGAATGTGCGCGGCTGCTGTCGGCTCACATGGCTCCCGGAGGCCGCGTCGGGGTGCCCTGTTCGCTCTGCAAACACGCCAATGTCCTCCAGAGTGGGGGGTCCACTGCGGGAAAGGAAGCCCCCCTCCACACCAACAACGCTCGGCAGCCCAATAACAGAGTTTGGCTCCGAGGACGTCAAGCAAACACGCTGCAAATGGCACTTTTATTTACTTGTCTTTGCGTCCCCCTCCCCCCCCCAACATCCTTCATTTACTGGGATCCGCAGTGCCATTTCCAGGAGCCCCATGGCAACAGCGGGCCTTGTCAACGAGGGGGACAACTTTCTCATGATGTCACCGCGCCATGTGATTGGCGGTCTGCTGCAGAGAGACAGAACTCGCTCTGAGATCCAAATGGCACTGATATTTGGACTTTGGCACTGAGACTTGACCTGTAGATCAGGTTATGTATCCTATAGTCTAACGATCTCTTTGTGAATACACTTGTCAGCGTCTTTAACCTTCAGAACCGCCAACTGTGTACAATATGGAGCCTCCGGGTCTAAAAAGCGACCTTTAAAGTGCCGTAAACTCCAATCTAATCCCTCTCAAACATGTCATTTGTCATCATTTGTTGACTGGCAGACATCTAAGTCTCAGGTACGTCCCAAGTTAGTTTGTCTCGGGGATAAACTAACTGCTGAATCAAGTTTCAAGTAATTTATTTTCTGTCATGTTGTGTCTTGTTACCTGGTTCTTTTGCCACAAAAATAGCTAGAAATGGTCCAAACATCTCGTTAAACACATCCAATGTTTCATCGCTTATAAATATGGAATCACATTGTATGAACTACCCTCTATTATAACTTGCAGGGTAAAACGATGCATTGTGATCGGACCGTGACAGAACGATCACAAGAACAAAAGCCCGTCCCGTCACTGCGGATCTCTTGACTTCATCTCGGCTGTGAATGAGCGCGTTGTCGCTCATCGACGCTCGCTGCTTGTGCGATTGTGATGATGCGAGCTGCTCTCAGGCCCGTTTGCACAGTCCAGTGAGCACCATTGGCTTTGCCTCGCCGGTGAACTCCTCCCTGGCAACCAGGCCGACCCCCCATCCCCCCCTCGGCCCTGACCTGTGACCTGTGACCTGTGTCCTGGCCTTCCGATGAGAAGAGGAGAAAAAAAGGTTCCTGTCTGAATTCAGCCATTAAGCGTCTGGAGGAGACAGGGCGTGCCCTCCAGCCTCGAAAGGAAACGCACATCTTTTGGGCTTTGTGGGGTGACAAAGATCATCAGCCAATGGCGGGACAAGTGCGAGAGTGTGATGGATTGTGCAATTGAACATGTGACATCTGATGGAAGTCTAAATGAGGAGCATAATGGGTCGCGTGATGGATAGGTAGGAAGCCAACACTTAAGATTTTCACACAGAAGCGGATGTGGGTTGTTTGTTTTTTCGGGACGGAGAATGATGGATCGCTTCTCCAGCGCGGTGGACTCAGCAGAAGAGGGAACGGATGCGTCGCTCATTTTCACGTGATGTCTGTTTTGTGTTTTTATTGTCGACGAGAGGATTTTGATCTGACTCGTAAATCTCTCCGTTATGTGACCACAAACGGACGACGTATGAAGCGTGGGATCATAAGAGAAACGACAAATCTCTCAGGCGATAAAGTTTACATGTGAGGAAAAGTTTTATTCACACTGTGTTCAGCCACAGTCATCGACTGACTCTCTCTCACTCGAATTCCTTCTTCAAAGTCATCAGTCCAATGATTTAACAGCTTTTAAAGATCAGTGAAAGCTGTTAAATCACTCGAGCGTGCCTCTCCGACATGTTGATAGAAATCCAACCCCCGACGACAGCGCGGCCTAATTCAGGACAGCATCTGAGGAATTTAGCCTCCAACTCATAAACAGCACACAAATTGATTTAATTAAAAAATCAACACTCTAATCATCTCAGAGTCAAAGATTCTGGAGTCCAATCAGACGTGGACTTCATTAGAAAATCATTACGGGGCTGTAAACGAGCGCCCGGAGCTCTGAGTTATGGCAACAGTTATCGAGCGGACAAGTGTCGGCGACAGCTGAGCGGTCAGCTGGGAGGAGAAACGGCTGAGCCGGGGGAAAGTGGAGCTGCAGGGGGGTCACGCAATGCACGACTCTGTTTCACATGGTGGCTCGGCACAGGTGACAGTCGGCGACCCTTCATTTAGAGTTCAGGACCCCGTTGTGTTGCTAAAAAACCTGCCTGCACTCCAACAGGTCAAAGGTCAACGTGATTAATTAACACT
>CAEMYA010000126.1:7572570-7604907 GCA_903131615.1 Diplodus sargus
ATCACGGCTGAAGAAGAAGTAACCCTGATGATGTCAACAGAGGCATCTTGGTCTGGCCTCAAACATCGGCTGGGATGTTTAGAAAACATGGACGACAGAAGCGATCGAGTTGTTTTCAGCTCACTATAAGCTGCTATATCAATTAAACCAATGATCTACTGTATATGAGTAAAACACAAGAAACCATTGTTATAAAATAAGACTTCAAGTCGAATTTCACACGAATATGAGTCGTTTAAAATACTTGGCATGTAATTTCTGTCCCTCAATCAAATCAGTGAACATTGTTAAACTCTATTGTTATTTCACTTTCATTTCCTTCCTCACTTTGTGACTCTCAAAGCGACAGGTGACCAAATGAAACACATGTTGACTGAATAAAATGACAGATTTCTCTGTGTTTTGGGATAATGTAAGTAAGATTGTTACAGATTATATATTTAAAGCTGTTGTTGCTTAACTTTGACGAGGTGCTAAATCACTAGTTTGCCAATTCAATCGAAAGATCTGATTTTATTCAACAGATTGAAATTAACTTTGATTTCTTATCACATCTGCTGCCATCTTTGGACAAAAAATGACAAGGATGAAACTCCTCCATTCATCCTCTGCTCTTAAAAAATAGATTTAATTTTAATGACTTATCCAACCTGGATAACAAACATCCAGTCACCTCTTAGATGGTCGTGTTTGTTAATCATAGAGGCATCAGAATTAAACTGAGAACAATTCAGCTAAAAGATCTCAGTAAGTTTAAGATGGTTTTCTTCAGTATTTAGGAAATGGAGATTATTTTCTCTTAAAATCAATGTGTAATTTCTCCGAAAACCTTTTATAAACTGCAGACAAAGTTAAACCCTTAAAGACAAGTTGCTGAATTTATGACATGTTCCCACTTTTTTTCCCACTACCACATTTAAATTCTCACTCCTCAGAATAACACTGGACTGAATAAATGGATTTAATCTGGATTGAAACAGTGCACAGGCCTCTCAGTCAGACCGCTGCTGCCCCCTGCAGGACAATGTTCTCTCCCCATTTATGGTGAATGATTAGACAATAACAAGGTTGAGGCCGCAGTTCAATCCTCTACTTATCACAATCATGCCTGAACCGATGGACCAGAGTCATGCGCAGTATTAGCCCACAAGCCAAAGCCATAATAACAGTGCAGTGAGAGCTCAGAGTGGGCTTCATGTTTAAAGTCTCGCTCCGATCCCAGAGAGACCGCTCAAATTTCTCGCTGTGGTGAAATGTAGATTTATGCTGTAGTCATAACAAAGCCTGAACAAGACTGACACTGCATAAAGAGAGAGCTGGAGCGGCAATTATTGCTGCTGACGGATGGCTTCAATCTGTCTCAACTCAACAGTGATGTTTCTACTACAACAAGGCGGCGGTTCAAGTGTGTGAGGCCGCTTTTACCTGCAGACACGAGTAAATAAACACGAGTTCTTTCTGTCCTGCTGATGCACAAAACTGACAACTACGAATCACTGGACCAAAGACAACAGGGACCCCGAGAGGGAAGGAAACCAAACTCTGCTTTCTGCTGAGAGCGACTTGGCCGAGTGTGTACTTAAAAACTCATCAGTGTGTCCATGCGGACTTGGCTTTTTCAGTGAGTGTTGGAAGATATTTCATACCAAATTTAGAAAGAAAACACAGTCCAATGGATCAAATTCAGTTCATGACGCCTGGGAAGAGAAATCCAGTCGTAAAATAACAGTTGTTTTGCCTGCGAGGGGTCTGCGAGGTTGTTTAGAAAAGGGCCTGTGAACACTGACGACCTTTTAGTTCATCTCACTGATCACAAAGAGCCAGAAAATAGTGCCGTTTTTATTTGGGGTTTATAACCAGGAAGAAACAAAACACACGTCATGTTTTTCCTACATTCATAGTCATTCTTTTCTAACCTCCTGAACAGATGAAATTATACTTTTACACACATGCAGGTTTTTCTCTTGGTGGAAGATACATTTTAGAGAATACAGTCAGGATGGTACATTTACAGATCAGCGATGGGTTTGTGTGGCCAGTAAGGATATTTCACTTTGTCCAGCTTCGTCTCTGGGAAAGTGTCGTTCAGATCTTCGATGGTCATCTGATCGAAGGGAATCATGTTCTTGAATTTGTCCAGCTGGGGAAGAAAAAGAGCAGAGCATTATTACAAAAAGGAGGATTTTTGATTAAGTGTTTCAAGTAAATTAAGACGGCGAGCCAGATACTGAATCAATTCAGATTGTAGATTTGAACTTCCACCCCCTGTATTAAAGGTACCCACAGACAAAGGTGGATAAAATAAGAAGCTTGCACATTATTAATCCTCACCTGTTTCTCATACTCGGTGATTCGGGCTTTGGAAGCTTCGATGTAGGCAATAGCTGATGCGTTCTAGAAGACGAAAAGAAAAACACATTAAAAATAGATTTGCCATCCACTGCCACCACTTCGTATGTGAACCGAACTACAGAATAAATCAAATAAACCTTTAGACGATATGATTTTAAATGTCATATTTAACTGCAGGAAAAACTCAGTAGGTAACACTTACTGATTTTTCCTCCTGAGCGTTGATGAGAGCCGACTGAGTGTCCACAGGCTCAGGGATCTTCAGTGCGCTGAACTGAGAGGAGACACAAAAAGAAAAGTTATGGTCTCACTGCCATCACTGCGCCTGATAATAACATAGTCAGTACAAAGACTTAATGTGAAGTTTGTAATCAGTCACCTGCTTTTCAAACTGATCCACCATGGCTGTATTAGCCACAGCAGACCTGTAGTAGCTCCAGTCAATGGGGGCAGGTTTCTCTGGCAGAGAGCGGAGCCTGTCAACACAGATCACCTGGTTAGAAACACATCAGCTGGGCTTTCAAAATAAAACTCTTACACATATAACCCACAATAACAGGCACTTTAGAGCTGCCAGTTTATTGTAATTTGCCTGCAGAAGAAAGCCTAAAAAATGGTGTATTGCCAACATTTTGTGTATGTAATGAATGCTAAACTTGCTTAAAAATATGCACTCAATACTGTTATTCTGAGGTGAAATGGTGGTGCAGGTAAAGCAGGAAAAGTAAGGGTTTCTCAGGGTTAGAATAATAAAGTTTGTAACAGAGGGGACAGACTTTGCAGCAATAGCATCGCTCCGTGTCTTCAGGGCGTTGAACATGGTCCTCTGGTTGGGTGGAACCCTCTCTGCAAAGGCCAGCCAGTCAACGGCCTTCAGGGCAGCTCGTCTCCCAGACATGATTTCAGGCAGTGTTGAACTGGAGGAGACAGACAAATATGAGATGTTGACGGTTAATGAGCTTCTCTTTGGTGATAATGCTCCAAATACACTTCTGTGCCCAAGATTTTGGTGCTATTGACAATGTATTTAACTCTTATTTTCTTTGAATGGATAACATGCTAAACGGTGGTTCCTCTTACAGGTATTAAACTTTATTTTTACTGTATGTAACACAGACAAATACAATAACTCGCTGTCCTCTCTGTGTCCTCCACAGTTCTCCCGAGTGATTTAGCAGCAGTTGATCTGCTGTCTGACTGTTAGCACAACAGAGCTAACTAGCATTAGCAAAGGTCAGAACAACACCGCCGACCGTTAACGTTAAAATATTAAATAACAGATTTACATTAGTGTCATTTTATAAACGATTACGCTACATGTCACCTGTATTAGAGCCTGTTAATCGTTTATAAACAGTTTTAATAAAGTTTTTAAACGTGTCATACCGTCACCAGGACACAATCTCCTCCTTGCTGGCCGACCAGAAACGGAAATGACGTCAGCTGAAGCGTCAGCAGCGTTAGTTCGATTCACAATTTCCTAATTCGTGTTATAAAACACACCGAAAATAATGTTCAACGACAGAAAACCTTCGTTGATACACTATTCTCACTCCAAACGACCAATTTTTGTTCTCGGCAGTTGACAGAATATGAAGAACGCGCGTCGTGCTTTTATTTTGAAAGCTTCAAAGTAAAAGCACTGCGGTCAGCCGCGGTTCCCGTTTACTTCCTCAAATCAGCCGCACCTTTTTTTTCCCAGCGCGCAAATGCACTCAAGTTTACGGTGATTGTAATGAAACCTGCAGTCTCACAATCTGACCCATGAAACGAGACTTTTACAGTAATTATTCCCGGTGATAAACAGAAGGTATCACGTAGGTATCCTTCCGGATTTCAAAATAAAGGTCGACGTAAGAAAAAGACAAAAAACAGTTTCCAGAAGTACTGCAAGATCCATATACTGCTAAACTTAATACTTCCTAGACGACTTGCCTGAATAATAGTAAGTACGTTCACTGTGTATTTTTCGAGTAAAATCCTGAAATAATGATACTGAAAACTTTGTATTTCATTTTAGAAAAATAAATAATTTATTAATGCCGATATTCATTGTACAATTAGTTAAATGCTTGATTACTATTTTACCTGACACTTGTGGTCTGTCAGAGAGAGGGTTACAAAATGGCTGACAGCCATGTATATTAACGTAAACTACAAAATGGTTACTTATTAAAAACAAAGATGGGGAACATTAAATCAAATCAATTTTATTTATATAGCCCACAATCACATTGCCTCAGTGGGCTTTACAATCTGTACAGTGAACAACATCCTCTGTCCTTAGACCCTTGATTCGAGTGAGAAAAAACTTCACATGTTGATGGAAAAAAAAACCTTTTAACATTAATATTTGAGAGGAGTTTCTGCCTTGAATGAAAGAATGTTTGTGAGTTTGCTTAATTAAAGAAAAAACTGCTCATATTTAAAACACCAAAACTCTTATTGCCAAACTGTTCCATTGTGAGCGACAGAAGATTCCTTGAACGATGAAGGAACGACAGCAAGTTAAGAAAACTGTTAGTTTGTTCTCCTCCAGATATTAAGTTTGGAATTTAACACGGGAGCTTTTCTGAGGGTCGCTGGCGCTCTTGTGTTTGAAGTCTGCGTGTGAGTCTGTTTGCGAGCAGCACAACATTTCCTACTGATCTCATAGAAAACATTTGAGCACACCAGGTTTGTAAAATAAGTTTGACTCATTCAATGCTACTGTTACGACCAGGGCCGAGGTAAAACCTTGGTCCAACATGAAAATGAGACTCCCCTCTTCCTGTCCCCCAAGCACCACAAGCAGCGAAGCGTTTTTAAATGTTTTTTATTTTAAACACACTTCTTGTACAAAATCAACCATGCTGGCAGTCTGGGACAACAGAGGAGCTGGCCCTTAAACTCCTGGCTTCAAAGCAGCCTGTTCCTCTGCCCACACTTTCAGCTCCTGGTTGCTCTCGTTCTGGAGAAACCAACAGTGACCATCAGCACTCTGCAGATATATCAGCCATGTTTGATCCCCCTCGTAAAGCTCAGGTGAAAGATAATCACACTTTCCCTTCAGGCTCCTGTGGCGGCTCGTCTCCATTGTTCCGCTCGTCTTGTTCGTCTCGGTGATTCGTCCTTTCAACCGTCCGTCACCTGCAAGATGAGAAAGAAAAGCAGTGGTAGTTTCACGCCTCTTTGTGCAGGTTTTTGTGTCTATAAGTGGACGTTTTTTGTGAATTTGTGGCAGTTGTAGAGATTAAGTGTGTCATCGTGAAAGTTTTGTGAGTCATTGTGGAGGTTTTTGTGTATTTGTGGAGGTTTTTATCGGTTATTGTGGAGGTTTTGTGTCATTGTGGAGGTTTTGTGTATTTGTGGAGGTTTTTATCGGTTATTGTGGAGGTTTTGTGTCATTGTGGAGGTTTTGTGTCATTGTGGAGGTTTTGTGTCATTGTGGAGGTTTTATTTGTTATTGTGGAGGTTTTATGTGTTATTGTGGAGGGTTTTTATGTTATTGAGGAGGTTTGTGTATTTGTGGAGGTTTTGTGTCATTGTGGAGGTTTTGTGTATTTGTGGAGGTTTTGTGCATTATTGTGGAGGGTTTTTGTGTCATTGTGGAGGTTTTATTTGTTATTGTGGAGGTTTTGTGTGTATCTGTAAGAAGTATTTAACATGTGTACACACTGAGAGCACCAACATTAGAACCAGTGACAGGTGAAATAAATAACAAGGATCATTGTGTTCCAATGCCATGTTCGGTTGTGAAACCAGGCGTCCTCGCATTCATGTGGACGTCTCTTTGACAAACAGCAGTCACCCAAACACAGCTGCAGACCGAGTTCACCCCCTCATGGCAGCAGCACTCCTTGATGGCAGTGCCCCCCCAGCAGGACAACGCCCCTGCAACGCTGCAAAAACTGCTCAGGAACGACCCGAGGAACATGGGAAAGAGCTCAAGGTGTCAACCTGGCCTCCAGATTCCCATGAGTCATGTAGTATTATCATGGCTGTGGAGATACGACAGACCAGACACCACAGATGAGATAAGCGCCATAAAAATCTATTTTTGATTATTTTTTGAAAATCACATCTCCAGCTTTATTTGTGCTGTTGGATGTCAAAGTAAACCCCACATCACATTTGGGTTAAAGGTAGGTAAATGATTTTACTCATCAAGTAGACAAAGAAATTCAGTTTTTCTTGATTGCTGTGGGTTTTTTTTTAAGTGTGTGTGAATGATTGAATACTGCTGACTGGCTGGCTTCTGAATAAAAAGCCCTCTACGATTAAGAATAACTAACGTTGACACCTTGATTGAATTTTTAATGTGAGAAAAGAGCTTCGCACAGACTCGTGACCTCCTCTAACAGCAGCAGTGGGCACCAAGACTCAGGTGGTGGAGTATCAGACACCAGCCACAACATTTACTGATATTTTAAATAACTGTAATAAGTTGTACAAACCTTCCTTCCTTCTCCTGTATGAAGGTAAAAATAGCTCTGAAACTCTTCCTCCATTTCTTGCTGGGTCCGTTGTGGTGGGTGGGCTGAGTAACTGCATCTGCTGAGCATCGGCCTCCTTCGTAGCTCTCCTGCTGTACGTGGTGACCCTAACACTCCTATAGCGTGTTCATGACGGTGGTTGTCTCTGTGTTGATGACCAACGTGGAGATAAGTCGCTTCTCTGCAGCCATGGCGCTGATAAGCATGCTGGAAAGTGTGGCCATTCTGATTGGGCCACCCCTAGCAGGTAAACAAACACACACTCTCACACACACTCATTCACATGAGATTGAGTCTAAATAACTTCAGAGGTCCCCTGACTTTTCCTCTCGTGTCTTCATCTGGTTAACTTTTTAATTCCTTTTGCTATTTCCCAGGCTTGGTGGTGGACTACACAGGCCAGTATTCATACATCTTCTACGCGTCCAGTCTTTGTGTAACATCTTCCGGCCTCTTTATCGGAGGATCCTTCTACTTTCTGGGCAGGAAACGAGATAAGGAGGAGAGGAAGAACGTGAGGACGCCATCAGATCTCCAACAGAAGCCTGCTGAGGTTGCCTGACGAGAAAGATCCGTGAGATACAAGCACACGTTGACGCCAGCGCTTGTAGTGTAAACGTACCTTTTTATATTGCTTTCTGTGATAAAATAAAAGCTGACATAAAAAGATATTAACGCGTAGTTCATGTTAAATTAAAGGATCTGTATCTTAAGGGCCTGGAGGTGATATTACTGGCTCCTTCATGAGAAGCTGTCGTCAGTCTAACTTACATTTTCTTCAGTGTGTAGACAGCAAATCTTTAAACTCTCAACGTTTTAGCACTGTCTCATCTGTTAGCAAACAATGCTCTTTCTATGCAAAGTAAGCAGCATGATGAGGATACGTTTAACTGATTTTAAAAGTTTGTCTTAAAGGAGTGTAGGACAAAAACTGAAGCCCCCGATGTGAACTCTCCTGCAGCCGTGTGAAGCGGCCAAATGGCAAAAACTCCCTCTCAGCCAATGAGGATGAGTGGAAGTTAAAGATTACACACACACACCATGATACAGTCCGGTCAAAGTCAAGATTGGCAGCCGGGAACCGGCTCATTCTGCTGCCGAGCCGCTTGTGTTCACACTGTCGAAGCAGGCTGTGATGTCGGCGCTCATTTCTTCCCCGCTGCTGAGATCCTGCGCTCGCAGTCTCGGGTCTGTAAATGGATTCAAACACGGCAAGATCGGGAAATTATGCAGCGCAAGTTCCCTCCAGTGGTTTCGGTAAGTTGATGTTCCTTAAGAATGGGAACACGGTGTTACCTGTGAATGTTCCTTCCAAAATAATGTTTTACTAAAAGAAGTGAAAAACAAACCATCTGACAAAGATTCTTGTGAGATATCTAAATTTTAATCTGATCGTAGATCATCTGTCTGTTATTCCTGTAACTGGATGATCCTGCTGTCGTTTATTAATCACAGATGATTTCAAACTGTAATCTCTAACTAAAAAGCAGATTAATAGTATGTCATAATAAGGTACCCGCTGAGCAAACACACATCCAAAAGAAGGCAAGTCAAGTCTTTGCACACGTTGAAAAGACGTCCAATGTAATTTTAGACTAATTTTAGTGTCTTGTGGTACAAAATTAAGTATTTATTTTTGCCAAATTTGACTCTGCGCAGCAAAAGCTACAGGAAGGATTTGAGCCAATGGTCTGAAGCTCTGTAGTCTGAATGAGGCGCGGACTTTACCAGGAGAGCTTTATCAACAAATCATGTTTTGGTGATCCAGCCTTGGATTATTAGCCTGCTTGATGAAGGTTGGATGACGAAAACATGCCCTGCAGGCAACTTTGGCTCAGAGGTAGAGCTAGTGTCTTGTTATCGGAAGGATGCTGGTTCCATTCCCCTCGTCTGCATGTTGAAGTGTCCTTTGGCAGGATACCGAACCCCAAACTGCTCCTGATGTGCTGGTTGGCACCTTGCATGGCAGCCACCAGTATGTATGAATTACTGTAGGTAATTCTGGACAAAAGCGTCTGCTAAACGTAAATGTAAATGATCAATTTTAGTTTATTCTACTACAACACATTGAACAATTTAAAAAAAGAGGTTGCTCTGGACGAAACCAGTGTTGTGGTGAATGTGTCGGCCTGTTTGATGGTTTTATGTGTGATATCTGTAGTCAAAGTTTGGTTTTGACATGAGGTTTTGAGAAGGAGAGTTTGGTTATGACATGGATGTTTGAAGTTCTTGAAGATAAGTGTGCTAGAAATGTGTCTTAGCAACCAAACTACAGAGAGTTCAGTTGGAGATTTGGGAATTTTATGCTACTAGCAGCTAATTTAGCCCTGACAGCGCCTCAAAATGTATCAGTCAACATGAGTGATTGATTTGACCCTGAGTTTATGATCAGTGGTCAAATGGGACCATCGGCTGATAAACATTTCCGATTCAGTTAATGATTTAATAAAAACACAGTTCCCTCTCTAACGTCCAACCGGCTGACTGAACAAGTGTTGTCACACCTGGTTATGTTTTCACTCGTGTCTGTCAGAACCAGGAATTTAAATAATCTTTCACAGCACAGATGATTCTCAGTGTGACAGAGTCTGTGTCTCACAGTGTCCTTCACCTTTAGTGTCCTTCACCTGTATTTGACCGCTGTGCTTTCCCCTGTATCTTGATCTCTATGCCAGGTCGCTCCACGTGGACAATCCTCCTCACATCCCCGCTCTGACCAACAGCTACGTCCACGGCACTTCCTCCGTCTCTCTGCTCCACCTGACCGTCAGCCAGTGTCTGGACTCTACAGTCGAGCGTTGGCCCGACCGCGAGGCTGTGGTCTTCGTTCAGGATGGCATCCGGAAAACGTTTGCGCAGTTTCAGCAAGATGTGCGTCTCAGATGTTAAACCCTAAACAAGTTCACCCACAAATTAATTTTAAGTCTTTATCTACTCACACTCGTGCAGCTGGAAGGTCGGGGAGGAAGTTGCAGAGTCCACAAAACGATGCTGCAATTTTGATTGGATCTGAAGCTCTGGGATTGTTTTGTGGACCACGAAAACTTCATCCAACTTTCCAGACGCAAACATATTTTGAATTTATCATGTTTTGGCTTGCTTAGTTCTGTCACCACCAATCGGGAAGTTAAAAAAACGCCAAAACAGTTCAGGGCTGGTTTCGTTGCAACTAACACGGCTGGAAAATATTCCAACATCTTGCTAAAGACATGTTGTCTGTTTTTTTTCTGCTCACAAATGTTCAAACTGCATCTTGATCACCTCCATCCTTCAACATCATGACACGAAAGTCAGAAATGTTGTGATCATTGTACTAAACGCACAAATTTAACATTTTACATGGCGAGTCGGCTGAGAAATCATCATAACTTTGGGAAGAAAAGATAGAAAGCTATTTGTAAAATGTCAGTTTTTTTACCCCTGCTGGTGAAGAGTTTTCTAACCATCTATATTTTGTATTATTCATGGTTGCAGGTTGATAAAGCCGCTGCAGGTCTGCTGGCTTTGGGCCTGAAGCGCGGCGACCGACTGGGAGTTTGGGGACCGAACACATACGAGTGGATCCTCTTCCAGTTCGCTTCAGCCAAGGCTGGAATTATCCTGGTCAGTTTGGGGTTTGTTTTAAGTCTTTCAGATCACTTTTGCAGAGTAGCCTTGTGTTTGCAGTGACAGTCCTTCAGCTGGATGACTAAGCACCTCTCCTGTGTTACCTGTTCTTATCTTTGCAGGTGTCACTGAACCCGGCCTATCAGGCAAAGGAGATAGACTTTACTCTAAAGAAGGTTGGTATTCTGTAACCGGACATTAGCCTACTTACATCACCACATTACTACTATACCAACAATGACAGTTTTCTGTTTGAAGAGTATAAACCCAGTTGAACTGACTTGTCGTATGCAGGTCCAGTGTAAAGCCGTCGTCTGCCCGAGCCAATTTAAAACACAAAAATTCTGTGAGATGCTGAGAGAGATCTGCCCGGAGATCGACTCAACTCCAGTGGGCATGATCAAAAGCTCCAGGTTTGACAGATCTAATGTCAGATTTAATACGCGTTCTACGTGAATGATTTCGTGGATGTGATCTGAACGTCCTTGTCTTGGGTCTTCCAGGTTGCCAGACTTGCGTATGGTGATTGTGACGGACAGCAGGCAGCCGGGGATGTTCCACGTAGACGATGTGATGCAGGCGGCGGAGAGTCGGCACCACAAAGAGCTGATGGATCTGCAGAGCCGGCTGTCCTTCGATGACCCCATCAACATCCAGTTCACATCAGTAACCTTCAGTACTTTCAAACTGCCACACATGAAGTAGATCACCTGGAATAACATACGCTGATCAGCTACAACGTTCAAAGGAATAACAGATAAAGGGAACAACAGCGATCGTCTCTGTATACTGCAGTGTTCTTCTGGGAAACCTTGGGTCCTGGTTTTTATGCTACCTACCTCGCCCCCCCCAAAGGACTCCATGGATACTATACTGGATTGGGATCAGCACAAAAGAACTTGACAAAATGCTCAAGCTTCCTTTGGCACAATCCCAATCTGGACTGAGTGTCAGTCCAGTCCATGGTGGTCCAAACCTTGGATTGGAGTTACTGCCGATCCATCAAGGCGCACAGACACAGGACCTCTGGTGGTGTCCTGCGGTCTTCATGGATCCGATTAGAAGGATCCAACACCAAAGGTCCTGTTTCAGAAGCAAGTCCAATCCAAGGTTGAGCCCCCACGGACACTTGTTTGGATCGGGATCAACGTGACAAAGTGCTGTGATTGGTGCACGTGAAGTGGCATCTGGACCAAAGGTTTCCCAGCAGAACATTACATTGTAACGAGATGATCAATGTTTTTTTCACTTCGCCTGTGAGTCCTTTATCGTTGTGACTGATTGGTGTAGATCCAACAATTATCCGGATGGAGTCACGCTGCTGGTTTTCTCTGTTTCAGGGGACGACGGGGAATCCAAAGGGAGCCACTCTTTCTCACCACAACATTGTGAACAACGCTTACTTTGCGGGTCTCCGAATGGGTTTCGAATGGAGAGTAAGTCCATATTTTTCTGTTGCTTTGAAGAAAACACAAACACTGAAGATGTAAGTAACGTTATTCACCCTGTTCCCATCAGCCTCAGGTGCGGATATGCGTACAGGTACCGCTGTACCACTGCTTTGGCTCGGTGCTGGCCGGGATGTGCATGGCGACGAATGGCATCACGGCGGTGTTCCCCGCTGCCGGCTACGACAGCAAGGCCAACCTGCAGGCCATCCAGGACGAAAAGTACGGCACTTTGCTCATCATCCCAAATTCACAACATCATGAACTCTCACTGATTGTATTTAATGTTTTTACACTCAAGGTGCAACTTCCTTTATGGCACTCCCACGATGTACACCGACTTGATTAACCAAGACATACACAAATACGATTTGTCATCAGTTGAGGCCGGTAAGAGACCTGAACATAGAAACATGATGGATATATTTTGACTTTGGTGTGACGTTTGACGTCGTCCTCGTCTGTGTGCGGCTGTTTCAGGCCTCATGGGAGGAGCGCCGTGTCCACCGGAGATTTTGAGAAAGCTGAAAACTGACATGAACATGAAGGAGATTTCAGTGAGCGATTACACGTCCGACACCTTTTCAAATAATACTATAAGATTGTTTCAGCATACCTGAACACGTGTACATTGTGTTTCAACAGGTAGTTTATGGAACCACTGAGAACAGCCCTGTTACATTCCTTGGATTTCCACACGACAACGATGAGCTGAAGCTGAATACTGTCGGATGTATCATGAGCCACACTGAGGTAGACTTTCACACACCTGGATCTGTATATAACCACGACAGCACTGCGACTTATTCATGTGATTCTTCACTACAGGCTAAAGTGGTGGACCCTGATGGGCAGGTCGTCCCTCTGGGGACTCCAGGAGAGCTGATGATCCGAGGCAGCTGTGTGATGCACGGATACTGGGAGGATCCTGAGAAAACCAGCGAGGTTATCTGTCCGGCCCGCTGGTACAGGACGGGGTGAGTCCAACGCGTCTTCCTAAAAGTGTGATCTGATCTTAACACATTTGGATTAATTCAGAATTCAACGCTGAAGATGAGCTTCTTATATTCAAAATAAATAGACGCAGACGTAAAGATATGAATTTCACAAATGTGTCTTCAAACATCTCATTTTCAGAGCCGATAAAATGCAGTTTTGTTGGATTTGGTCAAATCAAATTAGCCTCAGAGAAGCAGAACTGTCACAAACTGCAGGTGTTCTGGAAAAATGTGGGAAGAGAAAAAAAAGCCATGTTTTAAAGACGTAATTAGAAATGAAGTCATATAATCTGTGATAATGAAATAATCAAATAAATTTGCTTTTTTTTTAGATGTACTCTGGACTGAATAAAGCACCCAGTTATAATATAGTAACACTTTATAATAACCATCATTAATAAATGGGTAAATATTATAGTTTATTGTTTTATAAACCATTCATTAACCAATTGTTTGTCGGAAAGTTCGAATTGATGCTTCTATTTTTGTTTTTTTGCAAATGGTTAATCCATTAATGACGCACGATATTTACTATGTTCTGCTTTCTGATTTCTTACAAAAAGAAACACAACACAGATTTACACAGGAAGCACAAATTCAAGAAATTAAAGATGTTCCCAGTGTAATTTTTAAAGTGTTGATACTTGAATATCTAACTTTGTTACGACACCCAGAAAAATATCGATTTTCGATACCATGGAGAAAAAAAATGAAACAACATTGAGCACATAAAATATTAGATTTTTATCAAGAGATTAATATAACAAGGCTGTGAAGGAGGCGGCGATGTGTCAACCTGCTGCTGGAGAGGAGAGTGGAAAAATCACAGCTGGTGCATAAAAACTGCTTCAGATATTCAGAACTGATAGTTCTGATGGTACCGAGCCTCTGATACTGTAGTAGTCGTTTTAACATCCGGTGTGATTTCCGTCCCCTCAGTGACACGGCCACTCTGAACAGTCTGGGCTACTGCCGCATCGAAGGACGGCTGAAGGACATGATCATCCGAGGAGGCGAGAACATCTACCCCGCTGAGGTCGAGCAGTTCCTGTTCACTCATCCCAAAGTGCTGGAGGTGCAGGTGAGACCGGGAACCACTGGAGGGCAGCAGAGATCAGAAACTGTCTCCAAACAGTCAGCAGTAAAGATGATGTGAAACAAAATGTGTGTCATGAGGATTGTTCTTGTTCCTCTGCTCGTCTCCCAGGTGGTCGGAGTGAAGGACGACAGGCTGGGCGAGCAGGTGTGCGCCTGCATCAGGCTGAAGCCGGGTCAGACCTCCAGTCCAGAGGAGATACGAGCCTTCTGCAAAGGCCAGGTGAGCACAGGTGCTGGATCAGATTCCTCAGCTGTACAGTCTGAGACTGAAACTTGTTTTTTTCCTCACAGATTTCTCACTTCAAGATCCCACACTACGTGTTCTTCATAGACAGCTACCCGCTGACAGCCTCCGGAAAGGTACGACACTCCAACACACACCTGAACTATCAACATGAACTGTGCTTTTTCTATAATAATGAGACTGAAGCGGCTGCTGCTGTGTGTTTCTGTAGATCAAGAAGATGACACTGAAGGAGAATGTGGAGAAGAAATTAGGTCTTTAACTTTGTGATGGATTTGACTGAACCTGCAGCTGCTTCCTTCCCCGTGAGATACTGTAAGCTGACCGATCAGTTGTTATTTTGTTTTTTATTTCTTGACGTTTGTCAACAGTTACCTCACATTTATGACATACGGAAGCATGTTGCTGCCATACCAGGAAAAGAAAACAGATCAGTATCAAGTTATGAAGTAGATATTTTCACCTTTAACAGGTTTTTTTATGTTTATATTTAATAACGAATTACAAACTTGTCAAGTTATAACAAATGTTTCCATGTTACAATGTGACGCCTGCAAAAAACATTTTTATGTTTGAAACCAAGTGAAAAAGCTTTTCTTGGACAATTTAAAAAAAAAAAAAATTCACATCTTAAACTGAGTGAATTTATTTTTCTGTATTCTCACAGATAAAAAAATGAAAAATCAGAAAAAAACTCACCAGTTTTCCAGTAATAATCACCGGAGAGAAAACAGTTTTGATCAGACTTATAAATGAATTACCAGAAGAAGAAAAATAGTCCTCCGGGCTTCCGTAGGATATCGGTGTGTTCACAGCGTGACATGTTTGTGTTTTATAATAACATGAAACATCTTTCTATAACAATAAAAGCTTTAGGTTATAACGTGATACTGATCTGTTTGTGTTTTTTTGGTGAGGCATCAATAAGCTGTCGTATTGATAACACTAATAAAAGTACTCTGAGTAAAAATCATCTTTGAGCTTTAAGTTTCATTACTACTTGAAAACAGTTTAAAAAAGTATTTCAGCAGACAGATTTTTTTTCTTGTGTGAAACTTTTTCAAAATTCTGTGTGAAACAAAATGTCCTAAACATTTTTTTGTGATTTTCTTTTTTGTGTCATGCACAAAATTGTAAAAATAAAAAAAGTTAAGTAAATAAATAAAAGTGAAAACACATTTTTGTGAAAAAACATGTTCTTGTGTGAAACTGAGTGAAGGGAAGAATCAGGAGATTTATTTTTTCGTGTTGGAAAGAAGAAAAATTAATAGATTTTAGGGACAAAATTGTACAAAAAAAGAAAGAAAAAGATAATAAGTGAACATAATATAATATAATATAATAAAAAAAGGCTTTTCTGTGAACTTTTCTTTCCATCTCTGAACTGAGTAAAATGAAAAAAGAAAGAATCGGGAGATATTTATTTCACGTCTGATAAAAAAGACGGGAAAGGTAAAAAAAAAAAAAGAGAGAAAAGACAGAAGGAAAAACAGTGAAAATAAAATTGTGTGAATTTTTTTATTTTCAGGAGTTTTATTTATTTATTGTTTTCATGTCTGGAACCAATTAGTTCATTTTCTTTCATCATTAAAGGTAAAAAAAAAATGTTTATATTGAAAACCAAGTGAAACAAATCTTCTTTCGTCAACAATGTTCTTCTTTCTTGTGTGAAACTGAGTAACTGAGTCTCCATGTCAGGGACAAAAGTGTGAACAAAAAGAGAAAAAATAATATTTTGTGACAAAAAATAGTTTTTTGTGTGAAACTGAATGAAAAGGAAGATTTTCAAGAGATTTCCTTTTCCATGTAAAAAAACAACCTTATGCTGCATCATCTTTAATTACAGTATACGACACAAACAACGCAACGTATTTGTCATCTCAACCTTTATTTAATTAAACAATTTTGACAAACAATCTGATATCATAATACAATGGCTTTAACCATTCATTATCTGGACATGCCATACAGAATCTGAAATAAATAGGACTTTAATGCCAAATGTCAGTATGTACAAATGTGGTAGGCAAAATTACCATCCTTACAAGCTATATACACCGACTGTGGAGCACACGTTAGTAACAGGCTCATAAGAGTGCCAAAAAGTGACATCTTATATTATTAAATAACAATGAATACTAAAGGCTTTAACTTATAATAGTCTTTGAAAGTGGGCAAAATGGATTTAGACAAAACTCTGGGGTGAAATCAATGTCCAACCTGCTAAAAAAAATTCAAGAGTCAAGTCAAAATAACATTAATATCAGCAAATGTGCTGCAGGACACAAAAGCCTCCAGACCAGAATTTAACATAAGACCAGCCAACGTTAGTCAACAGCCTCAATAAGAATCCTTGAGTGGAAGTTTTTATAAAGTCAAATTCTCCTGCTCGTGTTGCGAATCCACCATCAGAATGAGGTAAATGAGCCTGTCACAAGATAATAATAATAATAAAAAAAATAATTATACGTCAAACACTTAAAAAATAAAAAAGGCAAAACTGTTCCCTCGAAATGTCAACGGAGCTCCAGAGAGAGGAAGAAAACACTCGACTGCAGCCAAACCTGCGAGGAGCAGCGTGAGTGCAGGTTTGAGTTCAACCCAGAGGACAGAACCACTTTACAGAAACAGCTCAATCCAAAAATCAACAATACATATTTAGTCCTGTTACATGTGATGCTATTTATGCAATCTGACTAGTTTTGGCGATGAACAACTCACACCAAAAACAATCTAGATGGATAAACAGCACTGCAGGTAATGTGGAAAAAAAAAACATGTTTCTGATTTAAGGCTGAACTGTCCCTTTAACACGGAGACTACTTCCAAATAAATTACGGCAAATAGCCGGCGACACGAGAGAACGACTGCACTACATGGCTTTGAACGATCAACATTCACTTCAGTCATGAACGTGGCGTCCCGCCGCCTCTCCAGACCGCCACGGTACATTCTGCACACATGCCAGAAAAATAGCAAACAAAAAAAAGAAAGATTGCATTTTAAAGCATACCGAGAGATAAATTAATATGAACAGATCCCTTTTTAAATATCATACATTCTAAATTGAGAGTATTTTAACTGTGCAATTTAAGTTGAAAAATACAGGAGGAGAAAGAAAAGAAGCCGTGGTCCGTGTTCAGGACTTGTTGTCGGGGATTAGTAGCTTTTTTTTCAGGAGAATACAACGGCGCCACTTCAGCGTCGACGTGTAGAGAGCGACGCATGTGCAGCGACATTCATACGAGCAGAGTACAGTTCAGCTTTAGGCACATGCAACGATGTGGTGGCAGCGTCCTCGCCCGCGCACAGATGCATTCAGAGCTGCAGACATCGTAAAGTCAAGCCTCCTCTTTCACACCTCACGTTCAAAAAAAAGAAATGCACAACACACACACACACACACACACTCTCTCTCTCTCTGTTTCACACATACAACACACACACTTAGCACACAATGTAATGGTCTTTCAAGTGTCCTCTCTGTTTTTGTGTCGGGGTGGGTGGGGTTAGAGGTCGGGGGGGGGGGGACGCCTCACACACTCAGAGGCAGCATGCCGGGTGGAGACACAGCTCTGGTTGCTGCCATGGAGGTCAGAGAGCTCGGGTCCAGTCCGTTTACAGTCCTGGAGGTTTCAACACGGACAGGCGCAAATATTAGCAAACAGATAGAAGTACAGAAACAGTACGAAGGAAAGTGTTTACTAAAAAAAGACTTACGTTTTGTCAAAGTACGTGGTGTGTAGAGAGTGAGAGAACTTGGTGGCGTTGCTGTTGATGAGTGTGCCGTTTTCTTTGGAGAAGTTCTTTTTTGCTGCCTGGTCTTTGGCGAAGTTCCTGCAGGCGGCGAGTTTGGACTCCAAAGCCTGTGAAGAAAATAAGGAAATACAATCCGTGTTTAGCCTCAAACATCTTCCTGTTAGGTTTGTTGAAAAGCTACTAGAAGCTGGGAGCTAAACTGTATTGCCGGCTTGAATTTGTAGCTGCAGGAGGATGAAGACTTGCAACACTAGCAAAGAGTCGTTTATATAAATGGGACGGTGAGTTGAATTTAATTTTTAACACCTACCCCAACTTTCCTCAGGAGATCACCAACGATGTTGAGAGCTGAAATTCTTGCAGAGGGAGTGAGGGACGAGTTGCCACAGCCGTTGGTCAACGCTGCAAAAGCACACGAGCTGGTTTTAGTATATAAATCAGTGAATTTCATCAGTGAAGTGCAAAGAAATGAGATGAATTACAGCTGACCTTTCTGGCTGATGAACGGGTGCTCGAGGCTCTTTCCTACAGGTGTGGCAGGGAGGGATAAAGACGCCTGCACCGCAGAATCCGTCTTGTCGATGTCTAAGGTGGGCGAGCTGGGCGCCGACATCCTGTCTGTGGTCCGCTCTCGTACTGCCAGCTCCTGTCTCAGGTCTGCAGAAGACAGAGACAGAATCATGAGATACTCCCCTGCTAACCCGTATGCAGGTGACAGATTGGCTGCGAAAGGGCAGAACAGAGTGGTCGGTGCTCCGTCGTTACCTCGTGCTTCATCCTTCAGCCGCTGCACGGACACCAGGAGAGACTCCTTCTCATCCAGCTCGCTCTCCAGGAAGGCGTTTCTCTCGATGGCCTGGTTTAAACGGCCCTCAAAGTCCTCGAGAGACACGATTGTTGCCCTGCACACACAGCAGACGATGAGGGGCACAGCCATGAGAACCAAAACCACTGAATGACCTAAAGTTAACATCTACTGTAAGCTTAAACCAACCACAATGCACTGTGCTGTTCTGACCTTTTAGCTCTCTCCAGGTCATCGTTGGCCTGTTCAAGCTCTCGGACGTATTTGTGGAGCTGCTCCTTGATGCTGCGAGTCTGTCCCAGGTCGTCCTCCAGCATAGAAATCTGTTTGTAGCTCTGAGCGTACTGCTGCTCCAGCTTCTCCTGAACCAGCAAAGAAGAGAGACGAGTTCAGGAGTCAGTGAAGAGAAACAAGGATGTCAAACAGACCTAATGTTCCAGGAAAATATCCATTTCCACTTCCTTTTCCTGAGTCATGCAGTGTGAATTTGATGGACCATACAATAGTTTTTAACTGCAGCGCTACAACCTGCTGTATAATGAGACGGTTATTATTTCACTTTCACAGAGCCTCTTTGTTCCCCGGGGAGGCCCTGCGGCTCATTTGCCGCGCGGTACTTCACAGTACAGTTAGCGGCAGCGCTGCATGCCTGCATTGTGGCCCCTGAGGCACAAAGACGGGGAAGCATGATTCATGATCTCTCTGCTTCATTGACACAGTTCCTTTTTAGCATCAGCCGCGGCGAGCATTCTCACATGCTGGGCCATGTGAAAAGCCACAATACCGTTCTGCTCTGGTGATTAACTTCATCTAGACAGTCATTTGTTAAACTGTGGTGTGACTAGTGTCTGAAACTTACAGGCTGATTGGAAGGAAGGACATTTGTAACAGTCCAGTAGCACATGTGTGTCAACAAAGGAAAATAAACAACGCTTGCAGTCATAAAGGTATAGATTTCTGAGTTTACGAGGTGCACATGAACGCACCATGAAGTCCAGAAGCGTCACGTCCATGAGTGAAAACTCAGCAGAAGTTTGGATAGATTTGCAAGATTTACCTGCCGAGCAGAACGTCTGCCCGACATTTGATGCCTGCCAGGTTTTGCGTTTGGACCTTACTACCATTCATGCCCGCTGTGATTGAGAACCAGGCTTGTCGCTGTTTATTTTTCTCCTCTTGATCCTGACATCCACTTAAAGAGTGCTGAAGGATTACCTAAGAGCGCCTCGTTAAGACCTCGCATACAAGTAAGACATTGGACCTCGTCCTCCAACAGAGATCAGATAACCTCTTGAGTAACTGCAGATTAGGTTATTGCTGTCCTAAACCCTGGACCATAAAGGCGAACCGAATCCAAAAATACGCTCCGCTGGCAAGTCGCCAGGTCCAGTTACCTTGATGTTGGACATCTCGTTCTTCAGTCTCTCGTTTTCACTCTGCAGGTCTCGGAGGCGATGCTCGGCCTGTCCGAGCTGCGCCTCCAGCTCGGCCTCCAGCTCCCTGCTCCCCTCCTGGAACTCCTGCAGCTCCTCCTGAGCATCATGGCAGCTGGACGAAACACAGAAACACAAACAGTCATTGTCAGTTACCGGCCACTGTGTTCACTGGCCACCATTCAGCGCTGCAGAGCTGACCGGGTGAATGACCTCGGGCGCGAGCTCTAGAAAACTGACCGGCTTTTGTCCTGTGAGAAGAGGCAGGCTCAGGCAAGTTCCAGCAGCTTTATCTCCAACATGCCTGAAATAAACCTGCATGAAACGCCGGCCAGACATTTGTAGGTTTATAACCTTCAATCCTGCCCGGGCCGAACAGGAAACAGCTCAGCACTGTCGAGTTAAGCGCTCTAAATATACAGCAGCTCTAAAGAGACAGCTGAACTGTGACAGGAGCTGGCTCAGAGAAAAACAGGCCGGGCGTCACAAACCTTCAGCTGTGAGAGAGGTTAAAGGTCAGAAATGAAGCGTCAGACGGCAGAAACGGGACGAGGACTCGGGTTAAGTAACAGGATGTGTTTACACGCTGCACAGGGCATCTGAACACACACATAACAACTCAGGACGGTGTGCATGTAAACACTGCGCGGTGGAATAGGAAGGAAAAGTAGATTCGTTGGTCGAGAGTGTGAACACACATGATGACACCGTGGTTAACCCTGTTCTGAGATCAGCTGACTCGCGCTGGGATAATGGCCTCACAGTGCATCAGTTGTTGTGTCGGGGTCGTTCCACACATACCAACACCACAGCGGCTGCTTCATCAGCACGCTGCGCCCTGTGACTTCCCCGCTCAGCAGCCTGGCTTGTGCTCCGTCACACTTTTCACAGTTCGCAACGACCAACAGTTTCGTTTATGTGCGACGTCGAGCTGCGTTAAGTGTGAAAATTAACAATAAATGTGTGAAGGCAGGAAATAAAAGTGCGTCGCACATGATTACATCTTTTTTAGTGATAATCAGAGACAGTGAGCAGTATGTGTGTCACGACTCTCCAATTCCACGCTTCAATTTTCACATTGTTTTTCAGCACTGACAGATGTGTGATTGTTCAGACACTTTTTCCTGAAGGCCTTTTTGTAAGGTTAGGTTTTGGCAAGTTGAAATTCTAACCTTAAAATAGAATGAATCTACATTTCAACAAAATATATCATCCATAGAAATTAAACAAGCAAAAACAAAATGAAATTCAGTTTGTTACAAAGTTTGGTTTCTCAAATCTCTCCCAGGTGAAGCATCTTCCCAAACAAATCAATAGAGGATCTCTGAAAAAGACAAATCGAAATGGAAAAAGTAAAGTTTTAAAAATATTCCCACAGGAAGTTAAACCTCCCAATAGGTAACTAATAAACGCCACGTGCTGTTTTCCTGAGAAAACGTATCCACAGAAACACGTGTGAACTGTGTGCTTCTTTTTCCTCTCTGTACCCACAACAGGAATTTCTCAGAAAAAGCAGCAGGAGTTTAACCCTGTCGACGCTCCCTCTGAGAGTACGACGGGGCCCCAACTCCACAAAACAGAAGAGACAGAAGGGATTTACACAACGCTCACAAAGCACCGCTGCTGCTTCTGGTCTCTGTCGAAGAAGTCAGAGATGGAGTCACTTCCTCCGGAGAGCCACAGCTGTCTGTGGGCAGTGATTTCAAAAGGCTTGTCTGCTCATTTGCCTTATATGGCTAAAACAGGGTTTCCATGCTGAGACTTTAAACTTCAAAAAGTTTGGGTTTGAGATAATGAGCAAAAATATTGTGCGACCACATCCATCAGAACTACAGAGAACAAGCTAATTCAGCAAATTAGCAGCTGCCGGTTACGTAAGTGAGCTGCTGCTTGGAGTTTAAAGAGTTTCCTGACTGTTAATTCCAAAACGGGGAACTGCTGCCGTCTTATATTTGGCTCAACATATTCAAAGACAGACATGACACATTTTTACATAACCCGATTTGTGAGAATAAGCTCAGTTCAGAGGAAATCACTTGTCAACTATTTCATAATTGAATAACCATTTTAGTCATTTTTAGAGCAAAAATGTTCCAACTCTGGAACTCTGGGAACTTGTGATGAACATGTCCCACAATGTTTGGAAGTTTTATAGACTTATGATGTTTTATTGCAGCCCTGCTGTCCTTTAGTGTGTCTGATCACAACAACATGGCTAACGAGGTCATGACGTTCTTCACGTTGCTTACCTTTTCTTGTATTTGAGAGCTTGGGACTTCCAGTAATCCACCTCCTCATCCTTTGTTGAAAATTTGGGAATCATCTCTTTGTCCATGTCAGGGCACCCTGAGGATTAAACAGACAGATTTATTAGAATCACAGCCAGCCAGGTGACTCAGATACAGAACAACACTTTTACTTTTTTCATCCTCTAGCATGTGGAATCTGGCACAGTGCATTTATCTTATCTAGTGGGTGAAAATACCAACCAGGTACATCAAGATTCAAAACTTTCCCCTCATTCCTCAGCAGACGAGATAACAGGACAGATCTGGGTTTGTTTGACAAAAGTCAGATCAGCCTTTCTGTGTAACTCTGCTGTTCTCAGGTCATGAGACGGCCTGAGTTCCTTATGAATCATTGACTGCACACCTGATCTTTTACAAGCCAGGTTTTCATCAGTGTGGCCAACAGGCCTTTCACTGGCTGTGAACAGTCAGCACAGCATTACATTTCTAACCCGACAGCTCGACACAGGTGCTGTCAACATGCCTAATTCATTAACAGCAGCTAATCCAGTGTGGCTGGTGTCTGACGGATCAAAGCTGTCACCAGTTCAGAAGTGTTCAAACAATTTCCTGTTCCGTTCTGTCTGCGGAGACGAAACTTTACTAGACGGTCGTTCCTCTTTCCTGGTGTTCTAATAAAGTCCGCCTCACTCTGCGATCAATGCGGAGCGACGACGAGGCGGCTTTCAGGAAATTATTAAACACATCTGGAACGAGTCGCTGTGTGTGTGTGTGTGTTCTGTGCGTGGGGGGGAAACACAGATGCTTCCATCAACACTCTGATCGCTGCAGCTCCAGGAATGTGGTCGTGATCTGTACAGAGATGATATCAGACAAACAGAGGATGTTGCTCAGGGAACAATAACAACCTGAGCAGGACTGAAAGTGAAGCAAAGGACACTCAGCCACGTTTGAACCATTCAGAGTCCAATTTCCACTCTGATGTCGGCGATCAATTCTGGATATTGACAACTGTCTAAATAGCTGGATAACTAGAGTGACGGTGGTCTTTTCTCTGGTTTCTCAAATATTTTGGGTTATTTTTAGCATCAAGTACCTCTGACAGTACAGGAATCCAATCCTGTCCTTGTAAACCATGTTGTAGCATAGCATTTGCTATATTAAGGTGGTTATTGATTGACTGGTTGAAATGCACAAGAAGACAGGAGGAGATTCATGTTTTCAACTTGCAGGACTGATCGTGATAGGGAACAGATAGATAGATATAGATTACAGCACCCACCCGACAACAAGCAGCGACAAAGGCCGACCGTTGTGACGGCTAAAAAGCTGCACATCAACACACTGCAAAGACTGAAGCCTACCGCCAACTAGCTTTCACATTCTGCGCCTGCATGAGAGGAAATAACTCTCTATACCACCAAGCTGTGCTGGTCTGTATTCATTCTTCAAAAAGGGAAACTGTAAGACTCAGAACAGGGAATGTACAAATGTTAACGCAGCATTTTCTGACACCACTTTCACGAATATAACCACTTTTAAATCGAAGATATGTCTGATAAATAGTCTAAAGTTCCAACCAGCGAGCTTCACCACCGCTTCAACACTCTAAATCTGCCAAACGCCACCAACATCGTACGACTGCTGCCAACGGTGCTGGACGCTCCACAACAACTTGAGCCACAGACGTTCACCGACAGCTTGAGGATTTTGGTTTGACTGTTAAAACTGTCAAACTGTGCAGAAAGTGGTTATGTGAATAAGAAAGTCTTGTGGTGTCAGCTACTGTAGCCATCATGATTAGATTTTGATGACCAGCTTGGTTTGGGCTCGTGAAAGGAGAAGGATGTATAATCTTTCTTGCCAAGAAGAAAGCGGTCTAGACTCAGAGGCCGGACCGGCTGCTCTTCCCCTGAAACATTCCTCTGAGATGGCGTCATCAACAATTTACTCGCTTACAGGGCGCTCACGTGTTCCTACACTGCTTTGGAAATCACGAAGGAAACCAGAGACCAAAATACCGCAAGGGTGGAGAGACGGGAAACGCTCCCGAGCTGCTACTGACATAACATGTTAGCTCGATCACGTCACCAGGGAGCCACTCCAAAGATCTCAAGGTAGTCTAACAAAGACGGATCTCTGGTTGTTGTGATGCTTCGTGGGCTGAATGGGATCTGGTGTTTTTTCCTATTGATCCCTGTGGGTCACCGTCGGCATGAGCGCGAGGAAAAACTGTTGCCATGGTGATTAAAATCAAAGGCCCGATGTGGATAATCACCCCCACAAACAAGACATTATCAGCGACCAATAACAGGATACCTCACTCAAACGGGGCGACAGAGATATATGATTTAGATAAGTGATCAGTCGTTTCAATCAGTTTTCAAGCTTCCAGCTGCTTATATGTGAAGATCTGCTGCTTTTCTTTGTCCTTTATGACTGTTGGACTGTTGGTTGGGTAAAAGTAGCTACTGATGATGTGGCTTTGGGCTTTTTTGGGACATTTTGCAGACTAAAATAATGCATTAATCGTGTCTCTTTCGGTGGATTGATAGATAGTAAAATAATCATTGGTTCCAGCTCTCACTTATATCAGGTACCAGGTGAACTCTGAGACTATGCCAGGACAAACAGCAGCTCCTGTCATCTCTCGTTTCAGTGTCCTTTGGAGCGATGTCAGCTTGACCCCTGCATCTATTTGTCTGTTGTAACAACACCAGGACGGGCAGCGCGGCTCGCAGCCAGCAAAGATGGTGGTGACGGTGACACCACATTTATCACCGTGGAGCCATCTGGAAATAACAGACAGGGGAAGGTAGCGGGGAGAGTTTCCTCTCCCACATTCTTGTCTCTACATCCTCTTTTGTTGGAGATGACGAGGCGCTTACTAAGAAGAAGAGCCGACACTGATGAAGTCATTTTATAGTGGGGCTCATGAGAGGGGCTCCAGAACTAATGCTTTTAAGATGCTGTAGTCTCACTGTGGTTTGCTTTTATCTGAATAACAGATCAGATTCAGCTCTACAGGGTGTGGTGGCACAGTTTGATAATTCAGAGCTGCAGCGATTAATCGAATCAATGGTTGTTCGAGTAACATCTCTGATTCCAGCTGCTAAAGTGTCACTGTTTTCTGGTTTCTTAACTCTTTTTAACTGAATATCTTTGGGTTGGGGGGCAAAACAAGACATTTGAGGACACCACTTTTAGCTCTAAGGGAACACTGATCGACATTTTTCACCATTTTCTGATCAATAAATGAAAATAAGCATTAGTTCCAGCCCTGGTCAATATATTGACCCCTTGTGTTAAGGATTAGCTGCAGGAAGACAGGAGAGAGCTAGCTTAAAATACTGCTAACAGACTGTTTGCCAAAATGATCATAAAAACCGATAAAACTGAGGTTTCACTATAAAAATGACAACTGACATGAACCACAAATAACTGCCATTAACAGCCAATACACCCATGATCACAAAAATCCTAAAATTAAGCACTCAAACAGAACAAAAGTGACATTTACGACATTTGATCTCAACAGAAGCAGGTTGCCATTTACGTAGTTAGCTAATAAACGGCTGCTGTCAGTGCGTGAATAAGCTAACAGCTGACAGAACATTAGCTAACACAATGCTAACACCTACATTTAAAAGCTAACGGCAAATAAACGTACAGATATTCAACATTAACAGCATTTAAAAGGGAGAAGAAAAAACAAACCCAGCCGACATTTAAACGCAGCTCGAGCTGTCATCACACAACCGCCGCGGCTGAACGCGACAGCTCCGCTCGGACGTTGAAAGAAACACGTAAAAACGGGATATTGACCCGGTTCGGATCGGTACCTGCTCATGTCAAATCGGTGTCCAACACTCTTCTGTCTCTGCGGGTCGTCTTCCAGCCGGTGTTACATCCAACACACACGCAGACACACACACGCCTCTCCCCGGCTCCGGCCTCGGATGATACTCAACTGACCGACTGTGTTTAGGAAATTGCCAACGCGTCTCCCGGAACCGACGTAAATCCAGACACAGACGTACGTGCTGACGTAGGTGGCGTCGACGTCAGAACTGGGCAGGGCCGCTGTAGAAATAGACGTGGTAGAATGAGCCACAGCTCTGTGTGTGTTGTCTGTAGATCCGTGGACATAGAGTCTCACTGCACTGACCACGAGGTGGCATCTGACTGTCAGAGAATAAAACACACACACAGACACAAAGACCAGAAACCTGAGATTCTCCTGGAGGCGCGTGGAAGTGTTTCTATGTATTAATTAGACTAATTAATGCTGCTGTTTCTATGTTATTAAATTAGTGTCAGCTCTGAATATGCTTTAATATTTTACTGTTTTAGACCACAGACTTTTTGTCTCATATTACTGGAAATATAATAACTATTATTAGTATTAGTATGTGTTTTTTTTTCTTAATATTTGTGTATTTGACACAGACACAGTACGTCTGACAGAGACAGTGTCTCTGTTGAGAAAGTTAACACAACAGTAAAAGAAAAAACCGTTAAAAGACAATATATATTCACTATTACCAACACAAACAATAACAACCAGAATTATTTCTGTTGTGATTAAACCTTCACCGTCACCCTACAGCCTATTTTAAATGGGGTATTTCAAATTCTGGATGCTGACAACTGCCCCTAATGGAAGAAATGTCACTAAACCAAAACACAATCAATAACCTTATACGCACAGCTATCTTGTTAATATGAAATCTCATTAAAAACTAACCACGGGTTTATTAAACTTGATTTTTTTAGCTGAGCAAACTCTCTAAAGAACAGTAACTGTGAGACAAAAAACACTGGTTCAAAATAAGTCCAAGCTACTTTATTAAAGAAAGCATTTGCATTACATCAGAGTCTTACTGTATAAATAACATTTCATAATATCCACATTCAGTCACTGATGTCTCATAAACAGATTATTTGTAGTTTTGCTGCTTCTGTGACAGCAGAGTCGATCCAACATTGTTAAACCGTAAACATTTTACTTTTGTCCCGTTGTTCCCTTCACAGAAACCACAGTTTCATCCTGCAGTGTGTTCAATATTAGTTTATTTCCCCTCTAGAAAATACATCATACAGTTAAAACACTAATTCTGGGACACACAGTCACTACGCAGCACTGACTCGTGAACTGAGGCGCTGATACTCAGCCAGCTGTTTTAAATCCTCACGACTTTCTTGTTCCCTTCAAGGCACACGCACATATTAAAATAATTACCTATAATGTCACATTTGTGTATGAAAGCCTGTAATTATCTCAGGTCCATTAACACATCTGACACGCTGCGCCTCCTCTGCACCATCCAGCTGTGACTCAGGAGGCAGGAACTCTTTGTCTCAACAGTGTTTTAACAGTAATACGTTCAATATATATTTATATTATATCACATTCCAGAGAGGAGGTGTGGCAGCTGTTTGAACAACTTGTCCAAAAATGTCCATTTTGCATCAACAGCCCTTTAATATCAGGTTGAAATAATCACCTGTGAGCTCATTTACTGAAATCCCAAACAAATACTCACAAATATGAATTAATGAGACATTCTAAACACTGTACAGGTGGAATGAAGAGCACCTTTGAGAGGTGACATCACCACCTGATCAGATTCTTTCTGCTATGTGAAGAATGTGAGTGACGAAGGTGCAACTGAAACCAGCTGAGCCACTTTGTTCTGCCGGTGATGCCTTCAGGGGACCCAATCCGTCCAGTCAGGTGGCAGGCCCTGTTTTACAAGGCGCAGCTTCGCCTCCACCCACAGCAAAGTGCAGCAGGCATGAGCTGAGGGAGAGGGAACTTCGAGGAATTCACGCTGCGTGTATGAAGTTGTTGGAGCCTAAATAACTCTGTGACTGAAGAGGATATTTGTTTTCTTTCCATGGCGTTCCAGAAGGAGGACAGCCAGGAGGACGCGCAGGAGTGCCCCGTGTGCTACGAGCTGCTGTCGGGCTCGGAGAGGACGCTGAGCTGCGGACATGTGTTCTGCCACGACTGTCTGGTCAAAACGCTGGTGAGCATCACCAGCGATGGGAACATCAGAGACACTATCGCCTGCCCCATCTGCAGACACCTCACGTTCATCAGGAAGCAGAAGGAAGCGCTGGTGAGCCTCGCGGCGGACAAGGCGCCGCGGGACGCGCAGACGCTGGAGGTGCCGCTGCCGCTGCCGCCCGGACAGCTCCAGGACGCACGGCGCGCCCCCGGGGACAGCTCACCTGGGGGAGTAAACTGGATGTCTCGCTGCTTCAGAGGGATCTCAGAGCGAGTCCGTCGCCAGAGGTTGATCAGACCGAGCCACAACGCGTCTCAGATCTTCATCATCAGCGCGGAGGGGCGACCCATGGCCGAGGGGGACGCGCTCAGCGTGGTGATGACGGTGGTCCCGCCGCCGCCGCGCAGGAGACGGCGCAGGATCTGCACCACAGCGCGCTGCCTGCTGCTCCTCCTGTCAGCCTTCACCATCCTGGCGCTGGTGGCTGCGACTCTGCCCTGGATTCTGTTGGCGTAGAACAGTGATGTGACCGTGAAGTGCCAAAAAACAAGAACCAAACCCGATACAACGCGTGTGAAGCGGTTTATTTGGACACTCGATCAAACGTATCTTGTGCGTTTCTGTGAACAATCCATGCACTTTAAATGTGATCCTCATATTGTCGTGTTGTTTTTTAAAGGAGCAGTCTGGAGGTTGATTGGCATGCAGGTGTGTTTCATGTGCATCGCCAAGCAACAGTGAAGGTGAAGTTAAGGTTAGAAAAGCTTTGACAGCTGAAGTCTTTTGTTTTGCTTTGCTGTCTGTGACACGATCGACCTGTTTCTTAAAAAGCAAACATGCAATGAAATGATTTTTTTAAATAGCCTGTAGATCAAACTAGAGTAGATGTTTTTAAATTCTGTATATATGTATTTTTTTTACAGAGACGAACAAAAAAAAGCAATAAAATCTTTGAACCACTCTGATCCCGTTGTTTTTAAAGCAGCTCAGTTCACTGTTGTGGAGACGCAGTTTCCAGGCAACTTTGTGTGCGAGAAAACCTTTAAACTTGCAGAGCAACGACTTCCAAACTTCAGGGTTTATTTGTGTGCGTCTGCATTGTGTATACGTCCTCAAGAAGAAAGAAATAAGGGGTTATATTTCTGCAAGGGGAGCAGAGACTCAGGGCGTCATGTTGACAGACCTTCTCCTCATTACACCACAAAACAAATCATGTCAGACATTTTTAAATCACACTTCTTTCATTTTTAACTCCAGTGTTGCTGATTAAGAGGAATATGTGTGCAGGCAGCTGGAGGGAGTGAGCGGTTTGCATCAGCCCGGTCAGTGAACTGTTTGGTGTAAACAGAGCCACCTTTAAAACTTCCAGTAAGAAATAATTGATGCTCCTGAAGGAGACAGAGCAGCAGTGGAGATGAGCCGCGTCTGTAAGCAGATACACCGCCGGGCCGAGGCGTTGGATTACCACCGACACTCTTAAGGATCCAGACTGAGACCTGCATTGTGCAACCCCGGGGTGGAGATCCTCACCAAATAAAGAACTCGTTCCCTGAATGAGCCTCGTCAGTATCACCACCATCCCGACAAACACTCCCGTGCTAAGCCTGCATCCGTCCTGCCGGGCCGGTCCTGCAGGTTACACACAGGAGGAAGCTGCTGGGTCATACCTGGTTTCTGTGGGAGGAGAGGATGATCGTTTCTTTCCTCTGATGACTCAGACTGTTTTAGATCATATCCCTGATGTGTTAACTGTGAAGTTTTTAATGCACAAAAGTCACAAATATCAAGGCAAAGAGATGAAAACTCTGAAAGAATCTGACCAGAAGTTTAATCCTGAGTGAGTGAGAGTGAAGAATCTGCTCGAAGAAGCCGTGAATGACCTTGAGAAGAAGAAAAGAGACCAATGTTACAATATATTACTTTGATAAAAGTGAAATAATCTGCAACTTCGCCTCAGATGCAGCATAATCAGCAGAGTAACTAAAGAGATCAAATACATGTAGGGGAGTAAAAAAGTTCAATATTTGCCTCCAAAAGTGGAAAAAAGATGCAGAAAATGAAAACAGTGAAGTATAAATTACCTCAAGACTTAAAAACAGAAAGTAACTGTACTTAGTTACATTCCTACATTCCTGTCCTGTCACAGACCAGCTGTTTCTGCACCTCTCATGCTGCTGTTGACATGATTACCGCAGAATTCCCTCCAGGCAGAAATACTTAAAAGCACAAACACAACAATCTATCAATATTTCATTCCAAAGATTATTAGCTACTTGTGTTTAATGAAGCTAGAAGTGAAATGTTCCCTGTGACTGACTATAATATGATATAAGCGTTTTTCTGCTGCTGGTTTAGTTCTGAGATAAATCAGAATGGTGTCGGGAAGAAGACGGCGAGCTTTTTAACCATCCGGACCTCTGAGGTCGGCAGGTTCAGCTCCACTTTCAGCCCCTCCAGTCAAAACTAAAACATGAAGAAGCAGCGTTCAGTTTTTATGAACAAACTCCCAGAAACTTTTCTGGGTCTCCTTCGTCTCTGTCCTCTTAAAATCGAGGCCGAAAGCCTTTTAGAACTCTGTGACTTTCATTTTCTAGTCTCGTCTCTTCTAAACCTTCTCTAATGTAGCTTACTTCCTTATTCCTTAACTTGTTTTAATGGCTTGTTTAATAATGTCTTCCTACTTGTTTTTCATGTAAGCTATTTTAAATGTAATTTTTATGTCCCCGTAAAGCAGCTTGAGTTTCCTTCTTGTGTCTGAATAACTTTCCCCTAAAAATGTAGAGAACAGAAGAATCAAACTGCAGAAAATTGTACTTTACTAGAAAAGATGTTGTGAGTAACTTCAAATGCTTCTTCTAAAACAAATAAATAAATACATCTTGGGTTTGCAACTTAACAAAAGTGTCTGAACTTGTATTTTTTATGGAAAAGTGAGTGATGGAACCATCATCTGTGAGAGTTTAATGATATTATTGTACAATATATCAACTGAGCTGTTAGTCATTGTGTTATCTGAGGCACAAACAATGATTACGAGGATTCTTTGGATGCAGCGTCGGGTCACACTGACCCGAGAAACCATCCCAATGTTCCTCCTGAGGGTCGAGGACAACCTGCAACAAATAACCAGAAACACTGAAAAGAAACCCACGCGGACCCACGTGAGATTATTAAAAATGTAGAGTTTAATATATATATTTATTTCTGACATTCTGATAAGGATTGCAGGTAGGCTTCACAGTACACACTGTGTTCCACTTGATATGCTAAGCAGAGGAGGAAGAGGAGGAGGAGGAGGAGGAGGAGGAAGAGGGAGGGAGGAGGAGGAGGAGGAAGAGGAGGAGGGGGAGGTGGACATGGTGGGCTCGACAAGCGGCAGGTTCTTTTTTGTTTTTGTACACTAGTAGTGAAAGCAGAAGGAGGCAGTACATCCACAGGCAACATCTACTCCTCTACCGTATTGCTCGGATAAAATCCCCCCCCGCCCCTTTAAAAGGACCGTCTACGGTGATCCACATTCTCTGGAGTCCGTCGTTACATTTCCGCCCCTCTTACAATCCCTAAAAAGACAAGTGATTGACACAAAACGTGGATTATCAAAAAGACTATCTAAGCGCATGCATGACACTCCTTCTTCTTCTTCTTCTTCTTCTTCTTCAGATTTGTTCTCATTTTAAAATCCCTCCCCCCTCCCACAAAAATGTAAACAAATTGAGCTTCAGACCGACGCGCTCGGCGGTGAGGTGAGTTAGGAAAACGTAGATCTACAGTAGTTTTAAAACGCTCGTGCACCAGGTGGTGCGAACACAGGTGGCTCTCGAAACGGCTGTAAACTCACCGTCTGAAATCAGAAACG
>CAEMYA010000126.1:7611736-7631777 GCA_903131615.1 Diplodus sargus
GTTGATCGAGAGCTACTGGTTGGGTGTGTTTGAGGCAGGCTGCAGGAGACCCCAGAGGCAGCCACAGCACGAGGCCAGGCAGTGAGATGGAGCGCATGGGGGGGCGGGGACGGTCTGGCTTACCCTAAAAGTCCCCCTCACACTTAGCCCACACTGAATCCCTGGCCTCACACAGCTGCAAGGTACACAATAGTAGCAGGGGGAACAAGAGAATGATAAATATAACAGAAGTGACAGAGTGATCGGTATATAATGACAGAACACCTCATCATCAGAACATCATACTGTGGTTAAGAGCGTGGGGTTTTTCTTTTCTTTGTCTGGCTACGTTCTCCACGCCTGCTACGCAAAGTAAGAGAGCGTGGACCGGTGTGAGCCTCTGACCTACCTCTGCCGAGCGAGGGTCTGGGTAACACAGATAAACAGAGAGCACATGATGAATCTAATGGCAACTTCCATACAAGCAGGACGAGCTATGCTTCTCTGATGTTTCCACACGTTACCCAGAAACATCATCACATAACACAAGCAATGAGTACATAGGTCAGGAGGTCTGCTCGCTACAGTAGCACAACAACAACAACAAAAAGAAGACGCTAATATTTACACGGCATCATTCTCAGGCATCGGTGTCTAAAAGGCAACTTTTAAATTCATTCAGACATTCGTGTGGGAACAGTCAGTAACGAGGGGGGGGAGGGGAGGGATCTGGTTTTATCTACAGCGTCCTACAGAGTCCTACACTCGTCCGCCGTCTCCATTGGACAGAGCCACAGCGAGTCTGAGAGAGGGCCGCTGCAGCCCCACCTGTGGCGGCGGCGGCGGGGGGGTGGTTGCCAATGGGTGGTGATTACCTGTAGACATGCTCTCCCCAGGAGACAGTCCATCCAGGAGGCCCTGCTCCAGGGGCGGGGGGACCGGGGCCATGCCCGGGCCAGTGAGCAGCGGAGGGGCTGTGGGCGGCTGAGGAGGGGGCAGGCTGGGTCTCTGCCTGGGCTTTGGGGCGGGCCGCGACTTGGTGAGCGTTCCGGTCAGAGAGGGCGGGGACGAAAGGGAGTGGGGCGCCCCCAGTGGGGTCTGCCCAGGGGAGGATGGGGGCACTTGCCCCGGAGGGCAGACCAGTCCATAAGGGGAAGGGGTGCTAGGAGGTGTGGGGGACAGGCTGACAGGTGACGGCTGACCTGTGGACTGGTCGGACATCCCGCCAGACTGGCCGTAAGGGACCTTGGGAGGCACGGGGGCCAACTTCTTGGAACCTGGAAACACAGAACACAGTCACGTCACCGTCTGATGTTCAATATTCTTTAAAAGGGAAGAAAAAGTTCGATCGTCACACATCGAAGAGTGTAATTTGTAATGCTGGCTCAGGTTGAGTGCGGTGCCGACCTTTGCGCAGGGTGTGTGGACTGTGCTCTGTGGAGTGGGGGGACTGGCTGCTGGTCTGAGGACTACTGCTGGGGGGGACAGTAGGACCTGCCACCTGGATGCCTTTGTGTCCAATGACAGGTGAGAGCTCTTTACTCTTCAGTGAGCTGGAAGAGACAGACAGACATCAGCGTGTGGACAGAGTCAGACAGACAGTACGCTCATTATCACCGCCATCATCATCATCATCATCATCGTCATCATCGTCATCATCGTCATCATCATCATCATCATCATCAGGTGTGAGTGTGTCACAAACTTCACTGTTCCCAACATTAATACATTATATTTTCTGTACATTATTATTTTTCATTGTTTTCACGATAAAACGATGAAGTTTAGTCCATAAAAATGTCAAAAATGAAAAATGAAACATCACAAACGACAAACAAACAACAGTCCAAAAACCCAAAGACTCTTTTTATTTACTGTCAGAGGAGACGAAGAAAAAGCAGGAAATCCTCAGATTTAAGAAGCTGGAACCAAGAAACTGAATAAAACTTTTAATCGATTAACAAAAGAGTTGAATTTACATTGTCACACCTTTTCAAAACGGCTCTTATTTAACAGTTTTTCAGACACAATCGATGCAAATAAGTTCCTAAAACTGCAAATATTTCTATTCAGTCTAAAGATGACAGTAAACCTGGTGTTGTGTTTGTGACATTCTCGTCTTTTTCATTGATAAAAATGTTACTGATCAATCAGGAAATGTGGATGCGGACTTTTTAAAACCTAAAATAATAATGTTAGATGGCGTTGGCGTGTTAATTAGACTAACCTGATCAGAATTTCACCATTACTATCACATCCAGTGACAATCAGCTGGATGTGATCATGATTAATTAGAAAACGTTGCAGTCGGACAGAGACGTCTTCGCTCTACGGGAGCCTGTAGCGCTCAAAAAAGGACGTTAATGATGTCGACCGAACTGAGATCAGAACCGAACCACAACAAAGAACTTCTTCCCCGCGTTAATGAACAGCTGGCGTGTGTGTTTGTGTCCTGCAACAAATAACAGGAAGTAGCACGAACGCGTCTTTGGGCAGAAACTCGTTAATTAACTGCGCTCGGTATCGGCTTCATCTTTTAATTAGAATACAGACGAGAAACTGCATGTTAAAAAAATGAAAACATCTCATTTATTAATTAACTGTAGAATGTATGGAAAGACAAAGAACTTGATTAATTATGATTGTTAACAATAATATAGATTTAATTTGCAAATCTTCTTGAAAATCACCACATATATGTATTAATTTAGACATGATAACGATGATTAAAGATCATCACCTGCTTTTAAAACACATTTATTCCATATTAATAAACGTAATCTCGTATGTGATCCATAATTAATAAGGATATAATCAATACTATAGACGAGTGTAGTTGCTTAAGTCCTAAGAACTCATGCCCACAACGAGCGGCCGCGCTGCAGTCTGGTCGCCACATTCAGGATTATGTGACATCTAATTAGCTGCGATCTCCTGCAGGCCGTCTGAGCCGAGCGTCCAACAGGAAATATACCATCTGAACGTGGTGGAGGAGGGGGGAGTCAGAGAGATACTGAACCAGAAGAGAGGACGGGTTCTGGAGCGAGCTCGTTCTGAGCGCTGACAGTGATTGGCTGTAATGATTCACGTTGTCCTGCGAGGTTGTAACACCAAAGACTTCTGAGTCAGGAAGCCGCTCGGACGCACTCAGCACTCTGAGTCGAGCTGGAAGATGCTTATACTGCATGAAGATATTCTATACTGCGGCTCACAGGACATTAGTGCACACTGGATACTCCGTTATTAACCCTGATAATCTTCATTAAAGGGGCAGTTCACCCTGAATCAAATACAAATCTTCCCTCTCACCTGCAGTGCTGTTTCTTCCTCCTACATTATGTTGGTGTGAGTTGCAGAGATCTGACTTCTCTCTAATATAATGGAACTACTACATGTTTGTACCTCAGGAGGTGATCGTTCAGACCCTCAGCGGTGGGCTAATTAACTACTAATTAACAGCAGGTGCATGTAAGCGGCTGCCCCGTTTTTGTATTACATCGTGCACCTTCAATATAGTAAAAAATTTATTTACAGATAGTAAAAAAGTGCCGGCACAAACTCAGCCTAACCTCACAGAATGAAGCGTGCATCTGTTAATGGATGAGATGCTAGCTGACTAAGCTAACTAAGCTAAGCTAGGAGGATTTATGTTTACATCCCGTGCAGCCGATATCTAAAAAATGTGGCAATTCTCACCAAAACAATCTGTAAAGGATAAAAAACACCACAGGTAAGAGGAACAATGTGTCCCTTTAAAAAAAACATGATGCCTTCCGTCTGCTGGTTAGTAAAAAAAAAAACTGCTGCGAACTGCAGAATAAATACATTCATATGCTATATCTGATAGCCATATGCAGCCTCGTCCATGTATTTATACCAGCATGAATCCGAGCGCTATATAAGCCAGTAACATCCTCGGTTGCCGGGCCGCCCCCCCGTCAGAGGCTTCCCTGCACAACCTGGATGTTACAGAATCTGAAGTATGTCGTCTGAAAGGGGGGGAGGACTCAAATCAAAAAAGCCAAAAAAGAAAACATGAGCCAGCGAGCTAGAGGAGGAGGAAGAGATACAGCTGCCACTCTGTGATGCATCCACAGTGGCCGTGGGTGTGTTGTAGTTACCTAGTCAGCCTGGGGGGTCCTCTCTCTCGGACACACGGACAGGCAGCCCACGGCGGGGGCGGGGGCGCGGACGAAGGGAGGCTAGGGGGGTTGCCAAGGGACTGGTCATGGCGGGTTAGTACCAGGGGGGTTTTGATGTAGAGCGGTGAGGCGTTAGTGTCTGCTGGGGCGGCATGCGACATGTCACCAGGCGGGCTGTGCTTGGGGAAGTGCAGACAGCTGGGTTTGGGGTTCGAATTGATGTCGAGTGACGAGGAGGAGGAGGAGGAAGAGGAGGAAGGGGGCGGGGCGGGGGGAGTGAAGCCAGACCAGCGCAGCGGGGGCGGGGGTGAGGCGGGGGGCTGGGACTCTGGACCCGGTGCCACGGGGCGAGCGCAGGGCGGGGGTTTTGGGTAGAAGTGGTGGGGGCCGGCGTGGCACGAGGAGGTGGGGTAAGGGGGGGGTGGCCGGTCCTCCCCCTGGGGTGGGTGGGCATGAGAGGTGTCCGGCCGATTGGGCGACACGTTGTCTGAGCTGTAGATATTAAGAGAATAGACAGCACAAGAGAAACAGCTCTGGTGATTGAACAGGGAGACGCATTGGAGCGATAGAGGATAAGCTGTTTTGATGATCAGGGTGTGTTAGTGTGTGTTAGTCGGCTCCGAAGCCAAAAAACAGAAGGACAAAAAAACTAAAAACTGCATTTTTTCAGGGTGGGTGGTGGGCACCAAGCTTAGCACACAACTCAGCTTAGTGCAAATACAAAGACAAGCACAAAGAAAGAGCAAAAGGAAAAGAAAGTTTTATTGCCAAAGGAAAAGAAGAGTGTGTTGGACTCCCTCTGTGAGCACCTTGTGTCTGCACACTGCATGGAGCTGCGAGGATCTGTCTCTGCACCTTACAGTGTTATCAAGCTGAGCCCACGACTCAATATCTCCTGCACAGAGAAAACAAAACCCTATCTGCCCTTTATCTTACACTATATGACTTATTTGCATGGCAGGTCCTGCAGCCAGCCCAGGGCAGTGTGGAACAGACACAAAACCCTTTCATCGGCTGAAAGAGCCACAGGAGAGGAGGAGGAGGAGGAGGAGGAGGAGGAGGAGGAGGAGGAAGAGGGGAAGCCAGCCAAGCCAGAAGCCATATTATCTCGTGTCTGCCACACGGGCAGAGCCAGCGACCATGAGGTGATTATTCATGTGTTTAACTATGATAATCATACCAACAAATGGTGAAATCAGTCAGAGTGTCAACAGAAAAAGGAAATAATTCACGACCAAAGCTGAGGAAGCCAAGCCACGACAATGGGAGATTGGAAATATTAACATGCTCGCAAAAGGACTTGCGGATTGAAGCTTAGTGCACACAGTGTACAGAAACAGAACTTCTACACAGTATCTGGACTAAAACCTTTAAAATATGTCATTGTCCTTTTTTAAGTTTGTTTTTAACCCACAGTGACATCAACCTGACGAACAAACAACAGGGAGAACTGAGGAGACGTGGAGAGTGAGAAACCCAAATCATAACAGAATGAGACATGAAGGTGAATGATTAAACACGGCCACACAGCTCGGAAAGGTTACTGATGGTGATGATGATGATGATGGCGATAAAAATGAGGAGGAGCTGGAGGAAGGAGGGGGGGACAGCGTCTCCACCGCGACTCACCAAACCCTCTCCCCAAGCGGAGGCGTCGCGGACGGGGACGTGGCGAGTTCTCCGGGCTGCTCCGGGATCAGCGTGTCCGCCGGAGAACCGGGGCCTTGCATCCCAGGAGGGGTGGAGGAGGCCTTGCGGGCCAGCGTGGCTGAACCCTTACGAGACACCCAGGAAGTATCCATAACCCGGACGCCCATACTGGAGTTAAACACAAACAGGAAGTCACTTGTTAGGACGAAGACGAGAGGCAGAGGAGGAGGAGGGGTGGTGAGGAAAGAAGTGGGGAAGACGTGGGCGTACCTTTGTATCTTCCTAATGCTGCATTAGTACGGGAAAGAGAGGCAAAAAGGGAGATGAGGTCAGAAGTAATGCAGACACGAGTTCACAGTCACACTCAGTATATACTGTATGTGAGGGGGGAGGGGGGGGAGATCCACAGAGGGAGGGAGGAGCTGAGGTGAGAGGATGTCAGGACACATAACCAGCCGGCACATCTACCGCGCAATTAAAGGCCCGTTTGTTCAAATTTAACCTGCATAGTCTTGCAAACTATTCCTGAGCTAATCGTGCTAAATAGATAAAAAGCTATTTCCTATCAACTCATACTAGCAGAAGTGGAGGAGAGACACTACAGGTGAGGAGGGTAGAAAAAATAACTTATAGATATAAACCATAAAACTTTTGTCCGTTGATTACTTCAATTAAGACAATTATTTTTGTATTTAGCTCCGTTAGCTCAGTTAGCCGTGCAGCTAGTGGTCACATCAGCGATTCTGTATCTACTCTGCCCAGACTTGGAGCTCCAACTAGTGGAGTGCTGGTTGGTGTTGGTGACTGAAAAGGACTTTTTAGGCTCAGAGAACCACAGACAACATTAAAATTACATTAAAACGCTAAAAAAAATGCTATTTACTATTTCTACAAATTCGGCTGTTATTTAATTTCAGAGTAAACATTGTAGCGTATCTTATCGTAGCGTACATATAGCACCTACAATAATAAAATAAGTATGAATTAAGTAACAACATCTTAAAGCGACTCAACCTTTGTAATATATTTTGTTGCGTCGTTTACTTAAATTTATCCCAAATGTTTCCAACAATGTTTAAACTGAGAGAAATCCTCATTTCACTCGAGCTAACGCCGCATTTCATTCGGTCGCCTGTCGCTTTAACATCCAGCTCTAAACTTCTTCTGAATGCAACTTTAAAACATTACCTCATCCAATATTAATGTCTGAATTACTTCAGATAGTTCGTTATCAGCAATAGTGGTTTTTACAGCAACAGCAACTCCCACACAAACGTCTGTGTGTCTTGGTTTTAAGTGAGTGCTGCAGTTTGCACACAGAACATTTATCTGCACTAAAACAAACATCACATGTGTATTCTGGACAGACGGTATGTGCAGATATATGCTGCCTTCCTCTAAACATGATGGTGGTATTTTGGTGGAGGCATCGGCTTTTTAAAAACTCTGCCAGTGTTTTTCCACCGGCTGCATGAATGACTCAGGCCAGGTGACGTGCTAGCCAGACTGTGAGGGAAGAGCCGGGTGTGGGAGGATGGAAGATAGCCCTGAAGAAATATTTCCTCAGAATAATAAAAAAAAAGAAGATGTAACCAGCAGCGCTCCGTCAGACACCCAGACGATGGTAATTCAGCCTCATATATTCAAATGAGACTCGGCCTTCTCTTCCCCGCCGACGAATGCCTGATCGGGGATGTAGCTGAAATTATCGACAGCTGAGATATACACGGGTCCGATCCTACAAATCCCTGTAGTCTACGGATGCGTTTGACTCACGGGAGCAGAACACTTTAGATTACAGGATGCGTAAATACACAACAGAGCTAATGGAATTTTTAATGTGCACGTGTCGCCGGCTCAGATATGAGAATCAAACATCAGATGCCTGCGAGGAGGCGTGGGCGGAGAGAGAAGGGAGAGAAGCAAGGAGAGAGGAAGAGAGAGGTGGGCAGCAGGAGGATGCAGCTGGCATCATACCCATCCTTCTTGTAAAACTCCAGCATCATGTTGTCCGTGGCAACGCTCAGTGGGCGTCGGCTCTGGTCGTGCTGCTGCTTGCGCTCCGATTGGTCCATGTCCGGGGAGGGCATGGAGCTGTAGTTGGAGTTGTGGTTGGTGTGGATCGGGCTGCCGTAGCTGCCGGTCAGGTTGAATTCGATCTCTGAGAGGGAGGAGAGGACGCCGACAGCGCACATGTTAGAGTTTCTCCTGGTTTTCCTACATTATCGCAGACGTGTTGCAGGACTCCTCACCTCCAGGGAAGAACCAGTCCGCGTGCTGGATGATGGGCTCGACGATGCCGACTATCTGCAGGGACAAGGTGGTCATCATCTCCGTCATGTTCCTGAAAACGAAAAGGAATAAAACTGAAATGCAGCAGGATCCTCATGTGACGAATGTACAACATGTATAATGGTTAAATACATACGGTTCTGTGTGGGTCCAAAGCAAGTTAGGGCCCAGAACGATCGCCATGTTGCCAGGAGTCATCTTGTTGGAGTCTTGGTAGTCGCTTAGCTTGGCTAAGAATTTGATGAGATATCTGTGGGATTTACATGAAAAAGAGCATTTTGATACCAGTTCACACCTCACGAAAAACCTTTTTTTAAACAGACAGCTTGAGTTTAGCCGCCTAAAAGATGGAGCATCTAAAAAATATACAACATTTGACATCTGACAGCCCTTTCTTTGGCACTATGTTCCCTCACCGTGCTGCCTCTTCAAACATGGGGAGAGCTGATGGTCGTCTACTGACAGGTAACACACCGGCTACCTCACACAACTCCACGTCAAAAGTCCCCAACCATCACTTTAATCTCTGCACGAGGTCGGAGCCACTCGGCTTCATCATCAGAGCTGTGAGCCGGACTTTTCTTCACAACGCTGTGTCAGCGCTGGAGAAAGTTCTTGCTGTGTCATCATCATTCTGGTACAGGAGGTCTCTTTGTTTGTGTCTCTTGTAAACCACATCACAATTATCTAGGACGGCGCTGAACCCAGGGGGCAAAACAAACAGTGTCGGTGGGAACGTGAGGAGCTGAGTAAGAGTCACCTTGTTAGCGAACGTGTTGGGTTAACTTGCCATTTTCAGCGTGTTTGTTGCTAGCTAGCAGCATGTTGTTGTTGTTGTAGCGATTTAGTGCCGACTGATACGGGAGGTTTATACCAACAGCCGACATCTGCTGAGTCAGACTGCACATCGCCGCCTGTGTCGTTAACTAACAGCAGCAGCAGTTTAAACCAGCAGATATTTGGACGCCATCATAATGAAAATGATTACTATTGCTGTCACATTCCACGTCTCTTATTTGACTTTTCCTCGCCGCCTCATCCTTCCTTTCTGTTCGGCCATCTTGCACGCCGTCCCAAAGCTCCTACTTCTGCTCCGAGGAGCGAGGATGTATGTGAGCGGTTCATCCTGGAGGACTTTCAGCTCAAGCGTGAAGTACAAACACCCGGTCACTGACTAGCATATTTAAACAAGATGGCTGATGTTCCCTTCTTATAAAACCTTTTCTCCTTTCTCTTTCTTTCTCTTTACGTTCTCTGTGGGAGGGATAAAGAACTAAGGTGCGAGGAAAAGATACAAACGAGGGAAACGTAGATGCAATTTAAGAGACTTGAGACGTATCCATCGTCTGCAGGTGTCAGTATTTCAAACTACTTTCTTTCCCTGTAGGAGGCGCTTGTTGGGCTGAAACTGATGTACAGGTTTCATCAGTCTTACGATATTGTCTGGCTCAGTTTTGGGTTAATCTGCATAAATGACTCAGCTGTTCACAGTTCAGTTTTTGGGGAGTTTCTTCTTGGCTTCTCATCGAGCCTGACGAGCCAGTGAAATGCTAAAACAATCTTTCATCTCTTTTCAGGCTTTTCGGTAGAAGTCGAGCCAGGAAAGTTTGGAAAAGCAACTGACCTGAAATTGTTCAAGTTGTCTGTGGGGAGTTTTTCACACGCTGCCATTAACGCCTGTAGTCTCTTGTCCATGTCTTGAATGCTGTGGAAATAAAAAAACAATCATGAGAGTTTACAGTCGCTCCACTTCTAAATAAATGTCACCAATTTTTCATTTTGGCAGTTTAGACCCTCTGAATAAAAGACTGTTTTGATTTTTTTTTTGTTCCATTTTCCATCGTGGCCAGTGGCATAATTCAAGAAAACACGTTCAATAAGAAAACAACAACTCACTTCGAGGCCTGAATCCATTCATCATCAAGTTCAGTGGTCATCAGAGGCTCGGGGAGCTCACGGAGGTATGATTTCAGAGCCCCTTTGGGTGAGAAAAACAGGGAGCAAAAAAAGAAAAACGGGTTGGCTCTTTTTCTCTCAGAGGAGGGGAGGGTTGTGTTTTTTGTTTTTTTTTGCACTGTGCCCCATATCTCCTCTCCCCCCCTCCAGCAGGCCCCTTGCAGCCCAGTGCAGCTGCCAGATTCAGATTGCTCAACACAGATTTTCATGCTAATGTGTGAAATGGACGGCGATATCAGGACAAAAGGCCTTCAGCAGAACGAGCGCTGAGGGCCGAGCTGATGAAGACGGCTCACTGACTGTTCTGCTCGCCTGGAGAAGCACATTTTTCCGCCAACTGGGAGCAGAATCTGAAAACTTTGGTACAGTATGACGACCTTAACGTGAACTATTGAGTTATTAAGTAAGAATCGTTGGCTTTAACATAGAAGCAGTTTACAGTTGCTCTTTCTAACACACAACGACAGAGTGTAGGGGTTGTTGTTATGGAAACGAAGCGTCTGTGTGGGCGTTGTTCACCTGCGATGGCGTGCGGGTCGGAGGAGTACTCCTGCACATCCAGAACTCCGCAGTCCAGGGACGCCTTCAGCTTCTTCAGCTTGGAGGCTGACGGAGCCACTCTGAAGAGGCCCTGCAGCCCACACACAGGAAACAACCAATCATGCGTAATTGTCAGTGCTAACGTGACCTGTGCACACATTCTGGATGATACGTAACACAGGAACATATTACGGAACGACTACGTTTATATTTCTGTTATCTTGCCACCTTCAACAAACAAATAAAAACCGTGCTGAAGATGATTCGTGACCTCAATCTCACAGAAATGTTGCTTCCTGCTGTAAAGACGCTGCTGCTCGACCTCCCTCTCCTTCCTCCACCGAATTTAATTTCAATTCAAAGGTCAAGAAGATAAGAGTCAATAAGCTTTCCAGTCAAACGAGGAGAGATAAAAATCAGGTTTAAACGGTTTACAGAATTTTTAAGAAGCAGCAGCAGCAGCAGCAGCGTGTCTGTTGTCAGATATACAGAAATCAAATGTACGTGGAGCATTTTGAACATTTTGAGCAGGAAGTTTGGCTGCACGTCTGCTGCTGTGCTGTGCTGTGTGAGTGTGTGTGTGGGTGTGATTGGCTGGAAGCTTTTTAAGATGTAGTTTGTAAGAAAATGGACAGAATTCAGAAGCAGCTCCAAACACATAGGGGGCAGCATAACCGCTAACTGCTGCTCACAGTCCAGCTTAGTCCCAGACCCCATGATGTCTGGCACGTCCTGCTGCTGCGGCAGAAAGCTAATCCTCTATTACATATAATTAATTAATTCATCCTCCTGCGTCCACACACTTCACATATATTATATAATTACTTGTTCCTGATATTCTGTCAAATATTCTAATTTATAAACTGTGACTGTGTCGAGCTGCACATGAGACATCTGCTGCATGTCTGTTGGTCCGGGGAGAGGGATTCCTCCTCTGAGGCTTTTCCGGAGGTTTCTTCTATTTTTTTTTTTTTTACCTGTTAAAAGGTTTTTTTTCAGAATATGGCAGGTTTTCCTCACTCGACTCGAATTGGGGCAATGTGGACTACATATACATAACACTGATTTGATTTGATGAAGATGTAGGTTAGCGACTGTAGCGATTGAACACGGTTTCCTTTGCTGTAGCGACCAGCTGCCATTAGCAAGTTAGCTCAGTTAGCCATTGAGCTAGTCAGTGGCCCTGTGGGACAGGCTGACCGGAGTCTCCGTGGACAGTGAGCAGAATCCAAGACAGACGGATGCCAATATGTCAACAGGAGGTTGGTTACAGTACGGAGGTGATTTACAGCCGCTCTGACCAGGAATGTTTTCATGCATCTCACTCTTTATTAATTTTAGTATTTACTTTGACCAAACCAGATTATTTCAGGTTTAAATAAAATGTGTTAAACAAGGAAATAAGCTTGTCTTAGTTTGTTAAAACTTGAATTCAGAAGATGTACGACTGCTTTTTTCTATTCAGTAAAGAAAGACGAAGTAAGATATTTCCTTTCCTGACATTTTATGAGTTTCTTTATTGACTCGGTCTCTGTGTTTGTGTTTGTGTCTGTGCTTTACCTCCTCCTGCATGCCACACTCTAACAGCATGGTGACACAAGCTTCGATGGGGAAGGCGATCTCTCTCCCACTGATGTTCAGGTGCTCCTCCAGAGACTTGCCAAACGACGGCTTCTCCACCCACGCCTCTGCAACACAACACGACGCAGCAGCTCCCATCACAAACAAACCTACGCATCATCGCCTCCGCCCAGTGACGGCACGGATACAAAGTTTTGTGACGACACGATTCATTCGGATGACGGAAGCCTGAAGCCGTCTGTTCGATTCAGCACTTGTAAAAATATGAAGGTGGATAATTAGAGCTTAACGAGATTGTCATGTGACACGTCAGGGCTGCTTCTCATCTTAATATTGCTTTAGGTGCAGAATTGGAGCAGATCCACACACACACACACACACACACACACACACACACACACAGTGTAAGACTCACCTTGGTGAGCTTTAATCTGGGGCAGGATGCTGTGAAGAATCTCTAATGACTTCCTGTGATATTCTGCCTGCGTTTCTATCAGCTGTAGGCGGAGAGGAGAGAGAGTGTGTCATAATATAAAGTTATGACATCATTTGTAACGTTTAACTGTAACCTGTGCTATCACGGGATGCAGCGATTACAGATTCTGACGGTACGATTATAATCACAGTCGAGCATTTTTAAAAAGAGGTTTGATTGTATTTTGCCACCACGGCTGTTCTTTGTTGAAATGAAATAATACAGCACTAAATAATACGTATAAATAAAGAAAAAGTGCTTACTTAAAAAATTAAATTACAGAAATCTCTTTTGCAGGTGTTACACCGTTAAGAGGATTACATGCTGCAAATGCTCCTTTTCCTGCTTTGTTGCGTTCGGGTTACTGTGCGTTGCATGAAAGCACGACTCACAGCTACTTTCGCTGGCTGTAAATGAGACATTTATATTAAATTCCCTTCCGACTGAGTGTTAAAAGGAAAGTCTATTATTTCTAATCCGCGGGCCCTTTATGTAAATGATTCATTCATACCAAGAGTTTTGTCTGCTGCCACAACACGGCTGCAAGGGGTGCGACGAAATCCTTTGGGCCGCTGTCAAAGTTACGTCCACTTACTTTTATTCTGCCACTGACATGCTGAGGAATTCCCCCTAAAGTTGAACCTGCTGCTATACAGGAACTCTTTGTGTCATTGAGCCTTTAAAGTTACAAAACCAGGACATTTTAAAAAACCGCAGTCACCAGTAAAATATTTAATCGCTGCATCCCTCTTGGGAACAACCTTTTTTTTCTTCACACAGCAGAAAAAAACAAACAGAATATTTAATCACGTTCGCAGCGTACTCACTGTCTGGAAGTAGTTTGCATAGTCTATTTCTTTGGCCACAAAACTGTACATATCTGCCGACAGCTGATCCTGAAACAGAAAGCAGACACACACCGTCCTTTAAGAAATGATCTCACCCACATGTGACCGTAACATCATCCTGGCTCTGTGGTCCGTTTGTGTCGGATACATGCAGGAGGGATATAAATCAAACCGGAGAGCGAAGAAGCTCGAGGCGGGAATAATGTTCGACTGGCTCACCCTACAAATCTCCATCCGATTGGCCGCCTCCTCCATCTCCTCTCGGAGGGACTCGGATTTGGCGCCGGGCTGCAGCGTGCTCGGGTGACTGGAGGACTTGGACGACTGATGAAATCTGTGGGCACGAGATTAAAACCGCATTTAAACACTTAAAACCCTGAGAGTTTGTTTTTTAAAAAAAGAATTTGCGGACGTGGCCTCACCTTGTCCGAGCGGAGTCCATGTCCAGGACGAGTTTAGCTAAGTGCTTCCTCTGTTTCTGGATGTTGGGGATGTCCACCTGCAGAGGATTAAAGTCAGCGCTGAGAATAAAAGAGCAGCACTTTTATGTAAATGAAGAACAGATTCTGCTGTTCTGCTCGAAAAAGTGACAGAGCGCGGCTCTGTAATTCATGTCCGGGAGGTGTTCAGCTCCTAATTGGTGCCATAAGTTACCTCGGCGAGCACGTAGAGCGGCTCCACCACATCTCTCTCGATCTGGAACTCGAACTGGATGAGCTCCTGGGCCAACTTCTCCTCCGTCTCCCCACACATCTTCAGCATCTTCCTGTCGGTGGTGAAAGTCAGAGGCAATCAGACGCAATTAAAATGCAGACAAGGGTAATGAGGACGGAGAAGAATCCGATAGCCCCGATCAATAATTAAAGATGACTTACCCCAGTAGAGAGTCGTCCCCCAGCACCGCGGCACCCTCCACCATACACTGAGCCAGGATCGTGAGCGGGAGTTTTTTCTGAGAGAAACGATATCAGAAGATGAGATTCATACGCGGATCATGAACGACGTGGTGTGAGACGGGTGACAGATGCAGTCACTCACCGACGGCGACTTGACGGATCTCTTCTCCATGTCGGTGCCCTGCTGACCCTGCAGGCAGGCCGTCAGCTTCTTGTGGGTGCTGTGCGATACCTGTTTGACCAGGTCCAGACGCTTCTCCACCTGGAAGAACCACACACACATCAGAAAACCTCATGGCACACTCACACACATCTATTACCATCACTTTCACAGTTACTTGATCACTCATTTAGTCTGGAAAATATCCCAAAATTGTGATAAATGCTCAACACAATTTCCCAGAGAGCAAAGTGGCGTCTTCAAAATGCTTCTTCTGTCCAAACGACAGTCTTAAAACACAGAGACTCTTCATTTAGTGTCATAAAAGCAGAAAATCTTCAAATTTAAGAGGCTGGAATCAGCAAATATGCTTGAAAAAACAATTAAATGATACCAAAATAGACAAATCAAGCAGTTTAACAGCTGTGTTTTGGGTTGTGCCGCGCCGTGTTGTGTGTTTTTGTCACTACTGAATGTTACAGTTGATGATAAACTTAATTGATTAATCCAAAATATAGAATAATATTAATAACCTTTCATCACGAGTGGGAAGAAAATAGGAAGGATAAAACGTTTCTGCTACAAAACAGATTGAATTTTCTGACTTTCTCTTTGTTTAAATGAAACAACCTGAAGATTTAGAGCCACTTTTCACTAAAGACTTACTGTACGTGACCCGTGACTTTGCTTTGAAGCATCACAAGACAAAAAAGAAACGTCGGAGACGCGGATCACGAGCGTCATAATCACATTATTCACACCTGTTAATGTAACTCGGCGTGAACAATGAGAGGACCGACTGCTAAGAGACCGTCGGCTAATCAAGGACTAACGAGTCTGATTCACAGGTGTTGTGATTTCCCTGCCTGCACACACACACACACACACACACACACACACACACTCACCTGTAGAAGGTCTTCGCTTAACACCTCTGTTTTTTCCGCCCTGTGAAGATAAAAGTGTAAAACAGTCAGCAGATCCAGAGGAGAGAACACGAACATGAGCAGTATTAGAGTTAATGATGGCAACATAAACACATTAATTGTTAGATTATAAGATATTTATTCATTCAAGCACTAATAAGTAACGTGTTAACAGTTTATAAACACTTAAAATCTTTAATAAAACGTCTAAAAACTGATGATAACAACATTACAAACTGTTCCTCCCTTGATATAACTTCATGATGACACGTCAGCTGAAGTGATTTACGGCTCTCTACGCGTCTCATACGTATCCAAATGTATTTCACAGCAGCGCGTCTTTGCCAAAACGTTCCCCTGTTTGTGAAACAGAGTCCCAGCTGTGTTACATCTCATGCAGACTCACTGGCCGACTGTCTGCACATCATCATCATCATCCTCATCAGTGTGGCAGAGCTCCAACGTGCTCCCGTCCCTCTGGAGCATATGTGGGTGTTCATGTGAGTTCATCTGTGTGTGTGTGTGTGTGTGTGACTTAGACAATACACAAGGTCAACATATTCATCATCAACTCGCCGGAGTGTCCCAACACCAGCGTGAGCGCAACAAGCGGGACGGCGGCCATCGAAGGCAACCGATTCAAACACGCCACTTCTCCACCGAGGAGCGTCTCGTCCCGCTGTGGATCCAGCAGACGGGGGATTTAGCCAAAGACTGGAGGGAAAACGGCCGAGCTGCAGCGCCGCCGAAGCAGATAAAACTACTCATCCGGAGGACTGAATGAGCCGTAAGCTCGGGGAAAAAAGCAAACCACTGGATTTCATAAATACACGGTGTCAGCTCGGTGTAGGGAGCTTATATATTAAGACTTGGGCTCTTTTACAGCCAGAAGATTTCCCCACAGAGCTCGATATGCTTTTTTTTATAAGCCTTCAAGAAAAGATAGATTTCCTCCTCGGAGCACCTGCAGTATATAACATGTCTGATTTGGGTTGTTTTGCACACAATGCACGTATCTAAAGCAACAATCCGGGATCTATCAGGACCATCTAATCAGACCGGAGGATAACATGTACTTCCTGCTCCGGCTGACGAGGAGGGAGGGGGGGGCGGCAAGTCTGACCTCCAAAATGGAGTTAAAACCAAGACCTGCAGACCCCCCAGCAGCCACCCACGGGTGCACATACTCTCTCGGCACTTCCCCTTCCTGTCTGCACAACCTCTTCCTGCTATTGTGCCCCCACTGTGCCAACGCCGACGGCGAATAATAGCTTTTTTTTAATCATTCATTTAGAAAAGAAATCTGAAATGATCTCAGAATGGAAAAAGACCTCGATTTGTGCTCCATTGTTCATCAGCCGGACGAGAATACATCGTAATTAAAATGTCTTCAGAAACAAATGGACTGAAGGGTTTTAACGTTGACATGATGTGTGTGCATGTTCCATACGTCGCCTCCAACAACAGCAAGCTGAACTCTAACGACGTCGGTTATTAGCATCCTCTGCTCTCGGTGCCGGGACGTGAGCGCGGAGTCATGGGAACTGGGTCAAACCAGGCATGTACCAATGGATCTAATCACACTCAGCCCTCTTGGAAGAAAAAAAAACTGCTCTGCTCACTGATGGAGGAAGAAAAAAAATAATAAAAAAATCCAGGAAATGTGTGTGTGCCTGCCCGCCTGAGAGGGAGAGAGAGAAACTGATAGCTGAGCGAGAGATTTCTGGCATGATCTGTGAGGATAAGTGTGATCGCAGATTGCTGATTACATGACAAAAGGGGGATAAAAATAACCCGAGCAGCTCGCTGAAGTTTGGCTCCGTTCTGCTGCGACACTCCGACTCCCTCTGAAAAAATCTCTCCGAACCTCCATGTTCTATATAAAAAAAAAGAAGACCTTGCGCACCACACTGTCACATGTGCTCCATGCTGAGTGCCTGGAGGTCTGCAGCGTGCAGCTGCGAGCTCGTCGCTGTCTGCGTGGCCTCATATAGCTGGTCGAGGCGTCCGCGGGGAGAATCTGGCAGCTGAGGGACACTAATGGGGGGCAGAGATGGGACGGGAGCTCCAGCAGCGTCACGGATGTGGAGGAGCTACTCTGTTAGCGATATCTGGCAGGGATACGTGGATCCACCTGCTCAGATATGACAGCTGCATCTGCTTAAAGCTTTACTGCGACCCACTCTTTCTGTTTATTTGAGTGTGGGAGTGTGTTTCCTGAAGGTTCAGTCGACTGAGGGAGTGAAAATCGTGAAAATCGAAAGGGATTTGGTAGTTAATTGTGTTTGCTGTTTGCAAGAAGGGAATGAAAATTCAAACATCTGTCGTTCTCTCCGACCACGACCGGTGTGGCCTTTATGACCCAGACTTCAAACGGGTCGGAGCCGATCTTCAAAGACAGCCGACCGTCTTGTTCCTTCAGCTTGTTTGTTTTCAGTCAGTGGTATTTCCTCTTAGGGAAGCGGTATCGTACATAATCAGGCCTGTGAAGACACAGAGACAAAGTAGCATAGCGTAGGCCGGGACGCGAGGAGGAGGGTACCGGAGCCGCTTGAACCCGATGTAAAGCCACCTCGCAGGAGAATTTGGGAGGTGAGGAGAGAAGATTCGTCTCAGCAAACAGTGTGCAGAACGAGTCCTGGGAGGAAAGTAAACACGTGGGAGAGTTGGCAGCCGTGTGGGCGGCGTGCTCGTGGAGGGGGAGAGAGACTTTGCCAGGTTTATGCCAACCATCTGCCACTTCGCAGGCATTCCTTTACCTGGAGGTGCTGATGACTCAATACAAACATGCACACACTCTTTCTCTCGCTCTCTCTCTCACACACACACACACACGTGAAAACACACATCTATAAATACGCTGATATATTAACTAAAGCAAAGTGCTGAAATGCATCACAAGATTTCAGTCCAACACATACAAGATAAATTCAAAAAGCAGACAAATTCTGGCTTGTTTCTCTGGTACATCAGTGAAGCGAGAGCTGCAAATCAGTGCAACGCAAACACGGACGACGGCTGGAAGCGAAGACGAAGCTGAATTATTTGAGACAATATTGACAGTAAGAGATCAGCTGCCGCACAATGAAGAACTCGCTCTCAACCCAGTGTTGAAGTTTAGACCGCATGAGCCGAGACCAAGACAAAAGTCTATCGAGACTGAGACGAGACCAAGACTTTAAAGGCTTACAACCAAATCAAGATCAAGGCCAGAGTGTATCAAGAGCGAGACATTGAAAGGTAAAGAGGAAGTCAAGACCAAGATCAAGGCGGGGCAAGACCGAGTCAAGACCATAACCAGATTGTATCGAGACAGGGACAAGACCAAGACTTTGAAGGTTTAAAACCAAATCAAGATCAACACGGGACAAGACCAAGTCAAGAGTGCATCGAGATCAAGATCAAGGCAGGACAAGACCGAGTCAAGACCATAACCAGAGTGTATCGAGACTGAGTGAAGACCAAGACATTGAAGATTTAAGACCTTATCAAGACCAAGTCAAGACCAAGACAAGAGTGCATCAAAACGGAGACAAGACCAAGACTTTGAAAAGTTAAGAGCAAGTCAAGATCAAGATCAAGGCAGGACAAGACCGACTCAAGACCATAACCAGAGTCTATTGAGACCGAGACACGACAAAGACCGAAGGTTTAAGACCTTCAATTAAGACGGAATTAAGGTCAAGGCTGAGACAAACTCCAGAGTCCACTTTGAGGCTGAGACCAAATTAAAGCGGTCTTGGGACCAAGACTGAACTCGGGCGAATACTTTCTCAACCTCTGGAGGCAACGATTACAAAGCTCTGATAAGAAGGAGGGTTGCTTTTGTATTTACAGCTGGTCATAGAAAAATATCATTTTTAATGTGCATATTTTCCCAGAGACCTCAGACATTCCAACTCCACAACATGGGAAGCAACATGTGTGCACCAAATACCCAGCTGACCATTCTGGCCTCTCACTCCAGACAAATATGTGTTGTATAATAAATATTTCTATCTCCAGATATGTTAATGTTGGAGGGCGTTCGTGCTCTCGGCCCCCCCGTCAGCGCTGTGCATGCTTCATGAGAGCATGAATAATCCATGTGGACATAATCACACGATGTGAAGAAAAATAACATCCCCAGTCTTCAACATATTGCGTTGGGAGCGAGCCAACTGTTGGCCTTCAGTGCTCAGATCCACCTGAGACTGAATGCAAAGAGACCATCATGCTCTGGTTGTTAGCATGGCTAACAGCAATGCTAACTGTTAGGCCTGTGCTGGATGCTTGGTCCTGTGCTGCCAGGGGAGGGTAGTGGAGCAGAATGGTGGCCCGGGGCCTCAGCAGGGCACCACACGGCCCGGAGCGCTGGCATGAGATCCACACACACACACACACACACAGCAGTGTTCATGCTAGAGATGCTCCGTGAATATTTCTCCATTTATTGCTTTTTTCCTTCCTCCAGAACCGTTCCTGTGCATCGAGAGGCCCGCTCCTCCCAAAAGGCGAGGCAGGGGAGAGAGAAGGGGCTGATGGGATGCGAAGGTTACTAAAACAGAAAAACCCACTTACTGTAGTTGTCCGGCAAAAAAAAAAAAAAAAAAAAAA
>CAEMYA010000127.1:565-35338 GCA_903131615.1 Diplodus sargus
GGACCTCATACATGCAAAGCATGCGCTCTACCACTGAGCTACATCCCCGTTCCCAGCTGTGCCATAGTGACCTGAGAAATTAAACGGGCATATCAAGTTTTGCAAACAAAGAGTTTGTTTGACAAAGATCGTGAATTCTGATGAAGAGTCCTGACAAAACGTATAGCAACAAAGTGGAACCAGCCCATGAAAGAGTGATGTCACATCAGTGAGAAGACATTGGCTGTGTCCAAATTCAGGGGCAGCATCCCTCAAGGACCCATCCTTCGCTGCCAGCAAAGGCAGGGTCCTTCAGAGAGACCTGCAGGCAGCGTCAGCCTGTTGTGAAATGGGACAGTCTACCATTCGCAGCATTTCCTGGTTGTGTCACCAGATGATCCCGCCCCTACCCGTACGTCACTATTTATGAAGCCCAGGTGAAAGTGACAAGAAGAGTAAAGTTTGATTGTCTAATATGTTTGAGCTTCAGGAATTCCTGATTTCCTTTTCAATCCTCCTGCTTGTGGAGGAAGAGGAGAAGCGGCTGGTTTATCTCCGGCTGAGAGGACTGTGGAGAGGTGAACCTGTTATTGAACCCACATAATGTTATCAATATTATCATTATTAGCTAGCTAACAGTTTAGGGACATTAACATACAGATACATTACGTTAATGCTGACATTTTATTATGATTTTAAAGGCACTGTATTTAAAATGTTTGGTAGATAGTTTTGTTTGTTGTAATTTGTTATGATTATTATTATTGTAATTAGAGTATGAAATTATAATTCTTGCCTCTTTCTTAAGACATTCTTAGTGACATGGCAGCCATCCGAGTCAGAACTGCAGACCCAGTTGATGGACGATGTGGTGGACAGAGGAGACTGGACCCCCAAATGGGGGACCATCCAGCCCAGCAGCACTGCAGGGACTCCTGCTCAGCCTGTTACTGTACATCATCTCTAACTGTTTTAATATTGATTTTAATAATAATTGCTTTTGTTAATAGTTAACAATAATCTGTAAATAGTTATTTATGCTGTCATTTTGTAAATAGTTGTAAATGTTAAGACCTTAATAATTAAAGAAAACATTCAATCCCTTGTTGTCCCTGAAAAGTAGCACTTGATGCCGTTTGCTGTTATAAATTGTACTGAAGCTGTAAATACTGAATGGAATAGACACCGTGTAACAATACAACAATATTTTATTTCATGAATTATATAAAATGAACAATTATGAACAAAAAATATAAAAAGAATTCATACATTAACTAAATAACAACAGCTATAATGTAAGGATTGTCCTCTGGAGCAGAGAAGAGCCTCTCCATCCTCTCTGCAGCCTCATGCTCTCCATCATCCTCCTCGAAGCAAGAGCTGACCTCGGACAGTGATGAAGCTCTCTGTTTGCTTCCTAAAACACAATGAAATGTAAAAGAAGTTTGTGTTACGTCAACAGACAAAAGAGTTCTAATACAGCAAAAAAAATACATATATAATCATCATAAGGATAATCATAAACCTAGCTCTTTATTCCAACTAGACTTTACACGGATCACAGCCTGATCTAAATCTGTTCATCTTGGTCCATTTATGTACATGAAGTAAAAATAGTCTATAACATCTCCACAGTCACAATACAATATCAGATATAAGTCAACCTCTGAACATCTAATGGTTGAAAGTAAAAGGCATCACGCTGAGCATTACCAACGTATTTTAACAAAGTGGACAACAAAGTGGAACCAGCCCATGAAAAAGTGATGTCACATTAGTTAGAAGACATTGACTTCACAGGCACAAAGGTAATGTCACAAAAGATGGCCCACATCCACTTGCGATGTCACAATGGACTGAACCTAATCCATATTGTTTCCACACTTGATCGAAAAATTCCAGTGGCGACATCGCAATTGACTTAACAATTCAATGATGAAATACCCACATTCAAAAAAGTTATACAGTAGCAAATTGCAGTATAGAATTAACAATCAATGCAATGTAACATTGATTCTTTTAAATCATTTTATTTACAACGTGTTCCCCAATTGTAGCTGATTCAGTTCTTCTTTATTTAAAATTTTGAAAATAGTTTTTATATCCAAAATTCTTATCATCATTATTTTAATGCTTATTATAAAAGTTGCATGATGTAAGAGTTTCTAAATAAGTACATGTGAAGTCATGAAAAAAATAAACAAAAGTAAATGTCAAACAATTAAGTACAATAATTTTGTACTTATGGTATAGACATAATACTTTATGAGCTCTAAATGTATGCTAGCCTAAATAAATAGGTATCATTAGCTCTTTCCAGTGTCTGATGGTGTTGACAAGTAATGAAAGAAAAAAAGCATATATGAAAAATGAACAGAAATATTGCATGTTTGCTGAGTCTAGACAACATATAACCTTAGACTGCTTAAAACTTCTACTTATTTCTTTTCTCCTATGACACACTTGGATTTAGAAAAATGCAGAGATATCACTTTTTTAACTTGCACATATTTTTCATTTTTTAAAAACCTTGTGTTTACATCACCAACAATGCAACTCAGCTGATGAGTGACATCACTAGAAGCAATTCATCAGATTGCACGCAGGTTCATCTGGAACCCAAAAAGGCTCTATACTACTTTTTTCATACATATCCAGTAGTACTCCACAGTAGTTACCGTTAAAGTGCCCGTGTAAACCATTTAAGTTGATCCAGCATGAACAATAGCACAGCCTTGGAAATGGCTCACCTAAATGGATTACAGTCAATATTAATGGAATTAATTGCATCTGTGCTTTTTCTGCAGTGCAAGATCTGTGTTATTATAGTCACACAGCAATGCAAGTATATATAATTGAGTAGATGGTCAATATGCCATCTCAACAGTCTTGCATTAGTTCATGAAATTCTATGCCAGTGTAAGTTGTTATTTCTCCTACCTAAATGTAAATTTCTTCATCCGGTACTAACAAGTCCACATTAATTATGTGAGAGGTTTGTTAGATTGATGGAAGCAGAAGCTCCAGCATTCTGGGTGTCTCAAACACCACCTCCTGAGGAATTCTTTCTGAAGCCCTGGAGGATTGGATTTGATTTTACCATGTTAAAAAAACATTCCTGAGGCAGCTGCTTGGATTTAAGACCAGAAGGGTAGCAGTACCTGTCATAGCAACAGACATCAACCAGAGAACCCAGTGGTGGACAAACCACAATGATGAAGGGACAGACCTTTTGATCTATGCAAGCAGGGAGCTCTAAAATTCACTGCCTCTGTGTCATGGCCAAAGACTTTCAGTTGACCTCAAAAAGGTTCTGGTAGACCACAAGAGAATTGCATTCATTAATTGTATTCATCCTTGGAGGAATAACCTTTTATGGACAGCTAAGCAAATGAGGATGTTTTCATCTCAACATATTTAGATGTGTGGTTTAACATTATTTTATAAAACATATTTAACAGGAATTCATCAGCGCATCAGGAACTGTATCACTGTTCACTTCATCACGTCACTCCTGTGGGAGCTCCTAACTTTTTGCTACATTATTAGTTAAGATTCCAGATTTATTTCATTGTGGTTATGCACCACAAGATTGTATAATGACAGTTCAGTTCCAATTCTCCTAGCTGCGCATACACATACACACAACAAAAACATAAACAGACTAATGAATAAGTAAGTAAAATAAACTATTCAGGGTTGAGTGTTGATGATGAATTGAGTCTCACAGCCTGGCAAATGAAGCTGCTCTGTAGTCCGGTGGTATGGCAGTGGACAGTTCCATATTTTTTGTCATCTGGCAGCAGGGTGAACAGACTGTGGCTGGGTGGGTGTTGTCTTTTAATACCCTTTGGGTTCTGAGCAGATATCTCACTCCACCAATGTTGCTGATGCTCTGTAGATGGTACCAGCAATGTTCTGGGCAGTTTTAATCACTCGCTCTAGAGTCTATTGTATTGCTCCTCTGTAAAAGTTGACAAGAACCAGCCACCAGAAGTTAGCCTCTTGTAGTTTATTCCTTAATAATTCATCATTTTACAGTTTTCATTTCTCATTTTGTCAGCTTTGGTGTGAATATTTGGCTTTCTGCAGATTTCTACTGTTCTGAAACTGCTGTTACTCTCACCCAGAACCCCATGAGAACCAATAAGGACTTCATGTAACAACAGCATGCAGCACCACATGTTCTTCTATGCAGCTCCCCGCAGATGGCAGCAGAGACCAACAATACTGATCTCATGGCCTCTAACATTTTTCTGGGTTTTGTTGGTTTTGATCCATGTTTTTTTTTGTCTTGCATAACCTGACAATACCAGATCAAACTCTTGTGCTGCTACTGACATTGCACACACACAGAGAGCTAGATATTAACATGACTGTTTCAAATGGGAGCTAAATGCCCTGCTGCTGATTTGACAAGTGTATCTAAAAGTGTAATTTTTGTTAGTTCCTGTACTCTACGTCTGTCCTCCTCTTTACTCTGCTTACCTTCTTTTGTATTTTACCTCTTCTTTTTCTTCTCTTCCTCTCTTTTGTCACAATCCCAGCTTTACCTCTTTCCCTGTAGATCGAGCACAGGGACAGATAATTATTATTTCAAAACCATTTGCCAGATCATTACCAGCTAATCCCATGTTTGGTCTGATGAGTCACGCGCCTCATTAGTCACAGTGAGGGGCAGCTTGGGGCCCTTTCACAAACACTGGCCAAGGAGCATCGGCCTGCTCTGTGGGGCCACCAGACCACTGGGATTGGGTTTTGGGGTGGGGTGTTCTTCTGGGACAAGCAGGAATCAGCAGAATAGAAATTAGCATTTAAGAGTGAATCTAGACATTCTTTTTGATCATTATTTATGAGTTTGCCGGAAAAGTCTGTATCTACAGTGACTACTTGTCATCATGTCATCAGTTGAGACATACAATACAGTTAGGATGGAAAGGTTCACAAGTAACATACTGTATATCATAATGTGTAGATTCAATCAGAGGAAACGTGAGAAGATTAGAAAAAAACTACGCAAGTCAGTTATTGTTGCTAGGAGTGGTTAGCGCACAGTATTATGAGTTTAGTTTAAGGTCGTTGGTTCGATTCCCCTGGTCTGCATGTCGGAGTGTCCTTGGCAAGATACTGAACCCCAACCTGCTCCTGATGTGCTCCTTGCATGACAGCCACTGCCATCAGTGTATGTATGAATTACTTGTAGGTCGCTTTGGACAAAAGCCTCCGATAAATACCCTAAAATGTAAATAATAAAATGAATGGAGGCACTTCTCTGCACCATCTATGGTAACTGTCATGCCTATACATTTTCTTCTCATCTGCTAGCCCCACATGTATGGATAAGACTCATATCTCTGTTAAACAGTTTGGCGTAATACTGGGTTGATCTGTGTTACTTTTTAAGTTTTAAAACAAATCTCCAGCTACTTCAGTTGTTTAAGAGAATGCTGGAACGCTGTTTTGCTGTGAAGCTCAAGAAATGGTTGAGGACCCCAGAACTTCACCTGACTTTCCATCAGGATAGGGGGAGGAGGTAATCACTGAATTTGTATTTTTGGGTGAACTGTTCTTATTTTTGTATGTCATAGTAAATTAACAGTGGTTTCTTTTGACTCTCTCTCCATCTGGCAGCATAAGAAAGACTTGGTTCTTACCAAAAGAAACCCATTAGAACTTAATGTCCATCTGTTTCTTCCTGTGTGTTCAAGTCTTACTGCCAGTGTCTCATAAACATTCACACCCAGTGGACTGTTTGTTGTGGCCGTGATCAGCTATTTTCCAGTGGCACACTGGTTGTCAACGCATACACACTACCATATGGTTGTATGTGTTGCGTACCGGCCTCTGTTCCCTTTAGCGGGTCAGTTGACCAAACAGCTCGTGATGCCACAGCCCAGGGAGTGTCTATGGCAACATGGCTGAGGCTGAGGGTTTTACATCAACAAATGGCTTTGTGAAGTCTCAGTAAATGTAGAACACATCACAATTTGTGAGTGAGTAAATTCATTCAAGTCAAAAATTCAAAAAGTCATATCAAAGTCTTTATTACTGTATGACCCAGATATTTTGTCATATTCTATATGTGGCATCTTGTTTTTAACTGCAGTTACAGCTATGTATTGTTCTTTTGGACTGAGGTGTAAATCTGTGGATGAATCAGAATGAAGATAATATCATGAGTTAAAAAAGCCCCAATACTAGAATGTAAATATGAGGATTTGGTATTGAAGTGAATTATTTGATATGTGGTCAGCTCTTAAAGAGGGTTAGGAGCATCAATATTAAGACAAGCTAAAAGCAAAGAATTAAGATTTTGTATTAGCTACAGAGAGACTTACAAGGAACTTAAAGACATGCTATCTAACATTTCTGCATGAATTAGTCGTGTTGTGTACTTACATTATCCCAAGTGTTTCCAACAATGATCAAACCTAGAGAAATCCGTAATTTCACCCAAGGTAAGGCATTTCATTTGGTCGCCTGTATCTATAACTTTGAGGAGAGAGTCATGGAATGAATGTAATGTAAATACACTTTACAACATAACTGCGTCCATGAACATTTAGAGTCACATGCATAGAATTCCATCAAAAATTGTGGATGTTGAACAATAAGGTGAAATGATCCCACACTACTTGCTAACTTACTTTAGTTTTACACAATGTACTTAATTAATGTGCTGCATTAATTGGCGTGTGGCCACTTGGGAGCAACAGAAAAAGCTGAAAACAAGCAGCTGATGTAATACCTCCACAAATGTTTGATATTGTGTTGACACACATTTGGTTAATTGCACATCAAGCACACACAGAAAACAAAGCATCATGGGCATTATTTAAACAGAGTTATGTGTCCACCTGATGAATTGTCCCAAAGTCACTGTCGTTTTAGCTCTGCTTTGCTCTCCTCCACCTCTGGAGAGAAATAGTTAAATATATCCTTGCATTGTATTAGCTACTTGTTAACTTTGTCTCTCTGTTTAGTGCTGGACCATATGATGGGTTTGTTGTACTTTTTCTCTTAAAGCAGCTGTCTGCCTCTGAAAACAATGATAGCAAAACCCTGGGAGTGAAAACTAAACCAGTTATGTGTAGGGCCCAGGGGGCCGTAGAACAGATTGATAATTCTCTGTGGGTTCATCTGTACTTTCACAATAGTCATTTGATCAATTGTTCATATAATCATATTCATTAGTACAGCTTTAAAGATCTGATCAATAAAGTCATTCCAGGGTGGTGACATGGGATTTTACTCAACAGTTGGAAATCTACTACTAAAAGATCTTACTCAATCCAGCTAAATGCATTTTACTGGTATATGTTTTACTGTAATGGATAGTTTTGCGAAGTGAAATCTCTGAAGAAGCACTGCTTCCCAGCCTCTTACTGGCTTTCTCACTGACCCCTGACCTTTGAACCCGAGGGGCTCACTCATCAGTTTACCAACCAATTCTACCTCAAAAGTCTGTGGTAATTCTGCTCAGCTTGATTGGCTGTGTCTAATTCAGATCCATGTTCATAGCAGGTCAGCAACTAATAGATCACTCTGACAGCTCATTTTGGAGGTTTACTGTTTCATTCATTGTGAATCATCATCATTTGCCTCGTGTTTTATAGAATTATCAGAATAAAATGCAAAAGAATGTCCCTTCAGTGATTTTAGGCTGATCTGCGAATATGTACAAATCATCCGATCATTGAAGCAGATCACCTGGTAGTTTATAAATGACATGGAATGTTGTGTATCTCTGGCTTCATCAGTCTAACTGCATCTAAAGGCCAAGAATGTGTCTGCAAATGTCTCCTGAGACCCAGAGATGTCAGTACAACCTAACTGCCATGACAATCTCACGTTCACAACGGTGGGTCAGCAGGAAGGGGAGGAAAAGCAGGAATGGCAATGTCAGTGAGAGGGCTATATGAGCGACCCCGTAGAGAAACTCTCAGCAGGACAAAACCAACTGAGAGCCCATTAGGGCACAGCCTGTCTGTCAAAGCAGACTTTTGTTTAACAAAATGTCTTAAGGGTAAGAGGTTCAGTACCTTCTAATACTATAAATATCCAGAGGCAAAAGTGTTTGTAGGTCTTCCACTTCCTACACAATTTAAAAACTGTAATAATAATAATGAATTTATTCTACAAAACTTCTCAAAACTTGATTTAAAGCCACACAAAAAACAGAACAAGAATGTGAAAGCTATCTCTGTCTGTCATTTGCACATCTCAGCTACCCTTTAGGCAAACTACTTCACACTTTGCAGACCAGCAACAAGCACCCAAGGTGAGAACCCAAGGAGAGTGCAGTGTGGTATTTGATGCAATATTGACACACAACATGTATAATATTAATACATTTTGAATTAAGAGGGAACACCATGCAGCAACGGGGGTGTGAATTAAAGTGCTTTGGTTTCATGGCTCTGCAGACTGAAGCTGGGCTCATGTGATCCTTCTCACGTGTACTTGGGGAAGCAGACATAAACAAGATGGCGATTTCACATTTACCATCAAACCATGTTAAAACATTTTTTTTGAATGTTGCTTTTGACCAGATTTACGGCAATATTTGTGAACTTTGTGATATTTACTTAATGCTAAATGTTAAATACTAAATCTAAATGTTAAATGTTAAATCTAAATGTGAAATTTAAATCTAAATGTTAAATCTATATATCAAATGTTAAATCTAAATGTTAAATCTAAATGTTAAATTTAAATCTAAATGTAAAATCTAAATGTTAAATTCAAGTCTAAATGTTAAATCTAAATATCAAATGTTAAATCAAAATGTTAAATTCAAGTCTAAATGTTAAATCTAAATATCGAATGTTAAATCTAACTGTTACATTTAAATCTAACTGTTAAATTTGAATCTAAATGTTAAATCTAAATACTAAATGTTAAATTTAAGTCTAAATGTTAAATCTAAGTCTAAATATTATTTTTAAACCTAAATAGTAAATGTTAAATGTTAATCTAAATCTAAATGTTAAATCTAAATCTAAAACTAAATCTAAATGTTAAATCTAAATGCTAAATCAAATGTCATGGGTGAAACTAAATATTTAGCTAATATGCAAATTTACACTGCCTGTCACCGGAAGTACCAGAATAAAAGCTTACCGAGTGCTGTGGTGGATGCTGTAGCTGTCGCTGTAACTGTCGCTGTCGCTGTCGATGCAGAAACATTGCTGAAACTCTGTATTGCCATCCTACCAAAGTTTCCAACTAAGTCGCTGGACATGCTGGCAGGCAACATGAGAGCACAGTGAGGACAGTGCAGCGCAATCACTCTATCTGAGTACCCGAATAAGACAATAGATAGCGAGGGTTCGCATCAATGAGCTTTTATTTTGCTACTTCCGGTGACAGGCACTGTGAATTTGCAAATTGGATAGATATTTAGTTTCACCCCTGACATTTAGATTTAACATTTGGCATTTAGATTCAACATTTAAAATTTAGATTCAACATTTAACTTTTAGATTCAGATTTAGATTTAACATTTAGATTTAAATTTAACATTTAGATTTAAATGTAACATTTAGATTTAAATTTAACATTTAGATTTAGATTTAACATTGATATGATATTTTTAGTAGTTTAGTAAATATTGCAAAGTTCACAAATATTGCTGTAAATCTGGTCGAAAGTAACAAAGAATTCACAAATGTTTTTTAAATATGGCTTGTTGCTAAATGTGGCAAAAAGTTGCTGTTTATTTTAGCATGTGCAACTTTACAATTGGCGCCCCATATGTCTGTGTATTATGCTGAAGATACCTACTGATATTGTCAACTAACCAGCTAGCCCTGGCCCATTTTTGATCTTTATAAAAATACTACTCCCAATTTGGCTGTTAACTTCATGGCTAACTGAGCTAACAAGATAAAAGCAGCTACAGTTAGCAGCAGTTAATCCCTACTTGTTTGGGGTATTGAATTCAAGAGATGGTCAATCATTACATATTTACATATATATATATACCTTTTTTCAATGAGTTCCTTACTCATTCCTCACTCGTTCCTTAGTAACTACTCATATTCATATGTACCTTAAATTGAAGTGTTTTCTAATTTGAATTTCAATTTGACAAAACTTGCTGTGACAAACAAGCCCGTCATTTATAGGCAATCACAAGGTTTACAGGTTATTTGTAAAGTACTGCACTGAAGTCGATAAGAGTGAATAACCTCATTCAAGTGTAACTTAATCAATGTTTAGAATGCAATGCAATGCTATCAAAAAACCTGTCTTGTCCAACTGGTGGAGAAGTCTAAGATATGTTTCCTGTGACTGCACGATTACCACTTTGAATCCAGCTTGGGAACCATAATGTGTGCATCAAAGTTGCTCAGTACTGTATGTCAAAACAATGTGCTTAGACCCTGCATAATGCCACTTGTCGCCATATTTGACCTGAACTTTTGAAGTTTTTTTGTCAGGGGTTGTACCTCAGGTTCCCTCTCAGGTCCACTCTCCTACTAAATAGTTTAAGATGAGTGTTCATTCATCTTGAGCACCAACAATAAGTGGAAGACAATAGAGTTGACACTAAATAATGTCCTCCATAATGAGTCTGACCTTTGATAGCTTCTGAAATATTCTGCACTTGTGATAATTACTGGGAGTAGCATGCTCATACTAATTGCTTCGTGCCTTGTCGCTGACAGCCCTAATAAACAGGATTTATTAATTACTGCTTACTGGGTGCTAACTATATCACATGCACCCCTGGGAGGTCAGGTCAGACAGTCTAATCATCGTTGGACAGGTAAAGGTCGACATTGGCAAAGTCAACCTTCACATGGAACAACTCTACTCGGTGGAAGTTTGGGGAAATATAAAAGTTTTCTTGAGGATTTTATGAGCTATTTTCCCCAGAACTTTATCCCATGCCGATGTTCAGAAGAAGGGCAGGCTCAAGACTTTTCAGGGCTGTAGGCTGGATTTGGGACCCCACTTCTCTTTATCTTCTATCAAAATGAATGCACTTTGAAACACAATTAATTAAAATCAAATAAACATGCAGATGTTTTAAAATTAACTTTTGAAATGTGCACAGAAATACATGTGTTTAATCATGACCAAGTTTTTTGAGGAAATAATTATATTGTCTCTAATGATATAACTGAAATAGGCTTACTGGACTGGATAAGAGGTACTGGACTTATCTAAGCAACTTTGCTGGGTATCATTCCGAGCTTCATGAGATTTGGAGCCTTTTTCTTGTGAAACTGTTTTTTTTTCAACAGGCATTCACTTTTACCCCTCGTATCAAAGCTGCATCAGTCACTGTTTTTGTATAAACCACGGATCAAATGACTGTGTGTAATTTGATAAGAGTTGCTAGTAGTTAATGGTAATGGACTGTATTTAAATAGCACTTGCCTAGTCTTACCATGCCCTCAAAGCATGTTGCATTTTGCAAGTCAGCATTCAAAGCTCCACCTGCTGATCAGGAACAATAACCATTCATACACCGATGCAGGAGCCACTGGCAGGAATTTGAGGTTCAGTGTCTGGCTCAAGGACATATCAACATGTACACTGCAGGGCTCGCGGATCAAAGCACCAACAGTCCGACTGATGGACCACCGCTCTACTTTGTGAGCCACAGCCACTCAAGTTCATTATTTTAGTTAACAGTACACAACTTTATTGTTTTGGTTCTGTCTCATCGCTGTCATCAACCTCTTTTATAGCAGGTCACTGTTTCCAGTGAAACCCTCTGTACACTACCTTCAGAGTATATAGTGGAGCATTTTGTAGCCAAAAAGCCCAATATTTTTTCAGGTGTTTGTGGAGACCAAATCCACGCTGTTGCCCCATGTCTGCTGGATGTCTAAATGGCAATTATATGCATCTTTACTGAGCAACAAAGTGACACTTTTTAATAAGATCATGTTGTGTTTCTGCACCCGGACAAGGTATAATTCAAACCCACTTGTGTGCTATTGGAGGCCAGTGGGTTGACCCTGATGTTTTACAAATTCATTTTGAAGATAAGCTGATGAATCAATCAACTGCAACAAAACAGGAAAAAAAAACACAAATCTAATTTATTCAGGTTTCTGAACGATTGTATTTCAGAGCCGTCAACTGCTTTGGCAGGGAGATGGTGACCTGAGAATGCTACAAACAAGCATAATTCACTATGACATTTCTATATCCCACTATGAACAAGTGTTTTACCTCAACTTCTACTCCTACACTGGATATAAACTACATACGTCCTAGAGGCTTTAGAATAACCAGTAATACACATTTGTCTCACATCACCATCAGGCCATTACAGAAACTTCTATTTTAACCTTGTGTTATTAACCATATATCTGACTCTTAAACTTATGCATGAGTTTATTACATTTTGCTGTAATTATCATAAACTAACAGTGTCCTTATAATGATCTGAAGGAATAAAATAACATAAGGTTTTATTGAATTACTGGAATTATGTATTGTTGGATTGTAACTGTGGTGAGACAAATAACTCTCCTGAAATCCTCAACAATACCCAAGTCCCTCCAGATTCAGTACATCACTTTAATTCTTTTGTTAGAGATGATTCATGCTGCAGTTCTTGTGAGCAATAAATTCTATTTGGCTCTGATAACAGCGAGGCCAACGTTTACCAACAAGTGATGGTGAAATTTCCCACCTCTCAAAGGTAAATATGTACTCTCCCACACTTCACAATCACAGAGCGAGATTAAGAGAGGTGAAGAGAGACTGATGATGACTTAGAGAGAGAGAGAGGCCAGGTTTGGGGTGTAAACAGTGGTCGAATAAGCTGACAGTGTGAGCACAGCTGATAGTGTTTAAGTCACGCTGTCTCCCTTCGCAGGTCCTGCATTGTTCTCTGCTGCCTCTGGCTGTGTTTTACAGCATAATTAGAGCTTATTTCACTTGAAAACACCCACGTGCTATACATCTGTATACATTCTTACCTTCTCCCTCACTGGAAGAGATGTGGTTGGTTTTCATACGATTTTATTTCCACGATGCCATAAATCAGTAGTCATACATGTTCAAATTCAGTTTAAAATCTGTTTTGGTTTTTGATATGACTGATCACACAAGCATAGTGGTGTTTTAATCAACAGATGTTTCAAGTGCGCTTTAAAAATAAACATGGTTCCAGTTTCAGGTTATCCATAACGACCCATAAGACAGACTTACATGAGTTTTTGATCTGCCATCTCTATGAGGAAGGCTTTGTTGAAAGATAAGGTCACCTGAAAATGAAAATTAAGTCATTCATTCAATTGTATCTACCCACCCCCATGCCAATGGAAAGCCAGATGAAGCCGTAGTCCGCAAAACATTTCTGAAGCTTCACTGCTAAACAGTGTTGCGGCATTCTCTTTAACAGCTGAAATAGATAGGAACTTCTTTTAAAACATAAAAAAACAATGAAAACATAAAATGGCTCCATACGGTTCATCTGGCATAAGGCAAGTCTCCAGAGGCCCTGACATCCCACACTGCCCACTCACACATTACGTACCTTAGGCACACACCTCACGCACCGCCCTATTCCTGAAAGGAGCTACGCCACTCTTACAACAATGACAGCTGCAGATGCAGGAGACCCATAGACAGAACTTGAACACCCTCCTCTTTCACTGACGTCGCCGGTGTGGAAGTGTTTTGGATTTGGAGTTATGTTGACAACATTTGCATTGTTGACAAAAAAGTCACAGTTTGTAAGCTCTGCAGAAACTAGATGGTAGGTTATTTTGGTTAAGTTTCCAGTTGACTGAAGATATAAGTTATTGTTACATTACGTTGTTAATAAATGTTTTAAATTTGACAATATAGTGTGGTACATTGCGAACAAAGGTCAGATATTATATTGCATAAAAGTCTAGCATGAAAATGGCATTGCAACCTGTGCTTTAAAAAAAATAAATGTAAAAATTGGGACTCAAATCGAACCGTGACCTTAGAATCGAAAATGTACACCCCTACAATAGAATGTATCTGTATTCTGGAGTTTTCCTCCACGAAACTGTTGGGAGTAAATACAAACGGCCTAGAGGTCAGCAAATTGGATGACATGACTTCCATCAATAGCCAGGGCCTCCTTGTGGAAGGTCATATGATGGATGAGTTGATAAATATGTGTACTGTGCCCCCTCAAAGGGATGAAGTGAGACGATATTAGCAGACATAATGATAACCTGTCTTTAAATCAAATTGCAAAATTCGCATGACCACAAATAGCAACACAGTTGATGTTTTCAAGATTCAAGATCCTTATTCAACCAGGACTGTACAACAGAACGATAATTCTGCTCATTCAATTCTCCCGGGTTGGAATCGGTTCAGACTTTGGTACACTCTTGGCTAACATGTGGTATAATCTGCTTGCAGCTCAGATCAGGCAAACAGGAGTGGACCGCCTAAGTGCCATCATTCCACATGGTTTGCAGGCCGGATGAACATATCTGGTACTATTTTGCTAGGCTGGCTGGGGTTGAACACCACCTCTGAGACTGATGGATGGCGGTTTAAAACAGGGGACGCAGTATGGAGGTGATTTACAGCGTGTCTGACCAGGATTATGATGAGAAGACACAGAGATGCACGAAGCCACAGAGGACAGAGAGAGAGTCACACATCAACAGGAGGTGAAAGTGACATCTAAAGCTGGAATATTTGTATATTTTACTGTATGAATTAAAGATGTTCTTTAACCAAATCAGTGGTGATTATGAAGAGACAAACCATGAATACATTTTATTTTATATTTTGTTTTATTTTTATTAATAAAGTTTGTTTTATGACGAGTTAACAAGTCAATTAAGCTCAGTAAAAGAGTATGTTTGTATTTTTCAGTTTGGAGAGGAAATGAGATTTAGGCTTATTTCCTCTCTGGACATACTGTGAATTTATTTATTACACTCAAAGCTAAGAGAGCTTGTGAAACGTATCAAATTCACCATACACCGTATTCACAGTACATCACCAAGCTGAAACCATAACTGCCATTGGACTATCACCTGTATTGAGACAGTATTAGGAGACAGGATAGGCTGGGGCTGCCTGGTTAGCATGCTTAGTTCAGTAGACATCTCTGCAGCACAGTACATAGACGTCTTGTTGTTTCTTCAGTGCTGATAGTAATGTTGATACTATGAATATTTTAAGTCTTGAATGTTGCCATCTCAATATTGGAGAGTTCTGTTTCTGCTTATTTTTGTTTCACACCCGTAGTCGATGTTGGTTTCTTGGATTTTGTCCCCTAGTCTAAGTCATTATGGGGGACTTTCTTGAAAGGAGAACTTCGGTCAATTTCAACATGCAGCTTTATTGCTCAAGCTACCCTTGACTTGCCAGGACCGAAAACCCTTACAGGGCTCCTTGAACAGAGAGTTAGCATTGACAGCTAACAGCGTGGGGTAACAACTTTACACTGTGTTTTAAGCATCTTAACATGCTCCAAATATCACTCCAAAAGCTATGCAACATCAGCAGACACCTTACAACACAGCACGGTAGCGTGTATGGCTCAAAATGAATAAAAACGTGGTTAAAACAGTGCGTTTGTGCAAGCAACTACTTACCGGTTTGTTTACATCCCGTCTTCCCGTAGTCCAAATTAGTCAATCCGTCGAGTGTGCGCTTACTCCCTCACTGGCAGAGACGGAAACTTTTGCAGACAGAAACGTATTCCAGCATTTTCGTTTTTCTGTTCATAACGTACATGTCCATGTTACAGCCTGTCATGAGCCATGAGCCTTACAATAGCCTGTCATGAGTCTACTCGCTCTGCACTGAGAGGCCCTCCAGACGGAAACGTTCCTTTGTGGAAACGCACATGTATTGCATCGTTTTGGCCGATCGTCCACATGGATCCTGAAAACGCACTTTTTTGAAACCAGGTCTCAGGGTGGAAACATCTGAAAACGCAGCCCTCCCGTTGTCTTGTGGACGGCAAATCTGCATACTTTCCGAAACGATGACGCCATCGCCCCACCCCTCGACCTCTGAACCCTGCGACGTCTCATAACAACAACAACAACAATGGCGGACTACTGCTTGCGTTCGTGTTTCTTGCAACTTACTCGCCTTGTAGTTGAGTGTGTCGCAGCAGCAGTTTGACCTCATTATCGGTCCACACAAACGATACTGGTTTCCTTGCACTAGCCATTTTCTTCTTGCAGAGAGGAGAGCAGAGCTCTTTCGTTCTCTAATGCAAGTAACTCCTCATCTGTATACTCAGGTTCGAACCAATATGGTCTACCGTCTAATTCAAAAGGTTTGTTGTCGATGTCTTCCACTTCGATATCAGACAAGCTCTCCATCGTGACTATTTTGGAAACAGCTTCGATCGCCACTGACGAGTCCCCTCTCTGTACGAGCTACGATCATGCGCAGACAAGCTAGCTCTCAGTGCAGAGCGAGTAGACTCATGACAGGCTATTGTAAGGCTCATGGCTCATGACAGGCTGTAACATGGACATGTACGTTATGAACAGAAAAACAAAAATGCTGGAATACGTTTCTGTCTGCAAAAATTTCCGTCTCTGCCAGTGATGGAGTAAGCGCACGCTCGACGGATTGACTAGTTTGGACTACAGGAAGACGGGATGTCAACAAACGGTATGTAGCTGCTTGCACAAACGCACTGTTTTAACCACGTTTTTTTATTCATTTTGAGCCATACACGCTACAGTGTGTTGTAAGTTGTCTGCTGATGTTGCATAGCCTTTTGGGTGATATTTGGAGCATGTTGAGATGCTTAAAACACAGTGTAAAGACGTGACCCCATGCTGTTAGCTGTCAATGCTAACTCTCCGTTCAAGGAGCCCTGTAAGGGGTGGACCAAAAGTGTTTTTCGGTACTGGCAAGTCAAGGGTAGCTTGAGCAATAAAGCTGCATGTTGAAATTGACTGAAGTTCTCCTTTAATCTAATTCTAGTACTGGATTGGTCAAATTTAAAGATGTACTGCCAACTTTAATCCTAGACATGTTTTTTCTGGGACTAATGGCACCATACTGGTTGATCCCTAGTTGATCAGCACCTGTCTTTTACTATTTAAGTCTGCTCTGGAAACAGTGCTCTGATGTGGCAGAGTGCCAATGCACCAAACGAACCATCTGGCATCTTTCAGAGAAGGACTTCATCTTCATCATCCAGCATCCCCCTGGCTTCGTCATCGTCTCTTTTCCTCTATTGCGTTCAATACTGTAAATGTCAAAATCAAGGAGGGTTGACGGATGATTTCAGTCGCCCCCTGACACATACACCAGGAGCCAGCCCAACCACCCCACCACACACAAATACACTCAATACCAGACCCATGCTTTACTAATCAGCTTAGCATTCTCCTGCTCTGTCTCTAACCCCACTTGTAGTGTAGGATTGATGTCTGATTATGTTGGGTCACTCATCCAGATGGACCCACGTTCAGACACCCACCCGCCCCACCCTACACCACACCTGACCTCTGACCTCCTGTGGTGTTGCCTTGGAAACCTGTTCTGTGGAGATGAGGATGGCAGGGATGGAGTGGAGGAGAGAACCCATGAGGAAGTGGAAGGGGTGGAGGAGGAAGGGGGAGGTGTCTGTGTTTGGTATTCTGGGCCAATCTCATGGCTGGTTAAGCTCCATGAATAGAGAGTGAGCTGGCCATGAACAACCCCCCCACCCCCGATCCCGCACTGTCTCTTCTCTGTGTCTCTTCATGCCTACTCCGCCTCTTTCATACTCCTCTGTCTGTTCTCTCTCTCCTTCTCTTCTCTGCTCTGGTGTCAGACAGATGGTTCATAACACAAACATTTGTTTGAAGATCAGAGGGCATCCCTTACCACCCCAATAAATAAACTGGAGGAAGCAGGAGACTTAAGACATGTTCTTTGTACAGATAGTACTTATCCATTGCATGTATATATAATCACACCGGCCCCTTGCCAGTAGGTTACAAACATGACATAATTAGACATTTTCAGGGTGTTGGAGCAGCAACAGAAACTATTTTGGGCCTATTAAATGAAAGTGATGGTATGATACAATGGTGATACAACAGTCTTTTTTTGTAGTTCTGTCCATCATTACTATTTGTTATAATACCTTGCACTTGCCAAAGTAATTTCTCAGACCAAGAAATATGTCAAAACACAGTCCCCAGTCTGACGAAAGCATGACCGAGGTTTATCCAGATGATCTAAACCAGTGAGCCACATCTATGGATGTGTGTAGGCCTATCAGTTTCAGGCTGAAAACTGAAAACAGAAAGAACGACTGTACTGTGGTGACAGCTGATTTTTCTTGTTGTTTTTTTTATTGACACGTCCATCGATTTTTGTTTGTGAAAACCTGCTACTCGCAGTGTTATTGCAATCTCAGCAGCTATATTGGGTCGGACCTGCTTCATTTGATCACAACATAATAAGCACTGTCGATCATTTGGGGAATAAATCGGTAATTAACCAGCTCTCTTAAGTGTGTTCATTAATTTTCTGGAGGCCTTCAACAGAGGTCGTATGACACAGATACAGTATGTCAGGTTTCAGCGTGTTTCTCCATGCATCTCCCTTGACTTCAATGTAACCAGCACCACAGTCTGGCACCAAAGTAAGATTCAGTGAGGTAAAGACCCTCCCTTCTTTTTTAAGGTCCTTGGTTAAGCGCCACTCTCGGTTTAAGCCCTGCCCATTCTGAGTAGGGATGGGGATACGGCAGATAATTTAGTTGGTTGAAAAGATACACATAATAATCACTAAATAATGAAATTCACCGATCGCTTTGTCTTTTATGAATACAGGACCAGGAATCAATGGCCATGTTGGTGATACTCTATGAAAAATAATTACCTCAAATTATTAGGATTCATTGTCTGGTCACCAAGGATATGTACTTTAAAATCTATTCAATGGGACACATTTGGGACATGATGGCTGGTGTCAAAGAAGGGGTACATCAAACCAAAGAGAGAGGCATTGATACACATCTCCTCATTTAGAGGTAATCTCAAAGGGGTACACATTGAAAATAACAGTATCTATGCCTAAAGGGCAAGAAAAATGGTCAACTGCAGAATACACATTTGGTACTTTTTTCACTTTAAATTCCCTTCTCAAGTTATTAGACCTCCACATGACGCATCACTTTTTTGGGTTGTCCATCCTCTATGCTTGTGATGGAGATATCTCAGGGATGCCTTGAAAAGTGTTTCTTTTACTTTGGCACGAATATCCACCTCAACTCAAGGATAACTTAAGGATTTGGTGTTTTTTTGCCCAAAACTTGACTGATCGGCAGACAAACAACCATGAGGTGGTAATTATAGTAATTTTAATGATATCCTTTATTAAGAGAAATACATGAGATGTATTTTATCAGAATTTTAACTTTGTTTATGGAATTTAGGGAATTTATGTGTCAAATTGTCAGCAGAATGGTCTGAATATAGTTCATCTGTTCCTCTTAGAGTAAACTCAGTGCGAGAAAAAGCCAGCAGGAGTGGAACACCATCGTTTCATTGCTACAACTTAAAAGGGCAGCCTAAGCTTATTGTTTTGGAAACAACAGAAGCATGGTGATGTTTCATATCAAAATGAATTTTTACAGAACCAGCTAAGTTCTCAACTTACATTTTATGTCCAAAAGCTTGTGTTTGTATATTTTTGAAAGAACTGGAAGTTGCCTGGCCTAATTGCCTCAGAGATCTCTACCTCAGTTGATAGATTGATAGAACTACCAAAAAGACCAAAATTATATGACAAAGAAATTGTCTGTGTGCTACGACATGATGACATATATGCAAGAGGTAACCGTGATCAGGCCTGGCTGCGATGTGAGTGGAGGGCAGCAGGGGACCGGGGTGGAGGGACAGTCCTGCTACAGCACAGTGTAGAGCAACTCTCAGCAAAAGCAGAGCTGATAAGGACCTGTACTCACTCAGATTGACATCATACCAGTGTTTCTCATTACAGTTGTAATGTCTGTAGAATATGTCACCGGCATAAAGCGAATACACACGACAGGTGAGTAACAGTATTTTCGTCCCTTTTTCTTCCCTTCCCTCCTGCTTTCTCGCTCTTTAAAAGGAGGTAAAGGAAAATCACGTCATCATGTTTATTGATAATTATCAAAGGCAAAATCATGTAAATATGATTGCAGCAACACTGCCAGCACACACTACACTCTACTTTTACTGCCTGTAACTGCCGGGAAGGCTATCCTTTTTGGACTGAAGTACATTGATGGCGGCTGCCTTGTTGGTTTCTACAATCTTACACAACCCCAGTTTTAGGAGGCATTAAACAAAGGTTCTCTGTAGCACCACACTCACCTCAGTTGATATAATGTTGATCTAAAGAATCCTTTAAAGTCCTACAGTTGTTCAAACTGATTGATGACTTTCACATGTGCGAGTGTCTTTTTTTATCTATTCCAAAACTCTCTGAAACTAACCAGGTTAGCTCACAAATGTTGAAAGAAAAAGCATTCAAGTATTAAAGGCCAGTAATCGCTTATCATATGTAATCAATTACACCCCCACTTTGCTTCCCCCAGCCCAAACATGCACACGCCTTCAAATATAAACACTTAATTTACATGGAGTGTTTTCATAGTTACAGACTACTAGTATTTGTAAATATGAAGAGTTGTGAATAAACTCAGTTGTGAAATTAAGATGAAAACAAAATATTTTAACATAAAGAAAACAAGCCTTTTTAAATTTACCCACAATCAACCCACACACACAGACAGTTAGACCCTCTATTTTCTCCAATGCAGTGTACACACACACACACACACACACACACACACACACACACACACAAACACACACACACAGAGGCTAACAGTAACAGAGAAGTGTTGACAGCAGCCTCCTTGGTAAATATTGAATTTAGCAAAGCAGGCTCAGTCTAATCTCCCAGCATGCACTGGGCTGACGCTCACTTATCCAGATGGACAGCTTTGCTGGGAGTTATTTGGTAAACAGCTCTCATATGTTCTGCTATGTTGCAATCCAGACAAATACACAAATACCTCAGCCAGCAAGTTGAGCCAACAACATCATCTTTCTCAAGTCTTGAGTCTCTGAAAAATATCACTTTATTGGTAACAATAAAGGATCGTTGAACACAGGACACTTTTTTAAACTATTGTGTATAACTGTGATAGTATTTTTGCAGCATACTTGAGGGGAACACAGCAGACTATGACAACTGTCTCAGTGCTCATCAGCTCCAAGCTTCACTACACCATCATAAAGTGCTGTCAGCACATGCTCACCCAGGACTTGTCAGATACAGCAGCTTGGTCAGTGGCCATATGCTTCTAACTATAACACTCTTACTTTCCCCTATAGCGTCAGTTTTGCATGTGAAGGCCTCAGCAGTCATTCAAGAAAACTTTATATATGTCTGGTCACACTGTCAAAATAAAGCTTTCTGACAAACATTTCACACATGATATATGACTTTTGGATTGTTATTAACATTATGAACTGGTCATGGTTTTGTATGGTTTAGGAAGAGATCATGCTTTGGGTTAAAATACCATACTACTGACACCTACCTACCGATGTAACAAAACATAGAAACAAAGCAACCTTGACACTTGGTCACAACAAGGAATCAAACCCTGCTCAAGTCCTTGATACGACCCATCTAACCAACCTTCCACCCCCTGACGTGAACTTTTCTCACTATTAATACACTGCACTTAAGAGGTGGTTTAAGAAAAGATGCTCTCACCGCAACTACAGCGTCAAACTTTGAATCGTAGGGCCACTTACCAAGCTGCCGTATTTGAGGCATTGGGAGTGAGGGTTAGGGTTAGCAGCTGATATATGGCTTAGGGACAGCATTGGAAAGGTAAGTTCTTCCAGTCAAAAAACCTGTCTCATATGGTATGGTTCACCCAGTGGAAAGAAAAATAAGCATATAACCAATCACATACTTATTGTTAAACAGCTTCTCTGTAATGTATATCTATATAATGTAAGGGAGCTTCTTGTTTGTGCTTTAACCTTTAGTTAAAGTAAACTGTTTGTATGTGTCAAATTGAATATTTAATGTTATGTATTTGACAATAAAGTGTCTTTCACACCAGGATGATATTTCTCAAACCACTTTTGGCGAAACAAATATTTTGTGCAGTTCTTTCAGTCACCTGGAAAAAAAACTGATTCCTTTTAATTTCTTCTATATTTTCAAGTAACTTGAGGAAAGAGGTGTTTAACTGGATGAGTAACAAATCATTCTGGATGAAGTAAAACAGTTATCATGGTCGAGGTTTTTCTCACATGCTCTTTCAAAAGTCTTCACAACACTGCTTGCTCAGAACTGAGAGAAAAGCAGATTGTGCAGCAGCAGAAGCATTATATACTGCCTCATGGACATTCCTGCCAAGGTTGAAATTTCCATTGCTAATATGAACTTTGCATAAGTGCTTATAATGGTAGCCTCGATTCAGCCTGGTTATTGTTTTTCCACTAAAGTAAAGCAAAGCTGAGAAAAATCCTGGGTAAATATAAACTTTGCTTAAGTACTTATATGGCTGTTTTCTCTCTCCCATATGGCGGCCAAAGGCACAAAGCCTTGGGGGGAATACCAAGCAGCTCAGCTAAGCCCCTGTCCCCATCTAGCAGACAAAGACACAGCTCTTCAAAGCAGCGCTGGGCCTTTAAACAGTTAACAGCAGCGAGCGCTTTTAAACATGACAGTGTTTGATTATACTTTGCATTACTAAACCATTCAAGATCTCCCACACTCCTGCTCGCTGCTGTCAAAAGAGGAAATTGACAAGATGAACTCATGGCTGTATCCTGAGCTTAGTTTCATTTTCTTTACACTTTATCTACTTGTACAGTTTTTGTTTGTCTAGTTTTCTTGTGTCTGACTTGTCTTGCATACTTCTTCTATTCTATTCCTGATGATGCTGTAGGTATCCCTCCACTTAAGTTACTGGATGTGAGTTAGATCCGTTACATAGCCTCAGCTACATAATTAATGCTAATGTTCCAAAGTAGGATCTTTTCCTAAACCTTACCAAATTGTGACTATTTGACCATGGTAATAACAAACGTCATAGTATGTGATGTTTGCCAGCAAGCATTAATTTGAAAGTCCAACCAGATGGTGCATATTATGTGTTATTGCTAATCCTTTACGTGCAAAAAAGACACTAGAGGTGTAGGTAGGGCATCATAGTCTGAATGTAAGGCCAATGACCTACCGGTAACTCCATTCTGAATTTAATGCATTCACTGTCACATTTGATGAGTGATGAGTTATATATTGTGTAAACTCTATGCTGGCCCATTGACTTCTATCTTATTTTTTAACTTGGCACCTGAACACTCTACAAACTGCAGTAAGACTTTAAAATATCCATCATTAATAAATGATACATCTATAGAACTTTAGTTCATATTTATTTAATTGTGAACTTACTATGAAATTTATAAACCTTGTATTGGGCAATTATAAAGGTTTACAAACATCAGTTTCCACTTTATAATGGCCAGCCAAACAATGTCTATAGATTAACTACATATTATTTATTAATTATTAACAAAGTATTATAAACGTCAAATGCAACTTTATAAGAATTGCTTAATAGATGGTTTATAATTGTTTGTTAACAGTCAAATAATTATTAAATATGTTCGACTGACTGATACATTTACCAATTATTAATGGTGGTTATTAAGATAAGTTAATATAAGAGTTACACAAAATGTATTCAAATCTAAAAATGTCCAGTATTACACCTTGGCCAATTTTGACTTATCTCAGCATGATTACATGAACGCTATGAGTTTTTATAAGTTATATATATATAACATTAAAGTGTAAGGAGTTCCATTTACTCCCATTGTACTTGCGTGCGTGTGTGTGTGTGTGTGCGTGTTGAGAAATAGGCAGGCTCAGCAAGGCATCAGACATCAATGTTTATGTATAGGAATAATTGCTGTGAGCTGCAGGGAGATTTAAGAGTCCGGGCCCTGCTGCTGCACGACTTTATGGCGGGAGTGTGAAGTGTTATCATTAGTAATGTGATTAACACCTTTTCCACAGGGGCAGTAGAGGGCAGCGCTTTGTGTGAGTGTGTGTGTTTTGTGTGTAAGACAGAAAAGAGACAATTATGTGGTGGGTTGGGATGGGGGGGCTCTCTCTTTGTCATTCTCACTCAAGCTTGTATTATCTAAGAATGATGGTGTGCTGCATGTGTTACAGCAGGGCTACCTCTTCCACAGTGCTATAATTACCTTGTTAATATATTAGTGACCAACATTGATTACCTGGCTAATCCGATCACAGAGCCTGCAATTGATCCTTCTGCAAGCAGCCCCACAATAAGCACTTTGAGCAAAGAGACGCTCAATAGCATATGCACAATTGGCTCTCTCACAGCTTAATTGGCTAAAATAAGCCAAACATTTTGGTTTCCCTCTCAACAGTTAGATCAATGAAGGGAATGAGGCCTGAATTCAGATGACTTTCTTAACAAGCTCAGCTGAGATTTTTTCCTCCTCTCCCCTCCAACGTCTCGGCCTCATGTCTTTTTTTATTCATTTTGCACAGATTAGATTAGATTTAGATGGTTAGATTTGAACCATTTCTGCTTCACAGTGAGGAGACAAAATGTTGTGACCTGGGCAGAAACTCTGAAATACAGACGTAATGTTTTGTTGACATGGATCACCATCCTCCACACAAATGTTCATCATGTGTTAAGAATAATGAACGCTTAGCATAGATAAGCAAAGCAACTTTAGATCGAGTTAGGGTTAAGATTTTGTTTGTGATTCTGTTTTTCACATCCATTGATGACTCCAGTAACTAGGGCAAATAAAGGGAAAACTTAAATGAATAATAAATAAAATCATCACTATAAAACCAAATAATTCAAAACAAAAAGTTGCTGCAATCACATGTGGAGAGAGGTGGTAATCACCATGAGCTTATAGCATATATCTGCTCTTAGATCAATGCACGAAGATCAATTTAGTCATCCCAAGCAGTAGGACTCACCCGTGAAAACAGCTGAATAATGTCTTTTGTGAGTCTAAAGGATGTTTACTGAAGTTATCAAGATGATCCTGATGACATCATCAGGGTTGTGCTTCACCCATGTCTGTTTGTTTGTTGGTTGGTTGGTTGGTTGGTTGATTGGCTGGTTGGTTGGTTTGTCTTTTCTAACTTTTGATTTGGATCCGGATAAAAGGACATATCCAGCAATTTTGTCTCACTTTCTTAAAAACAGATTCTTGATAGTTCGGCTACAAGTTTATGAAGTACTTTGTCATGTAAGCAGCTCTGCTGCTGACACCTTTTCAGGTGTTGGGGAGTGTTGCATATGTGAGAAAAAGAGTTATACAGAAAAACCATGTGTGCCTCCAGGGGGAACTGTGTGAAATCTAAAAAGGGTTGTCAATGTCGCTTGAGTCAGCTTTGACGACCATAAGTTTGAAAATGAAAAACATGTTGGAGTGGAGTTAGAAAGAAGGGAGCAGCCAGACATCACACCCCTCAACTCTGCTAAAGGCTAAAGGTCTGAAGCTACATTAGCTTCATCACCTGCATAACAGTCAAATATCCAACTGAATTGCCGGTGGTTAGTCTGCATTATGGGTAGAGCAGCATTTTTCTTTACTGTCCATCATGATGATGAGTTATTCAAAATTTAGAATATAGTATATGTTGATGTTGTGAGCAGACTACATAGGAACGTATATGTAGCTGATTCAAGTAAGCCACCAATGTACCTTATTTCAGTTTTACTTCTTCCTTTGTCACATCTCACCTCTTATACCCAACTGTCTTTCTCTTTCCGTCTGTCTGTCTGTCTGTGTGTGTGTCTCCTTCCCTCTGAGGCCCAACCAAAAGGCCAGCTGGTGGCTGACGGCAGCTGAGGACCATAAATCAGACGTGGAGGCAGAATTCCTTACGCCGTGTTGGCATTCACTTTGTCAGCCATGAAATAAAGATGTAGCGGAGCAGGAGGTCAAAGCATACAGAATCCACCCCCCAAAACAACAACCTAACATCCACCCTTCTAAAATCTTTATCCTTCCTCAGTGACTTTTTCTCCACAGGTAGCTGCTCTCATCACCTCTTCATTTGTGTGGTCTGCCTCTTCTGGCCATAATTTACGATTGGCTTTGACTGTTATGGGTTTCTGACGGTGAATAGCAGTATCTCTGGAAGCCCGGTGAATGTGGCTATGAGGAATTCTTTGTAGGCACTTTACCTCAAGACCACAACTTTCCATATATATTTCATGCTCTCAAAATAAAAATAAAAATTGTATATTTTTATGGGAAAGGGTTTTATTGTCTTTGTCTCGAGATGCAGTTTTAAGCTTTAAGGTGACAAATTCTCTACAACACTGCTTTCTTGTTCACCTGTCACTATTGGTCTATTCTCTTGATGATGCCATAATGAAACCCACTCTACAGTCTGACAACAAAATGTGTTAGCCGGTTGGGTTATTACAAGATAACCATACATTTAAACAGATCTTCAGAAAATGTCATTACTAAATGTTTATTTTCAGACAATTATTAAATTATACATCTGTTTAAATATATGTTTTGTAAATTTGTCTGTTTATTTTCAAACAAATTTAACTGAAATGAATATGAGCACCATTTGTAGTATCAAGGTGATGATAATATCTCTACAGGACAAGATACTAATTAGAGCTTCTGTTCAGTACAGTTTCTTTTATGTGAGGGTACAAAACATAAACTTTTCATGTCAATTTGTCAAATCAATCAGTGCTAATCAATATTATAGTGGCCCTAGACCCTGATCACACAGAGACTCGCACCTTCTAAAACGCGTTGTGTTTGGGTGCTTGAAGGGTGGGGCCATCAAATTTAATAAAAGGAAAAGGTTCAATGACTTTTTGCCTCGTGCTGATCAGTTAAGAATATTTCAACTTTTAAACATTGCTAGAAAAATGCAACAGAGGAGCTCATGCAAGGTGTGCTCTACATAAGAAGTCCCTATTTTGCTAGCAGAAGGTTTCTAGCAACGCGTCTCAGTGTGATTGACTGCTTAGTATGAAAAGAGGCCAGAAGCACCACCACACACACCAAAACATCTTTTTGATACTGTTTTAATATTATATTATTGTTATAATTTAGTTCTTACCTTTAACTTACTGGAAGATTCATCATACATAACATTTTACAAGGTCCATGTTACTTTGGCTGAATAGAAAAGTGCGAGGAATAAATCAAATAACACAGGCATCAGTCATAAAGTCAGCAAACTGACTAATGAGTAACTTACACAGCAATGATTCTATGATTAAAGTTAACTTAAAATTAACAGCAACAGTAGCATTAACTATCGCGAGCTGCTGGCCATAGCAGATTAAGCCAAGAATGTATTATTCTGCTTTGTTAAACTTAAACCTAATTTGTATTTCTGAACAAGGAGTGTTGACTCTTTCGGCTCTAATGAGGATATTTGGTCAGCCATACATACATACCATCATACACACACATATTCACATGTACCCACACACACTGCTCCCACTTTGAAAGAAGTCATTGTTGCAGCACACCTGTCTGGTCTCCATCATGATGGCAGCAGCATAATGGAATCCCATGTAGGCTTTTTGCTTAATCCATGTCCTGCTTGTTCCTGCATTAGTCTGTGTGTCATGGTGACACGTTGCTCTGCTTCTGCCAGGCCAACCAGAGGGATTGTGTTCACAGCAGTATGTATGTCAAAGTATATAACATATGTTCAGCCTACATCGACCAGCAGGAATGAACAAACAAACAAGGAAGAAGTGAAAATATAGTTTGATCTGTGAGGCTGCTGAGGAATCGCCAATATTAATTACAGAATGAAAAACTACAATTTCTGTTTCTCCACATTCCACTTTAATAAGGATGGAAATGTTGAAAACAAAATCATCATTATCATCATCATCTTCATGTTGAATATTATTGTTTTAGGTAATTAGATATAATAATAGGAGCAAAACAGTTGCTATATCCCAAAACATAACTTGATGACCCAGTTATTGAAAAAAAAAAAAAAAATGTGCAAATTTTGGAAAAATTCATTTAAAAGGGGCAGTGTAAAGTTTTAGAGAAAACATTAAAACTCATAATTTGAATAGTTACAATATTAATGAGGTCATAACGCAAACTATATTTTCCCATAAATGAATAAACAAGCTTTTCTCAGAGGAAAATAACACACTAACACTGTTTGTTTATATGTGGCGGACCCTGCCACCTTTCCTGCTTCAAAGTAAAACAGTATAAATTGTGTTGTCCTTTAAGGTCAGTTTGTTTATTCAGTCATGAATATAAAGATAGTTTGATTATTTAGTCTATTTAGAGTTTATTTAGTTTCATTTCATTCAGGGTCCCAAAGACAAGTCAACCTCAGCTACACCCCCCTGCATTTCAGGCAGGCATTTAACCTGCTGTTGATAAGATAATAGGAACATAATTAAGGTTGCGTTTTTATCCAAATGTTCAAGCTTTTTCAATTTTCACAACTTTATTCAAATACTCTTTATCCATGTCATTCTACAAAATAACTAACTTTTCATCAGAGTTATTATTTGTCAGTGTTTTTACATCACCATTTTAAGTAGTCCCATTTGGCCTTGTTACTATGAAGTAGTAAATTCAACATAAACTCAAATGTATTTGTTTTTAATCTCAGATAAAGAGTTTTTTAACATCCTTAAAGCAGCTCTCATCACTTTCCATCCCTGTTTCTCCAGTGCCCCTTCCATCCCTGATTTCCTGTTGCTGTCAGTGGTCAGGGTAGGGGGTCTGGGGGCAGGGTCAAATGTTAAAAGGATAGGTCTACATTTGTTTAGTCGTATTGTCATGGCCTTGGTCCATCTGACCTCCAAATGTGTTGTGTCCAGAGAAGCACATGGGGTGAAACTATTCCTCATGCAAGCACATATGTGTGTGTGTGTGTGTGTGTGTGTGTGTGTGTGTGTGAGAGAGCCACATAACTGTCTGAGTCATGCAAAGACATCAAAGGCACAAGTGGAAATAAAAAACCACAAACCAAAAGTGAGACTGTCATCCGGTCATTGAGCGTCTTTAATGGACTGTGGATACTGGTCTCTGGTGAGGGGACTAGGTTCTGTCTATGGGGTTAACTCTGGTTGTAAAACCTTACGTGGATATTTCCCTTTCAAAGATCCTTTGAAGAGGAACAAAGGCTTGAGCCTGTCGTGGAGATTATCCTGTTAAACCATGGCCAGCCTCGCCCACCCAGGATGGCTGCAGACTGTACAGAGCTGTCATATCAGTAGCAACATCCACTCTGTGCTGGCCTGCAGACTGGGAGAACATCCACAATGTGGGTGTTTAATCAGCACCCCTGTCCATGGGCTGGACCATTCTCAGATTTTCCATTTTCATGTCACAAGTGGTAATTTCCCTTCATGGGAACAGGCTGAGGCAGCAATAAAAGATGAGCCACAGGCAGAAAACAAGTACACAAATATAAGCGAATGCCTTATATATACTGTACAATATCAAAGGTATTGGGAAGAACAAAATATGTTTAACCTTGCTTCACATGGCGCTCTAAAAGTAGTGGAGACTTGAACTGAAACCGTGCCCTGAAGGTAAGTTCACCAAAATATGGATGGCTTAACACATCCGGAGTATTTGCTTGTTGACTAGGGCCCTTACAGTCCACGTCCACAGCAGGCCATTGGACTATCGGTGAGCATCTGTGGTTCTTGAAGTGTGCCCCACGCAGTTGGAACTCTGCCCTTGCTGTCGGCTTGTTGGCCAACCGAACACACTGATCCTTCCAGCCAGTCGATGAGGGAAAGCGAAGTGCATCAGTGCATTAGAAGAGAAAAAGAAAAAGAAGGGAAAGCCCCACCACCCTGTTGCTGTAGAATCCATCATTTCACCATTGCAGTTTCCCTTCATCTCTCACCTCCACCACTTCCCTGGTTCCATTAGCAACTCATATTTTAAAATATGAAAGTAATGTAAAAAACAAAATGCTGCTGTATCATGACAATAGTTTGTATATTCACAGTCTGGAGTCTTCGAGTTACCCTTTTATGAATGGTGGATACAGACTACTGCCACCTGGTAGTATGAAGAGGGATTTCTTCTAATGCAGGCACAGAATGTACAAACTAGTTGGTCATCAGCTCTGATCTTTTTAATATGTTCACCCTTTTACACTTCTAGTTCTTGAGGTCAGTGTGGTGTGTCATGGCCCTAAATTTCAAATTGCTGGTTTGAAAATTAGATATTGTGTGAGTAGCACTGTACAGCCATGATATGCAGTCGTAAAGTACCAATGTTTCCACAAAGTTATGGTTATCTTACTGAATCTTACATAACTTGCAATTTCTGTCATGATTCTGTTTGTGTTCCTTGGATTTCCTGTTTTATTTTTTAAGTTTGTTCCCTCATATGTTGTGCTTTGCTTTTCATTTCCTCCTATTGTGTAATTTCCTGTCCCTTCTCTGTGTTCACCTGTATTTTGTTAGTTAATCAGACCTTCTGTGTATTTCAGCCTGTGTTTTCACTGCTGTCTTTGCCAGTTTGTCCTGTGTTTCTCCTGTGTTATTCTCTGTTTGACCGAAGCTTCTTCCAGTGTCACAGTAGCCCTTTTCACACAGAGACACTGCATTATTGCCTCAGTGGTGGTTCGCCAATCCTCCTCCACTGGTTGTTCACACAGTGGGAAGCATCTCCCTGTAAATCTAAACATGTACCCGCTGACATTTTCTAATCATGTGGGTGCTGTCATTATGTGTTGTGATTGAGATCCTGACCCACCAACATCCTGGAAAGTGACAAAGTTACGTTCTGCGCTCTAAATTACACAATTGCATCAGTAAACTGAACACTGTCTGACTCTGTCACTGGTGGGGACGGAGGCTGTTTTGTGGGGGAAAGTTCACTAAAGTCTCGGTCTGGAGGGCTGACCGTCGCTGTGCTTTTTTTTTGAAACACTTAGTGAATTTTTTGTCAGTGACAGGCGCTGTTTTTTGGACAGAAATGTGATGAAGAGCCCATAGAACAAACAGGAGGACAGACACTTCTCCACGTATATCTGCATTATTATTTTCCTCATATAAGTTGCCAAAGACAGTTACAGTTACTACGTTACTTCTGTTTGGTCATGTAACGTTGCTTTGTGGGAAATTTGAATGTTTGAATGGGGCTAGTCCCCCTGTGGTATGCTTTTTTCCCCCTGATTTGTGCGTTTCTTATGGTTGTATTTTGTTTTTGCTGTTGTGTTGCTATTTTGGATTGTTATTTAAAATCACACCAAGAACATTTGCAATTTGCATTTTTTGGTGTATATGTTAGGTTACTTATTTTCTTGATTTCAGCTTATCATTAAAAGCTTGTTTTTTAGTTAGTGAGTGGGTGTCTTACATTTCTCACACTTTCAGTCAAAACATAACAATTTCCTTCTTAAACAACACAAGTGTTTCCTGATCTGACCTGAGGGATCTGATCCCTCATAAATGTTACAAAATTGACTGAATAATGATTCATATGAGAATTTCCTGTTGTAACAGTCACGTTTTAGTTTAAGTTTAAAGACTGCTGGGTAATGGTTGGATAATGGTCATGGTGAAGAGAGAATACTATTAACTTTTGGTAAACAATGGGAAACAAACCAGTGTGACCAACTAGTTACTAGTATGAGATTTTACAGAATGATCCAATCAAGGCTGTTGTGATATCACATTTTCACTGGACGATTATCGCTGTCAGAATAATTCACAATGAGGAGATTATCATGATTTATAGAATCAAATTCATCTGAAAATGTATTATGTTTTGTCAAATGAATAACGCACCTGTTGTGACTATTGAGAGGAGGAGTGAGACTCTTTATACACAGAGAACAATGAACAGCAAAACAGGCTCAGTGAATAGTGACAAGGCAACCAGATGAACTCATAAACAAAGAGCCAAAAGCCCTGACATTTGACATCAATACAGAGTCAGCTGAAACAAAATTGATGCACTAGTCATTACCTGCTTTTCTTATCTTCTCTACTGACTGAAACATTATGAGGTGACCTGAATCCCTGTCCCTCTCTCTATTCTTTGATGCTGTATTAACCAGGAGAGAGAAATATGTTCAAAACAATGATATATTGACTTTAGAAACACAAGTAAAACTTTTCAATTTCCCATTTCAGTACGGGTGAACTACATGCAACTTATTTTGCAGGAAGGTGGAGGTGAAGGTGGGTAACAGGTTGGGTTTCCCCCTTTTGTGGGTACTGCTGACCAGGATGTAATTCAGACTGGGCTGTCTAGATACGCAGTCAAAAAAGTTCTCACGGTGGCAAGCAAACTCTTTTTTTATTCTTGTTGTGTGTGTGCTCTGACATGATTTTGCATTGCAATAATAAATCACACTACCTTTTTAAGGTTGGAATATTCCACCAGCATTTGACCTCATGAAAGTTATATAGGCAGAATGGGAGGTCAGTTTTGTTCCACCTCTGATCCACCAGCGAAGGTAGTAACAGAGACACAACAGAGGCAAGACCATGTCTAGGTGAGGGTAAGCTGGCAACCAGGGTCCGTCAGTCTGATGGCTTCCTTTCTGACAACTAAAGCGATTCTTCATTTGTCAAATAAAAGAGAAATGTTCTACACTTCAAACCACTAAACAACGTTAGAAGACCAAACAGCAGTAAATGTAATGTAGCAGGTAGTGTCTTTGGCAACTTATATGAGAAAAAAATACATATTGTATTTATATCTGGAAAAGTGTCTGTCATCCTGTCTGCATCTGTCCCCAGCAGGGAGAGCTGAGTGACTCCCATCGTTTTGTGGCGGAAATTATGTGACGTGGTTTTGAGAAAAAACCTTGACTCACAATGTGAGTCACGTTCCACTATTCTGTTATTGTAGTTTCTCTCTCTGGCAACTTATTTAGAAAAAAACCCCACCAAACTTATTGAGGAAAAGTCACTGCAACCTCCTGACCGAGTCTTCGGTTATCTTCTCAAAGGAAACAGCATCTCTCTCTGGGAGTGAAAGCCCGGCGGGGTGCACTACTTACTGAAGGTGGTTATGTGATTTCATTTAGAGCAACATCTATCTCTCTAATCAATAAATTTTTAGCCAAAGCCAAAAAAAAAACTTCATAAAAAAAACCTACACATCTCAGTGATATGACATGAGCGGTCATGCCTCTTTTGGTTCTGCTACGCTGGCATGCTGTATGAAAAGACAAGCTGGAGCTGCTTTACGTCAGCACTGAATACAGCGGTGTAGAGTCCAGCCTTCGTTCTGCTGTAAACTTTGCCGTCCACCTGTGAGAAGCGTTTGCAGCAGAGTCAATAAATGCCTTATCTTAAAGCTGTCATGTGAAAAACAATATCACTGTATATCACATAGACAGTTTTGCATTCAAATTGTTGACAGCTGAATAGTAATCGAATCAAATCATATGGCCCGTGAAGATTCACACCTCTAATGGTGGCATTGCAGCAGAGGTGAAAACCATGAGCATTATCATCTGCGAATCAACACCAGGGCCCATGAATATCCATACCAAATGTCACTGTGATCTGGCCAGTTTGTGTCCACACTGTAGAGACAGATTGATGCAGCAGCAGTTACTGCAAGAAGTGTCAGAAGATGTTGGACGGGATTTCATTTCATAATTCTGCTGTTGATAGAGATGAGGAAAGTCCAGAGAGTAGTGAAATATGTCTGAGAGGATGTACAGTATGCAAGTTGGCAAGAAGAGAATGTGTCCATCTTGCTGCTCATCTCATGGAAATTTAAGACGTGTGGAAATGTCCTGTGAGGGGAATGCAGATGATAAAATGTCTGTGACAGTTTTATTGTGATCCGGGGGAGCATCTTTAGCCAAGACATCAGTCACTCCGACTCTACAGGCTCTCACAGCTGCTGTTATTTAGACGACAATTCACGACCAACGCACCACCAGGGAGATTTGATCTGACTGGCAGGGTTATTGTGGGGGGTTGAGATGAACATAAATAACTGGGTTTAATGAGGCCTAGGATTTTAATATCTTCAGGCTTTAAACTTCACATCTGTGCATCCATAGTTTGCCTGAAACAACACAGCTTGGTTAACTGGCAACGTGCGGAACACTACATAGTCTGAATGAAGGTGCAGCAGGCACCATGTTGGACAACAGAGTACTCGCCAAGTTTCTGGTGACAACTTGAGAGGCTGGCTGCATGTCAGACCCGCTTAAGGTCTCATTCATATTAATCTGTTTTTCTGCACATGAGACTTGTTCACAGAATAGATCATTTGCAGAATATTCTTTCCCTCCCCCTGTTTTACTGAAAACATGTGCCTAAGTTTGGAACTTTAAACCAACATTAATGCATCCTTTTGTTGTTAAATGGGAACTCCACCAATTTTACATGTTAAATTATTATTTACAGACGATAGGATGGACTCACATAAATACAATATAAAGCCTTTTGGGACTTGTAATCTCATTTCTAATTCCCTCCAGCTGCATATGTTGCATTGCGGGAAATGTAGGCAGCAGGTTTGTGAAAGAAGAAGAATGTGTGGAATAAGAGAGGTGATTTTGACCGTTTGTTTTCAAACTGTCCAGGAAATGAGAGTAACAGTGGTATAGGAGTGCAGTGGCCCATGGCAGAAATACTGTCATCATCAGTGGAGAAGACAATGGCCCTCATTTATCAATCTTGCGTGAAAACGGGTGCAGATCTGTGCACAGAATTGGTCTTACGACAGGACACACGTGTGATTTATGAAACATTCGTATCTGACCAATTCCAGCGTACGAATG
>CAEMYA010000127.1:35964-56289 GCA_903131615.1 Diplodus sargus
TTTGTTCTGTGACACAAAGTAAATCATTAAATGTCCCACAATTACATTTTAAAGCTCTTCCGTGTTAAAAACGGCGATTCCTAACAAATGTCATCACAGCGAACACAGAGACTCATCTACTCACTAGTCCGTCTTTAGGGGCCATCATAAATTAAAAAAATTATTGTCACTCTAACTTTACAACTTACGTACATCAGTTTATAGAAAACCTGTATAGTAGCAGTCTGCAGTCTGGTTATAGTATTAACATTAACATTAACTTTTTCCTGCTAGAGTTTTAATTAACACTTCAAATCACAAAACGGGTACTTCTCTGTGAAGATTATCTTTTTGATCAAAACCTGTAAGTAAGTTCAAAAAGGCTTTTTGTGGAAGGAACCAGCGTGATGCTAACTTTATTGTTAGCCTACAAAAATACGATATTCCTACACCACATATTCATAAAGTGCTAGTGCCGACTGAACAGTGGCAAGATGTGAAATCCCAGTGCAACCCTATGCTGAAGGAAGAACTGCTGCAAGATTTGGTATGTTCAGTCTCTTATGTATAAAACCAAAGCACCATGCAGGCAAAGAGATTTTGCCACTGATCATATTACTTTCATTAATGTAGTGGCATTGTTTGAATACAGCATGTACTGTAGAGTCTGATATATCTTATGTCACAGTGATCAGTTGAGAGAAAGGCACCATGCATGCATGAGTTTAAAACAAGTCATGTTGAGAAGAGAATAGTCTGTGCATGTAAACTCAGCACTGATACAATGACAGATGGCTGAGAGGCTGAAGTGTAGGAGAAATGCAACCTCAACAGGCCTAGAATAGACACTCAGTGACACTAAATTAGTGCTTCCTCTCTCCACCTGACCGTCCACACACCACATGTGTCAATCCCCTCACCCTCGGGCTCCTCCTGCCCTCTGGTAACCAGAGGCCAAGGAGAAATATCCGGGCTCGAAAGTGAAATATCAGCTTACACTACCTGCTCCAACACGACAAATATGAAAACTAGACATGTTTTTGCCTCAACAGAACGCTAATCAATCAGACACTGAAGCTCAAAGCAGAGCTTCAGTTTCATTTGAGAAAACTAAAGCAGTCTGAGGTTAAGAAATGGTGAAAAGATTAACGTGTGCAGCAAGCGAAGGGCTGTGATCGATACTGCTGGACCGGAGCCTAAATTAGACTGATGTGTCTGGGTCACACAGAACAAATAGGTTGCTTGGGTTTCTCAGATTTTCGAAGTGTGCTACTGCTGGGTTCAGCATTAGATATATTTTAGGTGTTATACTGTTTAATGTTCCATAATGTTCCAATGACGAGAGCTCTAAAGACTTTCAGAAATGACCCTAACCCTAACCACAAAACTATCACACTGAGCAACAATATAGTTCATTAGTGTGCTGTCATGAAAATTTTGTGCATACGTAGTATGTGTCCAATTTAATAGTGTATAGATGCAGGAGAAGTGAATGGGGCTCCTCGTCCTACAACTCATATTACCTGATGCACTGCACGTGTCATTATAATGTATTGACAGAGAGTCTATCAGCGTGAAGTAATTAACATTTTTAATCATGCATCAAGTGACATGACTGACCTTGATGACCTACTGTATATACAAACACAGAGTCATAACTGTAATGCAAGTGAAAGTGTGTCCATAGACATTCATGCATTTTACAGTAAAACTAATTCTAACTCATATATTTTTTTCACTTTGAAAGTTAAATTTGATTAATTTTTCTTTCATTTGCATGAAGGTTGAATATGATTTACAAATCATTGCATTAGGTTTTTTTTATTTACATTCACACAGCATATTTATTTTAAAAAGATACTTTGAGTATTTCACTCTACTTTATCACAAGGGAAATATTGTTATTTAGGTAGTTTAATAGTAGAATGTTGTGCTGTAGAAGATCACCATAGAATACTATCAGTATATAATGGAGTTCAAATAATCTGAATCTGAATCAATTCAACGTAAAAATCACTCATAGGAGACGTTATGCATCATGAGCAGTACTTTTGATACCAGACATTTTTCTTATTATTCTTTTGCTTTGCTAAGGTAAAATTTGATGACAGAACATTGACAGGGAGTAGTATCAATTCACTTGCATTACTAAAGGAAGTGAACACTCTATACAGTGATAAGTATATAATGACTTGTTGTTGTTTTTTTAAGTGTGTTTGTAGTGAAGTGATTTTCTTTATATAGCATTATCATCACATATGATATATTACGTATTTCCACACTACATAAATATTTCAGTCTCCAGTATAAAAGTCCTCATGAACGTAAAACATGGTTCCCTATATCCCTGACTTAAACCCTCAGTAAGACATTAACACCCACGTCTCTGAGTGGCAAATAGACAAGATATTGACAGTGACAGTAGCAGCAGCAATGTCAAAGAGCTGAGGAGAGGCAGTTATGAGAGCGTGAGAACCGTTTTTGATTGTTGAAGGGCAGACGAAGCCATGGCGGCCCATTCGCATATTTCATAAGCAGTAGATAAGTGGGGAGTCAGTGACAGTGATGTCTCCATCTGCAGCCAACAATTTGTCAAGTTCATCACCCAAAAAAGGAACACGGTGTAACAGGCAGGGTCTGCCATTTCAATGGCACACACACACACACACTGTAGTCATGCTGGGCTGCAGGGCTAAGACTAATGGAGAGTGTGAATGCAATTGGAAATTTATTGTTTTTCAAATATTTCTTTTGCACACCAAACTGCATACTTGCCATGCTTGTCTGGGGTCACCATATATTTATGTATGCATATGTGGAAATGTTTGTTATTTTAAAATGCAACAGGTGTATAAGTGTGCATATGTGTGTGTGTGTTTGTGGGTCAATCCGAATGACTCCTGGCTCCTAACCCCTCCACTGTCCCAGTAATGCAGACAGGCAGTCTAAAGGCGACTCTGTGTTCCGTGTCAGAGGGACAGCTCTCCAATGTGACCTTTTTAACACCTCTAGGACCTCTGCAAGCAACTGGCCAAAAGTCACTTTTTACAGCTTGCATGAGCATGATCCTTCCGAGCAAGTGATGAAGTAATCTTAGTGGTGGCCATGCCCATCTGTCAGCTTGGTACAGTTTGTCAGGAACTTAAGCCAAGGGGCCTCTAAAATGACCAGTAAACCATGAACTAATGAACTGTGTGCATTACTTGATGAGTCCTAATTGAGTATTACCAACAACTCCTAAAGGATCATTGTGTGAGGATTTTTTGCACTCATCAATGATTGCAAAGTAACAATGTACAGCCAAAATTAAGATACATGTACATGCAATACATATGTCATAACATAACCCTAGATCATTTATCATTAAATAAAATTTAAAAATGTAAAGATTTTTTTGGGTAATGATAGTCAGAGGTGATTCTAGGATTATTTTAGGGCTGCTCAGCTCCCTCCCATTTAAAATTCTATTAAGGGGCACTATGTGGTTTTTGAGTAGAAATTCAAACTCACATTTTTACAAGAGTAATGAGGTAATAATACAAATACAGAAATATGTATTTTCCCCATACATGAATAAACAAGCTGTTCTCCCAGATGGTCCTAGAACACTGAAGATAGAAAGGTAGCAGGGTCTGCCAAATATAAGCCAAGTGAAACAGTATGACATTGTGTTGTCCTTTAAGGTCAGTTTCTTTATTCAGTTCCCTCAGTCAGTGTTTTTCATTTAGATGGTTTCTGCATTGAAAAAAGTGCTCCTCTAATTTAAGGTTTTTTCGAGCGCAGCTGAACAGTTACTGCCACCAAAACTGTCTTCACTATCTGTCCACTAACTCATCTCATTCTTCCAATTCTTGCCCTATCTTTGTTTTTTTCTCTCCATCCTTATCGTTTCCACTAACAGTCACATGCAAACATGCTGTATGTAGCTATGAAATGACATATAATCGAATAAATAAGAAGAGGTTCTGTATTTGATAACAGTGTAATAACATTGCTTATTAATAGGAATCACTGCAATCAGTAATGGCAAAACAGTAGCTGACTTGGCATTATAACTATGCGTTTACTTCCTCACATCTCTTTGTCCTTATCCTCCTGGGCAGTGTAGTCAGTTAATATCAAAATCTTATTCTCATCTGAACCTGAACCTGTTTTGCAGAGAGAACAAATGTATTAACATACATTTACGGTTAAAAATATATTCATCTATGGTAATAAACTGACATTTTCTGGGAGCCGTATATGCTTTAACATGGTCCACGTCATTGCTGCCTCCAAATTCATGTTGTGGTTAACATTGGAGCAGAGGAAGCAGCGCAACAAAACAAAGTAAAGACTCACACTGAGCTGAAATGAGTGCACATTAATAAGGGATCTTGAGATGAAATCTAGGTGTACTTCAGCTCCCTAAAAAAGTGAAAAGTAGACAAGAAATTCAGTGAGAGATGGGGACATGACGTGCAGCCAAAGGTCAGCCAGAATGGAACCCAGGACTGTCATGGTTTGAGTTTTTATCTAGTCATTTTCCATTTTATTTTGTAGTTTATATCCTTGTGTTAATTTCCACCTTGTATTTACCTGCACTTTTTCTGTCTACACACCATGTTTAATTTGTTCATTAGCCCACTACATAGTATGTAAGATTATTTCAAAAATACCAGGATTTCCTCTGTGCACTAGACGATACGAACACAGGTTCAGTGTCTGCTTCCCAAGTCACGTGCTCTTCTTTTCACTTCAAGTATTGTGCTACAGCCTGAGATGAGTGTATGAATATGAGGGTCAGAGTTCAAGGCTCAATATTACGAAGAAGTAGTTTGACGAAATTCTACACATACTGCATGAAATAATTTAAGGGTAGCTGCCGTACATTGTAATACTAAGAAAAAGTATGTGATATATCAATCATCTACAGGACAGCTGTAGCTCAGGAGTTAGAGCGGGACGTCTAGTAATTGGATGGTTGCTGGTTTGAATCCCGGCACCTCCTAGCTGCATGTCGAAGTGTCCTTGACCAAGATACTGAACTCCAAAATTGCTCCTGATGAGCAGATGACACCTTGCATGGCAGCCTCCGCCATCAGTGTGTGAATGCGAATATGAGTCCATTTGTGTTTAAAAGTCTGTCTTTTCCTCTCACTCTATGTCAGTAAGTCATTAAATGTTCCCCATGTCCTGCAGTCCTCTGCCTGTTCCCCAGTCTTAAGAAGACTCTTTATTTGATCACATGTCATGTAATGTACAACATAGTGAAACTGGTACTAAGCACCTAACCCATCCCAGGTAACAGTGGTGCAGGTAAACACTAGCACCTGGAGACCAACTCTAGAGCTAACTAGTGGAGAATGAACCTAGTTGTGCATGTTTTGATTGTGGGGGAACCCAGAGGAAACCCACGCAAGCATGGAGAGGACATGAAAACATGGGTATTCACATTTTGGTTAACAGGAACAAGAGCGTTGGAGCCACGTGGTACCTGTCCTAACCACTTGGTATGTGTGTGGTAAATCCTAAATCATGTGAAACTGAAGAAGTACTTGACAGGTTCACCTTAACAGCTCAGCTCAGAGCTCTCAGAGAATGGATGCAACCACAGACAGCAACATCTTTACATTTACCTTTCGCCAGAGAGCGAAGTGGCTGTTGGATTTTTTGGTCTCCATGAACATGCAACATTTGCACTGTGACCTGAGTGTAGGTGGGTTTACCCTCTGCTGAGCTGCTTTTACTAAGGGGTGCATGCAGATCAAGAATTCAGCAGTCTTCAAGGTAAGAGAGACATGTGTGGGTGTGTGGTTGGTGTGTGGTTTTGCAGGTCATGGAAAGGCTGTGTCCAGGGAGCTGCTGCAGGTCTTGTTAGCACAATGAGCAGCAGTCAGGGACAGTGTTTGTGCAGGTGGAAGGCCCTGCTGTCAGAGCACACATAAATCTGCCAGGGGAGGGAGTCATGTGTAACCTGCACCTCAGCCAGGACAGACAAGTTTACTGCCACAGCATAGCACAGCTAGTGACCACACTATGTATCACATCTGACCTAGGTTTAACTGTGCTTGAACTTCTGATTAAACTGTTACTTTCTCTACAAATTAGCTGTTCATGAGATTCAAGAGGAATTCCAGTCTTTTTAAACCTGGAGCATATATTTACATGTTTTGGTGTATAAATGTTGCTGTTCGGGGGACTAATGTACATCCAGGATTTTGATCTGACCCAACGCATATTGACATTTTCATTTACGGCATTTATCAGATGCTTTTGTCCAAAGCAACTTGCACTAATTAACTGATTCAGACACTGATGGCGGTGGCTGCCATGCAAGGTGCTGACCAGCACTTCAGGAGCAGTTTGGGGTTCAGTATCTTGCCCAAGGACACTTCCACATGCCTGGATTCGAACCAGCAACCTTCCAATTACTAGACCCGCTCTATCTCCTGAGCTACAGCCACCCGGAAGATGATTGACGTAACACACACTTTTTCTTTTAAGTATTACAACGTACTGCAGCTACACTTATGAGTAATTTGAATACATTTTTCATACAGTGTGTGTAAAATTGGGTCAAACTAATTCTTCATAATATTCAGCCTTGAACTTTGACCCTCATATTCATACATTCATCCCAGTCTGTAGCACAATATCTGGAGTGAAAAGAAGAGCATGTCATTTGGGAATCAGACACTGAGCCTGTGTTCGTATCGTCTACTGCACAGAGGACATCCTGGTATTTTTCATAAATACAATTTTACATACTATGTATTGGGACATACTAAATCTTTTTTATGGCATTCTAAATGGTATTGTTGTAAAGGTATTTGAGAGAAGCAAAAGTAGGAGGCTATCAGGTGAAGGAGGAAAATGAAGGAATGAAAGAGGCAGAATGTGACAAGTGGAAGTTCTGGGCTTTGGTTTCCAACAACAGAATAATTTATTCACTGCCACTCACTCTATTCCCACCCAATCCCCACCCCCACCCCTCACCCCAAGGTGGTACATTTTATAGACTTCCAAAAAAAAGCTCCTTATTAAATGTATGAAGTTTAGTGTTGTGTGTCCAGACTCATTGACTTTGGAGGAATGCTGCAGTTCTCAGGGGATTGCCTGCAACTGTGTAATTACAGAGACACACATCCAAACTGTATCTTAAAACCTGTTCACACACTCCTGTTCACAATGCTTAACGGAGCACTCAAACATCTACTAATGACTGTGCTGAGCAGTGGCTTCTGTAACAGGCTGTCACTGTGGGCTGGTCAAAGTTTAACAGTTAACTGTCCATGTGTTCACTGTCTTGCTTCACTGAGGGAAAGGTTTCGTTTAATTATCTAACACTGAGCCTACGGGGAATAACTTCAGAGTGTGTGTTTGTGTGTGTTCTTCTCGGGTCTGTTTCTGTATTTATTTTTCAAATGCTTATCTGGTTATGCCTACTTGCTTGTATGAAGTATAAGTAACTGCTGCAGTGGGCAAGCATTTCTTCTGCTGTAAAGAAAAAATCATCAAGAAAGTGAGGATAAAATGTATGCAGTCGCTTAGTTAAAATGTATAGCTCACAATTCAGCACTTGTTGATCAGCTATCATCAGTAGGACCAAGAGGAGAAGGTGTGGATTACTGACGTGTGCACATTACCAAGTCTTGTTGCTCACAGATGTTACTACAAGTAGCTGCCGTACTCCTGGTGAGAGCTGTATCTGTATGGTGCAGTGAAAGGACAGAGTGGCTGCTTGGCTTGTCCCCATGAGAACCACCTGCTTCAGAGGATGTTAAAGTGTAATCCAGCCTGCCTCTCCACAGCCTCACAAAGAAAGCAGTGTGGAGTAATCTCCAGTGCCTAATCTCTAACCTTAATCACCGAGACACTGTGGAAAAAAAAGGGCCACGGTCTTTTTGAACAAGCACCGCCAAATGGTGTGTGCGATTAATCTCCAATTTAGCCACACAAAACAGCCAATTTGTATGTTAAAGAAGGATGTCGGAGGAGGTAGAAAGGGCCAGTTGTAGTTGGACATTACGGCCGGGATGTATGTGGTCTCCTTCAACAGCAATCTGCCACTTGGTGAATAGTTGTGTTTTGATGGTGTGCCATGTGGTGAGACTTTTTTTTTAGGTTCTTGATGGAGATACAAGGGCAGACAGAGCAGGGAGGAGGCTGTGTGGGATGGGTACACGTAGAGGTCAGGGGTTAGTGTGAGGAGTGAGGCCTCTTGTTTGTTCCCTATTATCTCCTGAAACACACAACATGTTCTGCTAGACTGTGTTACATACACTGCTTTGGTGGTCCTAGCAGCAGACAGATGGCCGAGAGCCCTTACTGTGGTTCAGTCACACACACTATTTTTATTTTTATTTTTTTTACAAAATGTGTAACAACACAGTACATGTGAAGTTAATCACCAGAACTACCACCAACTACTTAACTGTGGTCACTTCTAACAGATTAACCAGCAGGACTGTGCCCCAGAATCAAAGAGTGGTGTGTTTTGGCACAGTCTTTTTCTGATTAGCTGGAGTGTGTTTGTGACAGATCTTACTGTCACCTCAAAATATCTTGTGCCTTCATATTTAGATGGTTTATCTGATATGGTCATCTTGCTGCTGTTGTAGAACAACATATTTGATCATCATTTCAGCTTATGAAAAAAAGTACACATCTGGGGCAAGATTTTGTGGCAGAATTTGTTCACTTATTATTGTCCATTTTTTTTCAGACTCCGCTGTCAAGGCAGGTTTAGACAAATAAAATACATTTCCATTTAGCAGACGCTTTTATCCAAAGCAACTCACAGTAATTCATACATACATATGGCAGCAGTGGCTGCCATGCAAGGTGCTGACCAGAACATCAGGAGCAGTTCAGGTCCTTGCCCAAGGAGTCAGGACACATCGACATGCAGACCAGGGGAATTGTACCAGCAACCTTCTGATAACAAGATGCTGGCTCTATCCCTGAGCTCTACCTACTGTTCCTCAATGGTGTAATAACCATTTAAAAGTTCCTAGTAGGTGCATGAAATAGAGACACTACTGGTGAATGTTTTTTGTTTTTTTTAATGTGCTAGTCAATTTTGAGTACTACAAAATTATGTAATGGATTATTGCATTAATGTGTTCAATTCACTGTTACAGCTGGTAAAAATACAGGTGGGGCTCATTTTTAGTTGTTCACTGGGTAGTTTACATTGATTTATGATAATACATTATTATTACTTTGCTGATCTATTTTGTATTATTTCCAATTTTGTTTTAACAATTTGCTAAAAGTAATTATAAGAAATAACAAATTATTATCATTATCATCATCATCATCATCATCATTTCATATCTTATTTTTGCACTCAGAAGTTACCCAAATAAAAGTCAGAAAAGAATAATAAAGATACAAGAAAAGAGGTAACACTGTCTTCTAATGTAAACAGTATATATCAATACATTGCTCTATGTCAACAGCAGATGAATGCTTATTGAGTTAATAACAAATGATGGACATCAGAATGTTATCATGATTGTTGGTCAGTGAGCCATTTTGCAGGAAAAACAATCACGCCAGCCAGCTCAAGTCAAGATGAATTTTGGAAAGCATTGTTTTCCAGTCGGTGTCCAATAGTTTTAGAGCAGATTCTGTTCCCAAACAAGAGGGAAACAATAATATGTGGTGGGAATGAACGCACACACATTTAATGTGGTATTTCTTCAACAATTAGCTTTGGAAATGCTTTGGATTGCATTTAGCAAAGTTAAGCAGACATTGCTTTTAAAACATAACAGAAGCAAGAGCAAGCAAATAAATAGTTTCAGCTTTAAAGGTCCCATATTATGAAAAACACGTTTTATCTGGTCTCTACATATATAAGCTGGTCCTCTCCGAGCCTGCCAACTCCCAGAATGAGGAAAACAAGTGATTCCTGCATGGTCTCTGCAGCCCACCCACTGGTAAAACAGCACTCCTACAGGCTGTTCAGATTCAGCTCCTGTCGTTACGTAACGAAAGGAGTCATTTTCATAGGTCGACCTCCTCTGCGCAGTGATAGGAGATATCCGAGAGGGTGTTCGATGGAAGTTCGGTGTGTCCAGTGGTAAGATAGTAGGGATATGAATCTTTGGGTGTCTCAAGATTCTATTTGATTCCGATTCTTAGGGTCACAATTCGATTCAAAATCGATTCTCGATTCAACCAATTCTCGATTCAAAAATGTATACAATGCATAGTGTGTTGAGGCAAATTATGGCATCAAAACAGTACAGTTTGTATAAGATAATGTGATTTTTAAATAAACTGATTCCAATGATGTAATCACACAAAGGCAAACTTAAGACAAAAGGTAACATCTATCTATGGTCACATTATACTATATAAGAAATGAAAACTTCCTCCATGAAATGCGCAACAGCACAACCTTAATAGTGCAATCTGCTGCAGAATGAAAAAAGCAAGCCCTTAAAGAGTGCTTTGACTAGATGAATATGGGTTTTGAAAAAGTGGCTGTCTCTCTGCTTGGAAGGAAGGTGCTGGCTACACCATGTGTGGATGTTATGACCTGCACCTTCTTTTTGTGCACTTCTGTTTGACAGTGTGCCTGCAGTGCATGGCTGCCCTTGTTTGCATAGTTAATAGCCGCTTATATACTGGGCAGCAAGCCGCCGATTTGACCAACTTTTTTGCGGCTCGGTCCGCGGATTTAGACAGAAGCCGGTAAATTGGGGGTCTGTCCTGGTCCGCCAATTTGCCACCTCAGAGGGCACATTTTTATCCAACTACATTCCGATCTAAATCCGAGACGTCGATATGCCGGAAATTGCGTGAGATGGGCGGAGATGTGGATGACCGGCACTGTTGTGCGCCCCACAGCTGAGGAGTTTTAAAACCAGGAAACAGCTGATCACAGCAGTCAGTCCATCACTTCATCCGCCGACGTCAAGATGAGCAACTGGACAGCTGCTGAGATCCAGGAGATGCTAGAGTCTCCTCGATCTCTGAAGCTGTCTTCGCTGTTAGCTTGTTGTTGTAGTGGCTAGCAAGGAAAGGTCGCTACTTTCAAATTAACCCTAAGAACCCAGTTCTAAACTCCAATGGGGTGCAATGTAGAGCTCTTATTTTGAAGACAAATTCCTTGTCTTTCTTTCCCCAAGCTTGCTGCAACACTGTGTATGGAAGCCCGTCGCGGCGCACAGAGAGACGGGGGAACGTTAATAAAAAAATCGATTTTTGAAGTTTATGAATCGATTCAGAATTGTGGATGATTAGAATCCCGATTCTTATGTGAATCGATTTTTTCCCCCACCCCTATAAGATAGCAGTGTTTTGCAATTTCGTCGCTCAGACTTAGACACGCAAATTGCTCTGTTGTTGGTTGTATAAATCAACATCAGTGCCTATATTCTGTCCCAGCTACAGAACAACAGAAGAGACAGTGGTTGCATTTCATTTTTAATGACAACGTGCCGGCTGCGGTTCCTGTTAGCTTGTGTGTGTGCTAACCACTTCACATGGGACTGCTTCAGGAACGAGGGTCAGAACAAAGCTGGCTTTGCCTCGACACTGACCCTCGTAAAAGGATCAGTCCCACCCATACCGGACCCAGCAACTGCACCCGAGTCACAGAGTATGAGCGAGCTATGCAGCGGCGTTTGAAGCGAGTTTAATGTTAACAATATTATGATGGAGCTTGGTTGTCACAGTAAAAAGTCTGGAAAGACTTGTCTTGGAGACAAACACAGCTTTCGCTAGCTCTTAGCCATTAGCTTCATGGTAGTAACTGTAACAGCACATAGAACAAACTAACATTATTCAGACACACTAACCATTCTGAAACGTCCTGCTGCAGCTGCAGAGTCTGTACTTCTTCAGGAGCCTCTCCTTCTGGATCTGATTCTGGGTCAAACTGGTATGGTTGAACGAAAGCATCTCTGCGAGCCATAGCGATACATCCACCATAACATTAGCTAGTGTAAGCGGCATCCTCTCCCTGAGAGGGGCGCGTAGCAGGCAAGGCAGGCATTGACAGATGGAGCTCATTAGCATTTAAAGGTGCAGGTACAGAAACAGCCTGCTCTCAGTAGAGCTCACTTGAGCGATTTTCAGAGTTGTTGGACCTCTGACAGCTGTGAAATTGATGAAAAACAGTATAATATGGGACCTTTAGAATAAGTTATTTACCCAGTTTATTGGCCAACCACAGTAAACAGTAACAAATGACAGCAATTGATTAAAATGAGCCTGCAGTTTTAAAGGTACTCAGGTGTTCAGGAAGCTTATTCCACTGATGGGCATACAAAATAAGCGGTGCTTACAGCTGCATCTGCCTGATGGATTGAAATCTCTTTTGTTACTGTTCAAATTCAGGAATGTGCCAATAACTACAGCAAGATTTCTGACTTGATTCATAGATTTTAGTGTCATGGATTTATTAGTAAGCAATGACTTTTAATCTTTATTGTTTGTGGCCCAAAACAATTATTTCAGTTTTGTACGTATTCATTTGGAGGAAATTCTGGCATATCCACTCTTTGCTTTGTACAATGCTCAAAATTTCACAATAGTAATAGGCTGTCATCATGTGCAGACATTGTTATAAAAGCTGTGTGTCAACCACAAGAGTATGGTTGGAAAGTATGATAAGAGATGTTAGAATACTCCATAATCTGAGCAAGTGGAATGTAGATGTTGAATAGAAGAGGCTCAAGAATGGATCCTTGAGGAACTCCACAAGGGACTTTCACTCAGATTCATGATTAACACAGAGTGGTCTCTTTCTTGTTATTTTGATTTGAACTAATTTGGTACAGTGTCAGAAAGTCCCACCCACTGTATTAGGCTTGCAGTTGATAATTACTGAAGTATGCAGTCCTGACTTTTTTAGAATTTGCTTAATAACTGCAGGGTAAAGGGCTGATTGAAGAGCAATGTAGGGTGTCTGTCGTATATTTGGTGCTGTGGAGTTCAAAACATCTTCACACAACATCATTCACACATTCATACACACATTCATATAGTGGTTGCAGAAGCTACAATTCATGAAGCAGAGTGTCAAGGCAGAAGGTAGCGGATGAGAGAAGTTGTGTTGTTTGCTATGTTGTCTCTTGTTTCACAACCTACAGTGTTGTTTGAACTTAAAACTAAGCTATGTGCTTGCCTTGGCTGATCATCATCTGTGTTGGCAGCAGCGTTTCCAGATCTCAACTTGATGAGTATACAGTGTAGTTATCAATATGAAGGCCACCGTACTATCCAAGCTGTTATAACCTGTAATTATCCTGTAAGTGAAGACTGTATATTATCACTTGCTTTAGTCAGAATTACTCCAATTGTGTCCATTGGCATTTAGTAACCTAAATGCCAATCACATTGTTATGTGATGTGATTTATTGTCAGCTCACTGGGATAATAACCTGAGGTCATTAAAGTTTGCAAGTTGTTACAGTGGCCAGCAGCAGAGGATAAAACATCAGATGAAATATTGTCACTGCGTGTTTGATAATCAGCTGTGTGTGATTCTAACACATACTGTCTTGTCCCTCCTCCAGTATAAACATCGATCGTCTCGGTCTGCTGACCACTGAAGCACAGTGAAGCCAGTTGTCAGGACGAGCTTGTCATTCCTCTCTCTGCCTTTAGCCCAGTTTTGATGAGGGGAATCAGAGATAAAGCAGTCTTTGCCTGTCAAAAACAGAGACACACATGCAGTGGGGAGGAGGAGAGGTGAAGGTGTTCTGTTTCAGGATTCACAGGAATTAGTGGTGAAAGGTTGTGAAAATAACACCGAGGCCCAAGCTGTGCGTGAAATCGTGAACAGAGGGATTAATGGGACTGTAAAAAGAGCATTAAAGCCCACCCCTACCCTCAAACCACTTCACAAAGATATGTTTGAGTGTGGGACAACACACCGCTCTGCCAGGCCTGTGTGTGTGTGTGTGTGTGTGTGTGTGTGTGTGTGTGTGTGTGTGTGTGTGTGTGCGAGATGGATAGAGACCATCTCCTCTTACCCCATGATGACGTTAATGAGAAAAACAGATGAAAAACGGTTGCAGTGTTCGAAGAAATGTCTGATAAAGAAAACCCAACAGTGATACATCTCAAACCAGAGGCAACAGAAAGCTTTTCTGTTTTGTCTAATGGCTGATATATTTTTGTAATATCAAAAACATGATAAACACAGTGCTCCCTGCATTGACTTTACCAGTATGTGTTCTGCAGCCCTTTTTCATACGCCTCAGCCTCACAGCCTCACAGCCTCAATGCGATGCTGCCACACTGCTGACCAGCAGGCAGCACGCATTCTTGTCAACAGAGCGGTGTTTGTGTTGTTTAGCCTTTGTTTTCCCCGCAGAGGGCTAGTCAAGCTCCTCTGCGTTGTCTGCCCTGACATTTTCTGACATTTGAGCATATGGACATACACCTCAAACTGGATGGAAATATCTCAAGTGGAACATGAATCGAGATAATCCCAAAAACTAACACAGAGGTCTGTTGTCTGCTTTTCAGGGATCAATGCCACAGACGCGCTGCTCTTACCACAGTTGAGCTTCAGGTATCTGCAGACACAAAGAGGGTTTAAATGCCAACAGAACGGCATCTCAGAATCTGGCTGCTCAGTTTGAATGTGTCAGAGCTTTGTATGAAGACGATTATTGCATGTGTTTACTAATTTATATCACTTCTTACATTAATATTAAGACACTTTGTGTTTATTTCATCAAATGGCCATCAGATGGTTATCCTGATTGTTGTTACACTGGTAAAACATAAATACATTGGATCAGTGAATGTGTTTATTCTATGTTAAGTATTAATTATACAACTAATATCTAAGTATCTATTGGTCTATCTATTAAGTGTGTATTTTGGATTACATTATGAACAAGGCATTATTTTTGTGGAATCCTATGTGGATTAAGCAGAGACTTTTACTATGAGGGCTACAGGTAAACACATATAACAACCATCATCCTGGGGGTGAGTGTATAATGACTGAATGATGACCCCAAAGGTTTGGAGTTAAAGACCATGAACCCTGTGTATGGGGAGAACCCTTCTTTACACTGTACATTTTCATGTGTCCATCACAGTCATAGCAAATAACAATATTAATTGCTGCATTGTGATTCCAGGTAACACAGTTTATTTATGCATTTAAAAGATAGACTGACAGTTATGAGAAGAAAAACTGGTGACGCTAGTCAAGCAAACACGTCCAAAATATGACAAATCCTGTCTCACTCCCAACTTCTCTGTCAAAAGAACAGGACAGCCTGATGAGGGGAACACACGAAGACATAAACACAAGTGTTCCTGATACTGTTGATATAAGAATATTCATCTTGGCTCCACTAGTGTCTCCAATAGTGATGATAAAAACACCATCAATTAACAATTTTGTATTGCTCTTTACTCATGCCACTTTTTGTCAGTCTAAATATGAAGTAATACAGCAAATTCATTTCTTCAGAATTTAGTCCATTTTTTTTTATCCTTCTCACGTAAAAGGGGTAATATGTAGTTTTAGAGAGGACATCTAAATTCAGAATTGTAATATTTAATATTTACAATATTAATGAGGTCATGATACAAACTCATAAATATGCATTTTTTTCCCATAGGTGAATTAACAAGCTGTTCTCAGAGGAAAATAAGGTCCTAGAACACTGTTTGAATCTTGAAAAGTGGCAGGGTCCACCACATGCAAACAGTAAAACAGTATAAATTGTGTTGTCCTTTAAGGTCAGTTTGTTTATTCAGTTTATTCAGTCACGAATACAAAGAGCATTTTTATTTAGTTTGTTGAGGCAGAAAAAAAATCAGCCAATGAAGAACTTTCTCTTCTCATTAACATTTCTTCTCAAAAACTACAGAGTGCTCCTTTAAACATGTCACGATGCAATAATGAAGAACGTTTGAGAATAAACCCTCTGTAGATATTGATAAACTGCTTTATTCATTAACTTTATTAAGATAGTCTGGGATTGTGTGTGTGTGTGTGTGTGTGTGTGTGTGTGTGTGTGTGTGTGTGTGTGTGTGTTACGTCCTACCATAACACATTCTTTTAACCAACAGCAGGCTCCTCACCTGTCTGGGCTTGGGTACAATGAGGAGCTCAGGTTTCCTCACTGGTCATGCTCCAAAGCTCAGTCGTTAACAGTACAAGATTAGCCAACCTGCATTTGTGCTTCCTGTTGTTTCTGCAGTTAGTGGAGATGAGAGTGTAAATAAAGTCACATCATATCTGCTGCCATCCCACCAGACTACAGAGCAGCTTCATTCCCCAGGCTGTGAGACTACTCAGTCCATGTCGATGAAGGTTGTCAGTCATCCAGGTTATGGTTAGTTCATCATCAGTGTGTTTTTCTGATTATTTTTTTAGGACTCAAACCTAGCTTTGTTTGTTCTAAACAGCTGAGTTTTAAAAATTACAATGCTTTTTTTGGTACCTTTGGACTGTAGCAGTTAATCCAACCTTGATCTTCACAAAGAAATCCACAGTCCAGCAGCTTTATACAAATACAACAGATCGGCCACAGACTTGCTGCAAATTGTTACATGAGGCCCCTTAATGGCATAACACAACTACAATCACTTTCCCTTTTTTAGCCTGTCCAGCTCAGGATTCTCTAAAGATCTGCAATGTCAAGAGAGCTTCGTAGTAGTGTATGGTGTGCGCAAAAGGTTTATGCTGAAAAATAACTATAAACAGAATATTTGTGCAGACTGGGTTGGCCTTCTCAAGTGTATGCTCTGATTATAATTACAGATTTACTATTAAGATGCCAGCATCACTAAGCTTTAAATGCTGCTGCCTGTGCATGTCATTAAGGAACTAAGAAACGGGTAAGCAATTAAAAGAGGGACACTAGATTTGAACTTTAGTATTTTACTGAGCCTTTAAATTCAGGTGTGTATAATGCTTATGTTTGAGTTAGGTTTAAAATTAGTTTGGGTCACGGTTAGAGGAAAAAGAATTTCTCAAACTCATCATTTTGAGTTGGGGGTCAAATTCGGGTCACTGAAGTTAAAGGCAGAAGTATCTGTCCATCACCCCTTCCACACATCCACACTCTTACTTTCCACTGTGCTGTTTGGAAGTCAAACTACTGCCCGGCTCTGTCTAATCCAGTCCTGCTGGGTAAACCTATTTCACAGAGTGTTTGCATTTTAAGACATCATGCTCATCTCACATAGTTTCCTGAGCCCACGCTGTTACATGCTTGTTAGATGGGTGAGTGTGTTGAGCTGAAAAGCATCTGTAAATGATTTGTCAGTGAGATGTCCTGGATGTAAGGACATGAATGGAGAGCCACGGAGAAAGGCTTGCAAAACAAATGAGTGCAGAAGTTAACCTCATGGAGCCTCCATTAGACATGCACTGCTGCCTCTAACTGCAGAGGGGCGGGGGTTGGCGGGGAGCGGAGGACAGAGGGAGCAGAAGGCTTGAATTTATATCACTTTCAGGAAACACTCAGATAAGTTAATCCAGTTAGAACAACCAATCGTTAATAGTGTAACAGCGTTGAAAATGCAGTGTGTTGGCGAAGAACAGCCCGCAGGCTCAAGTGTCTCACCTGAGTGAGAGGTCGCTTGTTCAGTTGTGTTACTTAACACCTCACAAGACATGAAGACCTGTTTTAAAGCAGAGGCCGAGCAAATGGCCTCACTTGTCATGACTTTAATATATCTGTATTTGAGATTTCAGGCGAATATTATAACAGTGAATAGAATGTTGTTTGTGATGCACACAGCATTGCACAAAAGAATCCACAGCCATGCTTAGCAGCTCTTCGAGGCAAAACCCCACTTATTTGTCTCGAGCCTAATATTAAAATCAGCATGGTGTTTAGTGTGGTGCGGTCACCATCTTAGTTTAGCATAATAGTATGTTAACATTTAGCAATTACCTTCTCTTTGCCTTTCCCTTGTCTGTCACCACTGGCTGCTGGTGCCTCATTCCAGATGTTCTGGATCTTTTTCTCCTCCGAGAGATTGAGCCTGTTTATGCTGCATTCACATAAACTGAACACAAAAAGAGACAAACAGATGTCCACATTATAGTGTTTAATTGAATTTTATTGATAAATTGATAAATTGATAAACCATGATCATGTGCAACAACAAGATGATGATAATTGTATCAACATCTTTTTTTTTTAAACATATGTTTATTGCACATTTTGCTAATTTACAAACAATGAACAACATAGAACAAGAAGGCACGTACAAGAAAGCAATAACAACATTAATAATAATGGCTAGCATCTTCATATCAAAAGTGCATCATCTGGTTAACACTGTCCACACACTTTGACTGTGTGTGAGTACCTAGCATCGATGTTATAAACACAGGGTCCAGGGACCTCCTTTCTCTGAGAAATGCGAAGGGGTTTACAGCCTGCATGTCTCCTCCTCTGGCTATACCATATGACAGTGTAATGAAGCAATATATCTTTAGAGATTCCTTCTCCTTACATTCACACCATCCCCCCGGAACTGAGGATTATCAAAAGAAGCCAAATGCATCAACAGAAATAATGAAGATATCAAGTTTATCAACTTCTTGTGTCATTTATAGTCATTTGTGTAATCAAACATGACACTGAATACAGTGTTTTTAGATGTGAATGAAAGAGGCTGATTTTTTTCAGAATAAATTGTTCATATCTGCACCACATTTTATTGGCCTAACCTCTTAGCCCTTCCCAGCCTGCCTTGCTGTTGACACTGCCTCTTCCTCCCTTGCTGGTTTCTTAGCAACAGGCAGAGTTACATTAGCCTTGTTGACAGTGAGAGAAAAGCCTGCAGGAGAGGACAGAAGCTGCTAAAAGAAGGGCTAAAGTGAGGAATAACTAGCAGGATGAAAGGCTTTTAATATGGAGGTAATAGGTGAGGCAGAGGCAGGGGAGAGCCCGGCCGCCCAGCAGACCGAGATGACTAAAGCAAACAGCAAACGTCCATCAAAGGCTGGCCCTCATCTCTGACCTCCACACAGCCACAGATCGACAGGCTTAATTGGAGATTCTGCAGCATCACTTTCCATCAGTGTTCTTTATTTGCCAGTGCATCCACACATAACCTGTGCAAATTTTAATGAAAAAATATATCACTACGATTCATCCAACTGAATCATAGATTGCTGTAATGGAAATGCATACAGCTGCCCCCCCCCCAAAAAATATCACATTTTCACATCAGAAATATGTGGAACTTACTGTAAACCACATGCCTTTATCAGATGAGTTTTCAGCACATGTGTAACCTTCTGAGACCATATGTGAGTTCACCACTGTTATGTGATAAACCACATGTGCCTTCAGTATATGTGAATTTACCACATGTGACGTACATGTGTGAAGTGCCTGAAAACCACGTTATTGTGTAAGCATGAGTTCATATCCATTAATGGAAAAGCACATGTAAAATTAATTTGTGTCAAATGTGAAATCTCAGAACAAAAACTAAAATATTACACGTGCATTTACAAAATTCCAAACTCAGAATACTATATTTACAAAATTAGTGAGGTAATAATATAAACTAAAAAAAAAGGTTTCTCCAGAGAGAGTTTGATTATTTAGTTTAGGTTAGACCTAATAAAATCAGCCAATGAAGATCTTTCTCATCTCATTAACATTTATTCACTTAAACTACAGAACGCTCCTGTTTAACGCTGTTTAAAAAAATATATGTCTGTAAAATTTAAACCAAAAAATGTCTGTGACCACATGCAGACAGTATTTGTTTAATGTTTCACAGGTAGTAAATTCTCCTCTGTTAGGCGACAACAAAGGCACATGAGATATGCACAGGAAGCACATGCAAATCATTTTTGAATTATGAGTAGAAAAATTACATCAAATATAATACGTGGGCACATGAATTCATCACATTTGAATTGCTTTACATGTGATGCTGTTAATGTTTCATGCATATGTGAATGTATATATCAGAATGTGATTTCTTATATTCTTTGTTTGAAATGTGTTTTACATGTGGTGAATTCACTGTTTCCTTTTGCTGGGGAATTGTTGGACTTTCGTCTCGCTAAAAATGTGACTTTGTTGTGTATGAAAAGCCGTGTTTGAATGTTTTATTAAAAACAGCAACAACGAGAAAAAAACATGACATCTCTGCAAAATGATTTTATTTTGTCTTCTTTTAGAATTTGCTTCAGTCAAAAACACACTCAATATACAAGCAGTTAGACTGGATTTGATTGCAGCTATATTTCAAAATCATAAAGAAACATTTACTCAATAAATACAGTTTTTTTGTCCATGTGCTTAAATGTAATGAGATTATCTTTTCTGAGCTTATTTACAGTACACCATAAATAACTTTTAGGAGATGAAGCACATTTCAGGCTTT